>JANPWX010000511.1:184955-202091 GCA_024734555.1 Trochalopteron elliotii
CTCATTCCTGGAAGGATGGGATTCTCCTCATCCTCATCATCCCCATTCCTCATCTGGAATTTCACACAGGCTGTGACACTCCTGGATTCCTCCCGGAACCCTCGTGTGCATTTCCCCTTTGCTGAGCTCTGCCTGCGAACCCTTAATTCAATTATCTCAGCTACAGCTGCTCTCCCCGAGACATTAACTGCCTGGGAATCGGCCCTGAATTATTGAATTCCTATTTTAATTTGTTTCCTTACATTTGTAGCTCTCTCCTCCACCCTCCCAACACCTCTTCATGTAAAAAAATAAATAAATAAATAAAAAATAAAAGAGACAACAACAACAACAACAACAAGCCCCGAGCAGGTATCAGGCTGTTAATAATTGATGAAGCATTTGTAAACCCTTAGTGATGAACAGGAGAGTGACACATGAATAAAACATGTGGCTGACAGAATAAAACACCCGGGCTGGGCTCTGGAGCAGCTTTTGTGCCACAGGAGAACAAAGCTGGGCTTTGGTTTGGGGGTGAGGGGTGAGGGCAAGGTGCCTGGGAGGAGAACTCCGGGCCAAAATGAATAAATTACAGCAGCTTTTCCTGAGGAGGGTCCTGAGAATTTCATGGGGAATTTTTTATAAGTGCAGGGGTTATGAAATTATAAGATTATTATTATTATAAGATTATTATTATATCAGATTATAAGATTATTATTATAAGATTATTATTATAAGATCTTATAATCTTTTATAAGATTCCAGGGTTGGATCCTGAGGATCCTGAGGATCCAGAGCCCGTCAGGAGGAGCTGGGCCAGGACCTTGGCCTGGAAACCAGAGTGGGAACTCTCCTTCCTCCTCACAGAGTGCAGGACCCATTGGAGCAGGGATTTAACCCCAGATTTATCCATCCCTGCAGGAATTATCCTCATCATTCATGAGTTATCCACGTCACTCCTGAATTATCCACGTCACTCATGAGTTATCCACTTCACTCAATAATTATCCACATCACTCATTAATTATCCACGTCACTCATTAATTATTCATGTCACTCATGAGTTATCCACATCACTCATTAATTATTAACATCACTCATGAGTTATCCACGTCACTCATTAATTTTTCACATCACTAATTAATTGTCCACACCATTCCCCTTCCCCTAATTACAGAAGTGAGCTGATTCCTGCAGTATTTGGAGGAATCCCCTGCCCCAGAGTCAGGCTCCACACCCAGTTTGGTCCCAGTTTGGCCCCAGTTTGGTCCCCAAATTCTCCCCCACCGCAGCCCCAGCCCTGCTCCAGTCCCCAGCCCCTCTGGAGCTGGGATTTCCTCCCCAAATTCAGTATTCCACCACCAGCAGCTGTCCTCAGGCAGGTAAAAATCTCTGAATTCCATCGATATCCTGTCCCTGCCTGTCTGTCTAACTGCCATTGACTGCGGGAGGTGTTCCTGGGGCAGGCAGGAGGAAAAGGGATATTGATCCCATAAATGAACATTTCTGTGGCCCCAGTCAGTGGGGAAGGGGGTTTCAGGGAGGGAACTGCAGCCAAGTTTACCTGGCTCACCACTGAAATTCCTCCCTCTGCGCCACTGAGGGGATCCGTGAGGAAAAATCCCATTTCTGCTGTTTAATGTGAAAAAAGCCAGACTGCCTGGCTTTGGGCAGCCTCGTTTGCTCCTTTGCAGGCTTTTATGGACATTTCTGCAAATGTGGAAACCCCTTTTGGCCAAAACCCTGCCCTGGAGTGAACAGAACACCAAACCAAGCCAGAACAGGAGTTTACAAACCTCCCCCAATAGTCCAGTTGGAGCAGAATATCCCAAATAGAATATCCCAGCTCTGCCCAGACTTTTCTCCCCCAAGTCAGCAGCTCTTTGATCCCAAACCTTGCAATGTGACTCCGACTGCACAGTAACAATTCCCCCTGATCTGCTGGAATTAGTGCAACATGTTGTACATGCAAATCCGCCTTTCAAAGGTTTGCTTTCTGCTTTAATCACCAGCATTAAAAGGACCTCGTGTTTCCCTTTCATCTGGCAGCAAATTAATTATAAAAGCTGTATGGTAATATTAATATTGTCTTACTGGAGATCAATGGGTTTATTACCTTTGATTCTAACATTGCTCACTTGGTGACAAAACCTATATTTGAATCTCCCCAAACTTCAGGATGGTAAATTCAGGTAAAGATTTAAATAGAAATGTTTTATCTTTTTTAAAATGTTGACTCAGTTTAAAGTTGGGAAAGACAATTGACTTTGCCTCAGTGTTAGGGGAAGAATGTCAGAGAATCCTAAATATCTATTTATGGTTTTTTTCCTTGTTGTCAGCACCAAGGGAAGGAGAAGATTCCGAAGAGCTGAACCTCCCCAAGTGGGAATTGGGATTTCAAATAAAATCAGAATTTCTGCCTCAGGGCTGTCCCGGCACTGGCAACACCCAGGACCTTCCAGCAGGGCCCATTTTGCATTTTTTGTGTTGTTTTTTTGCCAGGATGGGCAGCTCTGAACACCCCAGGATTGCTGTTCCCACCAACAGCACCCGGGGAAAAAAATCCAAATAAAATCAGGATTTCACACATTAATTCAGTGGGTCAGGCTGAGAAGGGGCCAGAAATGCCTCAAAAAAACAACTCAGAAGAATCCTGGAGTCTGAATCCTGGAGTCTGAATCCTGGAGTCTGAATCCTGTGTCTGTGACTGTTTGGAGCAATATTTGCCAGGAATTCAAATCTGGGGCTGAACTCAGAGGCTTTTCTGTCTTTAGTCCCCTGAACACACTGAACACACTGAACACACTGAACACAGAGATTTTCCCTCTTCACAGACTCGCAGAATATCCTGAGCTGAACGGGATGCAGGAGGATCAGCCCTGAACACACTGAACACACTGAACTCAGAGCTTTTCCCTTTTCTCAGACTCCCAGAATATCCTGAGTGAATGAGGATCAGCCCAGCCGGGGTAACGGCCTCTGTTCCTGGGCTTTGTCACACTACAAAGCCAAAGCCACTGAAGTGATTTGGAGCCCGCAGCTCCAGACACGACTCCTCTCTCTCTCTCTCTCTCTGAATTTATTGTATCCCGGCTTTCAGACAAGCTCTGTGCATTTCCCATTTGCCACTGACACGTCTTTATCCGCAGCAGTGCCCCTGAACCCCGCCCGGGGTGAGGATCACAGGGAGGATCACAGGGGCTCGTTCCACTCCTCAAGAGGAGTCATTTTATCTGAAATTGGATCCGCGGCGCCGGGATTACCGGGAGGTGCTCCACAGCACACAAATCCCTCCCTGCCGCTCACCAGAAATCCCGGAGCACTTCACACCCCCGGGGAGCCGGGGAGGGACACGGAGCCAGCAAAGGCCGGGCAGGAGATTGCTTTGGAGAATAAAAATAACTTAAAGAGCAATTAGAAAGGTGATGTAAAACACGGGGGTTGGTTAAACTCTGCACGAGGGAGCTGATGGAGAAAATCTGAACGAGGAGGGGTTTGTGTTGGCTCTGGGGCTGGAGAGGGATCTGCTCCCCAGGGACACCCTGGAGCAGGGAGGGATCCTGGGGTGCCAGACCTGGCTGTGTGTGCACACAGGGCTGGAGCCAGCTCACCCACGGATGGAATAAAACTCCAGATTCCCATCAATNTGGAATTCCCACCCTGCAGAGCCAGAGCAGGGCTGATCCTGGTGATTCCATCAGACCAAGGCTTTGTTCCCTCAGCCTCTGGCTGGAGCTGCTGCTCCTGAGGAACCTGCAGCTCCCTGTGCTAATCCTGATGGAAATATTTCCAGGGAATCCCCTCCTGGGGGACCCCGGGTGGGTTTTCCCTCCCCACAGACCCAGTGATGCTGATGTCTGCCCCGTGTCATTCCCACACCAAACACACCTGGCTGCAGCCAGCACACCAAAAATCCCACCAAAAATCCCACCAAATCCCACCCAATCCCACCAAATCCCACAGCTGGAGCTGCCAGCCAGGGCAGATTTGCTGTTCCTGGTGCTGGAAATCCCATGGATTTCCCAGGGCTGTGCAGACACAGGCAGGAAAACCTGCTGGGAATTTCCCTTTGGACTGGAGGATTTCTGTGGGGTTTGCTCTCAAACCTCGTTTTTTGACACAGAGAAATGTTCCCAAAGATGCAGGGAACAGCTAGGGGTGTGCCAGGCTCGGGGAAAAGCCAGAAGGAATCAGGTAGGATCAAGGACAAACTGAGAACTGCTGAGGAAAATTGCACAGGGAGCAACTTCCCAATTTAACTGGGAATTGAGAACTTTCTCCACTTCCTTCTCTTTCCCAGCATCAACTGAAAGCTGGTGAGTTCTGTGCATAATGAACAAAACTTTTTAAATCCCCTGAATGTTCCAGCCCAGATTTCAGATGGACTCAGAGGCAGCAGGAGGAGCCCCCACCCAACACCTCCATCCCCCACCCAAACCCCTCCTGCCCCGAAAACTTCCAGGTTTTCCAACATTTCCTTTTGCAGCCAATGAGAGCAGAACCAGCCACCACTCAAGATGAGAGAGGCAATGGGATTTGATTTCATTTCTGGGTTTTAGGGTGTTGTTTTTTCTGGTTTTGTTGTTTTGGTTTATTTTTTTTCATCGCCTCTCTAAACCTGTTCCTCCTCACGTTTTATTTCTGGATCCTGCTGCCCTGAGCCCTCGTGATAAACAAGATGCTGCTGCTAAACCTTCTCAGGAGGAGAGCAGGATACAATTTCCTTTTCTCCTTCCCTTGTTATGTCGTGCCATAAGAACAATAATATCCCTCCCTTTGCAGCGTAATTAAAATAAACTGCTGTGCTGTGGCACTTAGTCAATTGGAGCAGTCGTTTATTGCCTCGTGTGCAACAAATCCTCCGAGATTCCAGCTCAGAGAACTTCTGAATTTTGGCTTTCGTGCTCTGGCTCAGTTGGAGCAGCTGATCCACGAGCTGCACATTCCAGGGGTGCAGCACTGGATGTTCCCAGAGCTGCTCCTCCTTCTTCCAGGGGGGTTACACGGGATGGAAATTCACAGAGTGGGGGATAAAACTGCAGATCCCAAAGTGCCTTTGGTCCCAACGGGCAAATCCTGCCTGCTGGAATTGTCTGTGTGGGAGCTCAGCTTGGGATTTGTGTGATGGGAATGGCAGCAGGTGAAGCCTGGGCACAGGGATGGGACAGGGGAGGGACAGGGGAGGGACAGGGGTGGCACAGGGGTGGCACAGGGAGGTGAGTGGGGAAATCCCAGGACCCCTGAAGCTGGAAAAGACTTCCAAAGTCGAGTCCAAGCTGTGTCTGATCCCCAGCCCAGAGCTCTCAGTGTCACATCCAGGAATTATTTTGGGGCAGAATAAGGTGAATCCAATAAACCTTTTCTCCCAGGAGATCCCATTTTTTTGGGTCAGAAGAAGGTGAATTCACTGAAGGCAACACACTGCAACCCCAGATTTTACAATTCTCTCTTGCCAGAGCACCCTTTGCACGTAGAATATGAAAAGCAGGTCACTAACAACAACAACAACAAAATAAAAATAGAAGAAAAAGAGCAATAAACCTGCAAATTTATAGTGTAATTTTGCCCTAGTTACAACAGTGTACAACCCTGACAAGCAACGCTGCTCTCCACAAACAAACTTATCACCACTGGTTGCTCTTCTATTGCTTTCAATAAGAAATGCCAAAATAAGTATGATTTAACAATGCCATCAGCTGGCTGCAATCCTCGGTAGATTCGCTGCATTACAATCAAATTGGTCTCTAAGTGTGGTATTTAAAAAAAATAAATAAAAAAGGAATGAACCCGGACCTAAATCTGCCACTTAATGCTCTGCAGCTCTGCCTCAATATTTACTGGGAGCCAGTAGAAAATTGTCTTTGCACTCTAATTTACATATTCATGGGGTTGTCATAGAGCTTGAAAGAGGAGGTTTTATTCTGCTTTGTTATAACACTTTAAATATTAGGGGTTTTTAGTGCTCAGTTGATGTAAATCCCACTCGGAGCAGCGTGGCTTTGCCTGGTGCCTTGTTCAGGATTCTGCTGCAGCCTGGTGTGGTGATTTAGGGGGGAGAAAGTGATTTAGGAGGTGAAATCCCTGTGCTGGAAATGCTGGAGATGCAGAGCAGAGCTGGGGCTGTGCAGGGAGGAAATTCAGGCAGCAGAGCAGGAGGGATCCCACACTCCTGGAATCCCAAAATCCTGATGGTTCCCCCACCCCACGGGCAGTTTGGGGTGAAGGATTTGCCTCTGAACTGTGTGATGCTTTTTGGAGGCAAAGCCCAGTGGAGGAGCTGAAAATCACTCCAAATTTTGGGTTCCACATGCAGAGAAAGGTGGAGCAGAGAGAACAACCCCCCTGTGTGACCAGTGACACCAATCCTGCCCTCAGGGCGTCCCCGAGGACGCTGAGCCGGCGTTTTTGTCATTTTGTCATCAACCTGCCCCGAGGTTTTTGAGGTTTTTATCATTTCTGGCGGGGTCTGGGTGGTTTATGGGGTTTAACCAGCTCAGGGAGGTGTGGCTGGGTGGGGATGCCGGCACAGCCTCCCCTCTGGGACACTCAGCACACCCGGAGCTGCAGCACCGCTGGCTCTGCCCTTTGCCTGCACAGCTGGAATCGCAAAAATCCCCCCCGGCAGGCAGAGATCTCCTCTCAGCACCGGGCAGAGCGGGGCTGCTGGAGGCTGTGACACCAGGAGGGGACAGCAGGGACATCAGCAGTGATGTCACATCCCCGCCGTCCTCAGTCATTCCCTGTTCCAGCAGCAAACCCTGCTGGACGCCCACAGGGATCTGAGTCCAGAGCAGCCACCCCGGAATCCTCCTGTGGGCTGTTCTCATCTCTTTAACTCCCCACAAAATCCTTCAGCTTCGGCAAATCCAAATCTATCAATCATTCTGTTGCAACCAAAGACTGATTTAGACTTTCCAGCCCTCCCTGTGACACCTTGTGAAGGATTTGTGCTCCTGTGTCTCAGACACTCAGAATCATCTTGCTTAACTAGTTAACTATGTAGCACTGGGGAATTGTAATTTTTCTGCTGATGGATGGTCACTAGAACTGAAAGCTGCTGTGAAATCACAGTGCAAGGGACTGGTGGGTGAGTTAAAGGAGAAAACTTGTGCTGTTAAAAAGCTCTGAACAACCCAGAGGAGGGTTCCTGGCTCTGGAGCTCAGATCTCTGATTTAAGGAGTTAAAGGAGCAGGATTTGAGGAGTTAAAGGTCTCCCATGGACCATTGTCAGTGGTCCTGGATTTAATCCCTACTGATGGTGCACATCCTACACGGGTAGGTTAAAAAAACAGAGTGACACAGCCCAGCTCAGGGTGTCACAGCTCCCTGCAGTGTGTCACCTCCCTGCACTGCCCAGGGTGTCACAGCTCCTGCAGTGTGTCACCTCCCTGCACTGCCCAGGGTGTCACAGCTCCTGCAGTGTGTCACAGCTCCTGCACTGCTCAGAGAGAAAATCCTCCCTGCAGTGCCCTAATCCAGGAAAAGAGGGGCAGAAATCCCATAAAAAATCTGATTTTTTTGGGCAAATGGTGTTTTTCTGTGCAGCTGCCACGTCCTGTGGGGCTGGGGCTGTGCGTGGTTGGTGGCACTGGGGACACTGGGGCAGCTGGCCCGGGCTCACAGCACATCTCCATCCCCTGAGCACTCTCAGGAGCAGACAGCAGACCATGGCTTTGCTCCAGAGCAGCCACAAACCAGATGGCTTCAAACACTCCCCTCTGCCTCCCAGGCGGCACATGGAATATTAATTAATAATAGATTAATAGACCTTTCCCCACTCGAAAATGTCATCTGGTTGTGCCAGGGAAAGGCTGGGAAACAATGGCTGAGCTCAAAGAGCTTCTCTGAGACGTCCTTCAGTGACCCTGGGGGATCTCAGCCCACATCACAAGGAGCAGGGGCAGGGCAGGGATCCCACGGCTCCTGGGCTGGAAATCTGCTGAATTTCAGCACTTTCCCACTTGGGAATTCCAGCGAGAGAGGAGGGTGGGAGTCACAGCCCAGGGAAAGCTCCCTGCAGCAAGAGACCCTCCTGTCAATGGCATTTTTGTGGAATATTATTGTTACGATTCAGGAGGGCTCATGTAACGACACAGAACTCTGATTTCTTTGGAGGGCGTTACAGCAAAGTTTATTGAAGGACAGATTCTTTTATACAGCGTTTGGGTACAAGGAATAGGGTTGGTCCTTTAGGGCACCACCTTCTTGTCAACATCCCCACCAGTGAACGAGTTGGAGAAACACCAGGTGTCAGGAGGAGGAGGATATCCACAGGGATTGTTTATATATTGTTTTATTGGGTTCCTCCTCACCATTTCCCAGGCCAGACTGAGAGAGTTTTGTCCTTGGCTTTCCCGCAGGCCTCAAGGCACTGCCTGGAGCCTGAGAATCCCTGCTCTGAGCACGGTCAGCTCCCACAGAATATTTGTACCCCCAAAATGCAGAAATACGGGGATAACCTGCTAAACACGACCCTGCAGGGTGCCCTTTCCATCCTGTGAGTGTGAATAAATTCCCTGCCTGATTTCTGTGTCGCTGTGTCCTTCAGCCCTGGCCCTGTTCGTTCACCACTCTCAGCTCATGATCGGCAAAGCTCAGCACAACATTTGCAGGACAAAGCGCGTGTGATGGTTCGGCCCGTTCTGCTTCTCCTGATCTTGTCTCACAGCGGGGGAAAAAAGAAAATAAACACCCAAACCACTTCACTAAATTCGGCAAACAGAATTCAGGCGAAAGTGAAACCACCACGGTCGGGTTTTTTCTCTTTTTTTTTGGTGGGTACAAGTACAGGAACCACAGGAACAGTGAAATCCATGGGGAATTATTTGAATAGAACCCGTCGTAGATGCTGCTCCGGGCAGGGGCACAGCAGGGATCTGTGTAATGCCCAGCAAAAGCTGAGCCTGAACTGGGTTTTTAAACTCTTATTTAATGGTGTTTCCCCCCCTCACCGGGGTTTCTAATCCCAGATTCTGTCCCCGCCGTGTCTCCCTCACCTCCCCTCTCCCCTGCGATCTCACCTCCTCATTACCCGCCGGGATAAGCAGCTTTAATTCAGTGTCAGCCTCATCTACGGAATTAACCCGGGCCCAGGAAAAAATCCCATTACTCTTGTGAGGGAAGGTGAATAAATGTGTATCTTGACTGATGGTGGATTAATCCCGGGATCCACTTAGGCCTGGCAGCAGCAGTTGCCTAGCAATGCAACTGAGTGTAAGGCTGAGCGTGCTGAAAAAAAGGGTCAATTGCTAAATAAGCCCCCAGAACCTCATTTTAAAGCTTTTTTTCCCCCCCCCTTCTCCTCAAGCTTTATGTTTTTTAAATATGAAAGCAGTGATTACCGGTGAGGAGATTATGGGATGGAGCAGTGAGAGCTCCTGGTTTGTGCCAGGTCTGAGCTCATGTGGAAGGAGAGGGAGAGGGAAAGGGAGAGGGAGAGGATGCCAAGGGGCAGAAAACCAGGATTTTATCTCAGGCAGGGACAGAATCCACCCCTCACACCCATTTCCTCTGTCAGAGCTGCAACCAACCAGAGCCTGGCCCAGGTCACCTGCACGGGACCCCTAATTCCTGGGTTTTTACCCCAAATCACCACAGTGACTCTGCACAAATGCCTTCCCTAATTCCTGGTTTTTTACCCCAAATCACCACAGTGACTCTGCACAAATGGTTCCCCTAATTCCTGGGTTTTTTTACCCCAGATTTCCACAGTGACTCTGCACAAATGGCTCCCCTAATTCCTGCTTTTTTTACCCCAAATTATCACAGTGACTGAACAAATGCCTTCCCTAATTCCTGGGTTTTTTTACCCCAGATTTCCACAGTGACTCTGCACAAATGGTTCCCCTAATTCCTGGGTTTTTTTACCCCAGATTTCCACAGTGACTCTGCACAAATGGCTCCTCTAATTCCTGCTTTTTTTACCCCAAATTATCACAGTGACTGAACAAATGCCTTCCCTAATTCCTGGTTTTTTTTACCCCAGATTTCCACAGTGACTCTGCACAAACGGCTCCATAATTCCATCACCATGGATCCGTATTTACATTTAACGCAAAACAAGTCCAGAAATGGGAAAAAAAAACCCAAACAAAGAGGAAATCTGTCCAAGTAAACAACCAATTAACAAAAATAAACCCCCAAGGGGTGCAGCAAGAGCCGTCCTACAAACGTGGCATCAGCCTGCAGTACTGGGAGGATTTTAGGAGATATCTCCCTTGTTGGACGATCCAGGGAGAAAAACACCTTAAAAAATGAAGGATTTGGTGTTTTTTTTCCCCTTCCTCTGTTGATTGGAATTACCTGGGCAGGAAACATCTGCTTTTCCCCCATTAAAGAGCAAAGATTAGCAGGTCTTTGTTAAACCTGGCATTCTGTCGTTATTTACTGGGACTTGAGGAGGGGAGGAAAAAAAAAAAAAAAAAGGAGAAGTTGGAACCTAATTACAGAGCAGATGCCGAGAGTGGTATTTATTCACCAAAACCACACAGGTCATTCATTAAAATCTCAGTTTTAATTAGCAAACACCTGTTTTGTGTTTGGTTTTACACTGATCTGGACTGGCTGCAATTTGCTTTCTTCAGGAGGAGCAGTTCCAAGGCCTGGCAGGGACAAGGGAGGGGCAGGGCTGGTTTATTTAATATTTATTTTAATAGAAATAAATATGAAATAAATCCCCTGGTTTAGGGATTTCACTGAACCCAGCCTTTTCTAGGAATAAAACTTGAACTTGGCTCAGGTCTAAGCCTAGAAAAGGCGACCAGGGCTCAGTGCAGGCCTCGTTTAATCTGAGGAAGGAAACAAAACAAAGCAGCATCTTCTTCTCACCCAAGTCCTTGAAAAGTGCATTTAACACAAGGCTGAGCACTGAAAACGCCTTTTGATGACAATGCCGAGCTGAGCTGTGTTTTTGTGGATGCAAATTAGCCCCGATAATGAATTCCTCTTTGAAATGGATGGATTTGAAGCTCGTGTTCTCTATCACAACCACACGTTGCTCATTGTCCTCAAAGCACTTGATTTTCAAAAAAAAAGAATAAAACTCTGGCACCCACACAATCGCTGTTCTGGAATTTTTCAAAGGCTCTGAATCAATACCTGCCTCGTCCTTTTAACTAAGGATGAAACAATTCTCTAATTCAGAGAAGGATGAGGCAATAAACCAATTACAGTAATTAAAGCATTGCTGTAATAAGGGTCACCCAGGCAGGAGAGTGATACAAGTGATACCTGTGATTATAAAATTATTATAACTTAGGGGATGTTTTCTCCTGAAAATATTCCATGTCCCCAAATTCTGCCTCTGCTTTCCTGTGCTCCCACAGCCAGCTGCCCTCCCCACCCACCACAGAAATCCACTGAAAAAAGGGGAAAAAACGTTTTCCTTGAAGGTGAAGGGGTTTGGAAATAAAGGAATCCACTAATTAAATGGAACAGTGTCTCCAGGGGTAATTAATTAATCCAGGCCTCTGCCTGTCCTGCAGGGGAAGGGTGTGCAGGATGCTCAGGGTGGAATCTGCTGGAGGAGATTTGGGGCAAAAGGGAGAGGTTTGGGTAAAAAAGGAGAGATTTGGGGTAACAGGGAGAGGTTTGGGATAAAAAGAGAGAGATTTGGGGTAAAAGGGAGAGGTTTGGGGTAAAAAGGGAGAGATTTGGGGTAAAAGGGAGAGGTTTGGGGTAAAAGGGAGAGGTTTGGGGTAAAAGGGAGAGGTTTGGGGCAGGTCCAGCCCTGCTGCTGCAGGGGGTGGGGGGGACACGGAATTTGGGGATCTGGGCCCGGATCTGGAACCTGGGGGTTCCCTAAAGGAGACACCAGGTTTCCTCATCCTGCTCAGGATGAAAGGCTGGGTTTCTAGGGGCAGCCTTTTTTATTTTGACCCCCTCAGGGGATGTTTGGTTACCCCCTCAGGGGATGTTTAACCCCCTCAGGGGATATTTTAACCCCTCAAGGGATGTTTTAACCCCCTCAGGGGATGTTTGGTTACCCCCTCAGGGGATGTTTTAAACCCTCAGGGGATGTCTTAACCCCTTCAGTGGACGTTTTAACCCCCTCAAGGGATGTTTTAACCCCCTCAAGGGATGTTTTAACCCCCTCAAGGGATGTTTTAACCCCCTCAGGGGATGTTTTAACCCGTCACCTCAACACCAACACATCTGGGGGTGATGTCCAGGAGCCCTCACTGCTAATTTCTCCTAATTTCTACCTAATTTCTCCCCCAGTTCCTGCTGCTCCATGAATCTGCCGATGGCTCTGCTGGAGTGGAGCCCTCAGGGAAAGGGAGGCACAAACCCAGAGAGTTTTTTTCCCAGCCCTGAGCCTGTGCTTGGCGTGCAAACCACTCCAGGAGTTTGGAGGAATTTGGAGTTTCAGGAGCAGCCCCACAGCCCAAACCCCCCTGAGCCAGCCTGGGATGGGGCTGAGCAGAGTTTGTCCCCACAGGATCCTCTGCTGGCTCCCTGATGCTGTTTTACACCACAAGGACACAGACTCTGAGTTCACAAGGCTGAAAATGACTCCTTTATTTTTGGGATGTGTCTCCCTTTTACACTATTTCACACAGACCAGTTGGATTGGGGACACAAAGACAAATCTCTTCACTCACATTGGTCAGAGCAGAGGGACACCAAGAAGTCCCTCCTGGGGAAAGGAATGAATAACAAAGTTACAGTTACAAAAACATTTCTCCTGTTTACAGAAAATTCCCTGGGAAAAGAATTTCAGAAACCAAAAACATCTCAGGCACAGAACCTGGGCTGCAGCTCCCAACACCCTGGACTGCAGAGTTCCCCTGCCCCAGGAAAACAACTTTAACCCTTTGGAATTACCCAAGAAATCACAAATGATAAGAGCTGATGAGGTTGAATGTACTGCCCACAGTGCTCGTGGTTCTTAGCTGGAACTGAACTGGAAAATGGAATTTGAGTGGTTTGAATTGGCCCCACTTTTCAGCTGTTTTAGCTCGAAGGGACGTTGGAAACCTCAGCAACCCCAAAAGTTAAACCCAGGTGGGCTGGGTGGGTAAGGAGGCCCCAAGTTCTGGTCCTGGAACATTATTGAGCTTGTTGGGATCCTGGGATTGTGGCATTCTGTAATTCTGTGAATCTGGAATTCTGGGCTCCTGGGATTCTGTGATCCTGGGATTCTGTGAATCTGTGATTTTGTAACTCTGTGATTCAGTGATCCTGGGATTCTGGGATTCTGTAACCCTGTAACTGTGATCCAATAATTCAGCAATTCTGTGATTCTGATTCAGTGATTCAGTGACTGATTCTGTGATTGGGTGATTCTGTGATTCTGGGATTCTGGGATTCCATAATTCTATAATTCCATAATTCTGGGATTCAGGGATTCCACAATTCCATGATTCTGGGATCCAGATCCAGTCATTCTGTAATTCTGTAATTCCGTAACTCTGTAATTCCATAATTCCATGATCCTGTGATCCCCCCGAGGTTTTCTCCTCACCCCCAGACCTCTCCTCCCTCCCCGTATCCCCCTGAAGAGCCCAGTGCCCCATCCTGGTGCTGCTCCAACCCTTTTTGTGTCCCTGGCAGGGCCAGGAATGTTCTGGATCCCAGATCTGGATCCCAGCTCAGCCCTCAGGGCTCTGCAGCAGCGAGAACTGGGCACAAACTGCACCAAAAATGAGTGTACAGAGCCCTGAGCTCCCATCAGTGCCCAGGTGTGGCATATGTGCTGAGTAAATTCGTGTATCAAATATATTCTGTGTCATAACCTCAAATTGTGCAGCAAGTTCTGATTTCCAAAATTGCAAAAGGCGTCTCCGACTACCGAGGTCCATTTGCAACTGTAAAAGTTCTCAAATAATAGCAGGGCGAAACCAAGATTTGCAACAGAAAGAACAGGGCTGAGCAGGAGATGGCTCGTCCATCAGGGGTGGACCCACCACTTCACGGAGATCTGCCTGAAACCAATCTAGGTGAAGAGAACCCAAAAATTAAACGAATCACCATCCCAATGCCCAGTTCCAAGAACCCAATTCAGACCTCAAACGCTGCCAAAAAAATCTTTCAAAACCAAACAGCGGGGGGAAAAAAAAGTACATGAATACGCACACTAGACAAAAGCTCACAATGAACTCGCCTCAAAGCAAAAAAAAAAAAATTTATATAAAATCTGCACTCTAAAACCCAATGTTTGTGGATGAAGTGGTTGAGGCTACTCCCACGTTCACCCAACTTCGATCAGCGTTGCATGCTTTTATTGTGGCTAACTCAAATTAATTTAAAAACAGCAAAATAAAATCCTTAATATCAAATTGGCTACTGATCATTCATAAGACCAGGGACGGAATTCTGGCAGAGTTTTGGGGCCAGCACAGCCGGGGCTGCTGGCGGGGATTTGGAGTGGAAAAAGTCTTGGCGTTGAGTCCTGGGGATGTTGGTCCAGGAACACACGGAAATTTTGGCAGCTCCTCCCCTCAGCTCATCTCCAGCTGGCCCCGGTCACCTCCCGGGGCTGCCGGAGTCATTTCCAAACCGGCACAACTTGAATTTCCTCACCGTTTGTTATGCGGGCTGCGCTTGGCCATGAATAAATCAGGGCCTCGGATTGTTCTGGAGCGGAGCACAACCACGGGTTCCTTGGCAGAGGGAAAAAAAAACCTAAAAAAATTCCCTTTTTTTAAATGAAATAAAACCTAACAAAAGTCCTATTTTTGGAGGAACAAACCTTAACAAAATTCCTATTTTTTGGAGGAAAAAAACTGACAAAATTCCTATTTTTGGAGGAAAAAACCTAAAAAACGTTCCTATTTTTGAAGGAAAAAAAACCAAACAAAATTCCTAATTTTTGGAGGAAAAAAAACCCCTTAAAATTTCCTATTCTTGGAGAAAAAAAAAAAAACTTTAAAAAAATCCTATTTTTGGAGAAAAAAAACTAAAAAACCTCCTATTTTTGGAGGAAAAAAATTCCTATTTTTGGAGGAAAAAACCCTAACAAAACTCCTATTTTTGGACCAAAAAAAACTAAAAAAATTCCTATTTTTGCTCTCATTCCCTGCCTGGCCGGAGCTGTTCTCCCAGTCAATGGTCCCTGGTACCTTGTTTGTTTAATTGATTGCATTGCTGTGTCAACCTGCCCACGCAGGAGCCTCAAATATTTGCAGAGTGGAGCTCACAGAGAGAGATCTGGGCAGGGCTGGCTGTTCTCTCAGCCCAGCTGCAGCTGCTGCTCAGCGGGCCCCCCCCCTATCCAAACACCCCGAATTAATTAGGGTTTATGTCCATAAACTCACACTGCTTCTCTCAGGTTTGTGAGGGAACGTTCCCTGCTTGTGCTCAAACACGGTGATTAAATATTGCTGAGCTTTTGGAGTTCTCCTTCGTGGTGTCTAAAGGCAGAGTGTTGCAGAGCCTCTCCAGGCAAATATTTGCTCTTTGTCAGGAGTTGCTCCAGTTTTCCCTGTGCTGAGTCTCCTCCCGTGGGCAGACACCTCTCCACGGGGGTGCCAGGAGGCCAAAATTACTCCTGGAAAATCAGGAAGGGGCAGCTCTGTCTACAAAATGTGGATAAATGTGGTTTGTTCATTACTTGCTCAGTTCAGATCTGACTTGAGCCAGAGCTTTTCCTTCTGCCCTGAGCTCAGGGAACACCCAAGGTGGTTAAAAATCCTCTTTAACTTGGGATGGTTTGTGTTTGCTGCCTTGGTGGCTGTCAGGCAGAATCATGGTGAATTTTCCATGTCTCCCATCCTGAGTGTGGATGAAGCCTTGGGAGGACGGCTGGGAAAAGTGGGGCTGAGTTTAATTGTTCCTAAAGTTCAGAGGGGTCCCCAATTGTCACTGCAACTTTGGACCTAAACACCCCCAAATGTGTGCACCTAAACACCCCCAGGTTTGGTTCTGTCTCACCTGAGGATGGACTGGGAGCTGCTCCTGACGGGATGTGATATCAAAGAGCAGATTATTGCAGGCAAATAGGTATTTATATATTTATTTAATATTTTTTTCTATTAAAATAAATACACATTTGCTCTTTGTCAGGAGCTGCTTTTCCCTCCCCTCTGCTTTTCCCTCTGCTGAGTGTCCTCCCATGGGCAGCCACCCCTCCAGGTGGGCCAGGAGGCCAAAATTTCTCCTGGAAAATGAGGAAGGGGCTGCTCTGTCTCCAAAATGTGGGTTTTTCCCTCTCAGGGCAATCCTGTTCCTCCCTGACACTGTGAAAGTGCCAAGTTTTTAATTGCCATGCCTTTGATTGCCCGTGGTTCACGGGGGAGGAGGGAGAATTCCTGGACATCCAAAGTCTGCTGGAAGGAACCTGCTCCACTGCTGGTTTGTTCTCCTTTGTGCTTTCCCAGGGCCGCCCTGTGGATGTTTATCCAGTGGGTTCAGTCCAATTAAACAGTTCATCCGCCGGGAAAATCAGCGCTGGGATAATCCTGATGGCTTTAGTGGGACTCATGTCAGGCTTAAAGTTAATTCAGGGTCACTGTCACTGCTTTTAGGTGGTTTTTAGGTGTTTTTTCACCACTGGCCTGTTAATTCCCCTCATCTGAACACCAAATAACCATTAAATATTTAGGAATAAATCTAATATAAGCCTGCATGATGCAATAAAACACCTCTGATCTACAGGAGCTATTTCTGCCTTTGCAAAGGGAGACCAGCTGCTGGACAGATCCACCCACCCGGCACGGAGAGGGTTAAAACCCCCCAAAAAAATTTGCTCTTGGAGTTGCCCGAAGTTGGGTGGAAGCGAGATGACAGCAGCAGGACTGCTCTGTCTGTCTGCATTTTCTGCTGAGCTTTAAAAACCTCACAGGAAACCCACTTCCTTTATTCCATTATTCCTTTATTCCTTTATTCCTTCCCTTCTTATTCTCCTTTTTTTTCTTTTCTGTTTTTTTTTCCCCCTTGTTTGTTTATTTGGGTTTTTTTTCCTCTTGGTGGTGGCTAAAAGCCATCCCAGAGTCTGAACCAATTTCTCAGTTTCAAAAGGAAGGATAATAAACCTGTCATTTGTGGCCTGAGCTGGGAGGTTGATGCTGCTGCTGCTCTGATATTAAAGCTGATTAAAAGCAGGCCTGGCTTGGAGGACTTGAGGTCACTCTGAGACTCTTTTATTCTTGAGGGAGCAATTGCTGCGACCCCGAGTGCTTCGGGCTGACAGGGCCATTGAGGAGGGGCCAAAGGGA
>JANPWX010000511.1:207090-226137 GCA_024734555.1 Trochalopteron elliotii
ACATAGACATAGACATAGACATAGACATAGACATAGACATAGACATAGACATATAAATATAAATATAAATATAAATATAAATATAAATATAATAAAGCAAAGAGGAGGCAGCACCCGAGAGGATTCTCCGTGGGCAGGACTGATCATCAGGCCTGGGCTGCTCAGAGGAATCTCACTGGGGTGGCTTTCTAAGGAAAATTAAAAGAGAAAAAACTGTAGACACATGGAGAGGAGAGAGAATATGAGATCAGGCTGGTGCTGCTGTTTTTCCCTCTCCCAGTGGCTTCAACTACGACCTGGAGGGTGATGCTGTTTTACACCACAAGGACACAGACTGTGAGTTCACAAGGCTGAAAATGACTCCTTTATTTCTGGGATGTGTCTCCCTTTTATACTATTTCACACAGACCAGCTGGATTGGTGAAACAACCACAAACCTCTTCACTCACATTGCTCAGAGCAGAGGGACAGCAAGGAGAAGTCCCTCCTAGGAAAGGAATGAATAACAAAGTTCCAGCTACAAAAACATTTCTCCTGTTTACAGAAAATTCCCTGGGAAAAGAATTTCAGAAACCAAAACATCCCAGGCACAGAACCAGGGCTGCAGGAGGGTTCTGCTCCTCCCTGGGATTCAGTTCACAAACTGAACCTGCCCAGGTGATCACAATGGAAATTATTGAGCTCCTTCCTGCCATCGTTTGCTCTGTTCTCTCTTCTTTATTTTTTTTTTCCCTGTGTGTATTTGGATTTCAGGGCACAGTTTGTAGCAGTGGCCAATCTGGGGTGAACAATAGTTCACAGGCAGGAAGATAAGAGGATTAATAGAGCAAAAAAATAACAGCATTCACTGTTATCTAAAGGTCAAGGAGAGCTATAAATTGCATTCACTCTGGGGAAAAGGACAAGCACTTTAAAATAAAAAAAGGCAAATCCTTTAAAATGCAGAGCAAAGTTTGCTTCAGCCAGGCTCATTTTTGTAACAATGCAAGGTTCATAATTATGTCTGATTATTATGGTCCATTATAGCCCAGTTGTGAAATAACTCCAGATTTCCCTGTTCAGTGAAGCTGGGCCCAGCATTAATTCCCATTCCTTGCCTGCACTGGTCAACTGAACCTCACCAGGCTGGACTTTACTGGGTCTTACTGGGCTTTACTGGGCAGCTGGGAACAGCCAGGAAGGACTTCCCTCACAGACTGGAAATGACGGAGAACATTTCATCTCCACTTCCTCAAAAAATCTTGCATTTCCAGTCTCTGGATGCTCTTAAAATAACCCATTAGGTAATTTTTATTATTTTATTTTTAAATTATTTATTGTTATTTATATATTATTTTATTTATTTATTTATTATTTTATTATTTTTATTTCTCATCCCAGAAGGTTGAAAATCCCCCAGATCCATTCAGGTGAAACCACGAGAGGTTGAGCAGACTCTCCTGTTTCAGGATAAACACCAGCCTGCCTGAAATCTTCATTCCTGTTCGTTTTCTGAGTTCTGGGTTGGTTATTCCACGTTTTCCTCGCTCAACCCGTGGGTTTGGCTGCTCCCAGGGCACCAGGAAAGCCCCAAAACCCAGCAGGGACAGAGCCCAGAGGCTCCTGAGCTGCTCCAGCAGCCCCTTTGCACCTCCACCCCTGGGGGAATCCTTCCTTCCCTGCTGTTCCAGCTGGGAAAAGCTCAGGTTTCAGGAGGAATTACAGAAACTTTCCCTGCCAGATCAGGCTCACCTCACCTCAAGGGATTGAAAAGCTCAGATTCCACCAGGAATTACAGAAACTTTTCCTGCCAGTCCAGGCCCACCTTGCATCAAGGGATGGAACAAGCTCAGGTTCCAGGAGGAATTACAGAAACACCTTTTCTGTCCCACCAGCTCCCAAGGGATGGAAAAATCTCAGGTTCCAGGAGGAATTGCAGAAATTTTCCTGCCACATCAGGCCCGCTTCACCTCAGTGGATGGGAAAATCTCAGGTTCCACCAGGAATTACAGAAACTTTTCCTGCCACACCAGGCTCACCTCAAGGGATGGAAAATCTCAGGTTCCAGGAGGAATTACAGAAATTTTCCTGCCAGACCAGCCCACCTTCCATCAAGGGATGGAAAATCTCAGGTTGCAGGAAGAATCACAAACCCAGAGTGTGTCTGGAGCCCGAGCCCTGTGCAGAGCTGCAGGAAATGCCAGCCCTGCTTTGCTGCAGGGGATAATGGCCCTGACAGGAGCCCTGAGTTCCACCCAGAGCCCCAGTAATGAGGCAGGAATTCACTGGCCAGGGCCTGTCATATTCACAAAATGCATTTGTGAGAAGCTGCGCCGGGCCAAAGGCTTAATAAATCCAATAAAGTCCCCACTAAATGCATTAGTGCTGCCTGGGTGTGATCTTGATAGATCGTGGAAGTTGCCCTCGAGCAATTAGCGCCGGGCCAATTGCTCAGATTCAATCGGAACAAAGCGGCGGCACTCGGTAATTCGGTTTGCTCTAATGAGGGGAAGGATTTCTGAAGAGGAGAGAGGCAATAAAAGCTGCAAAACGCAATTTACAGTGCGGTGACAAAAGTAAACAGACTTTCAACGAGGCACTGGGGGTCATCCCTGGAGTTGGAGGAGGGCAGGACTGAGATGGGTCCCTGCAGCTCATTATTCACATTATTCACATTATTCACGGGGAAAAATGAATTCCACGCACCCCTGCACCGTCCTGCAGACCCATTTTCAGTCCCAGATCCTTTTCCTGTGGAGGAATTGAGACTGGAAGGAATTCTGCTGGTGGGAAGGACCCTGGATGTCCCTGGAGGTGGATCCCACACCAAGGAATTCCCGACCATCCTTCCGTCGCCTTTTTCTGTGTTTTCAGCACGAGCAGCACTGCGCCGGGGTGCACAAGCCCTGCTTCTGCTCAGCACCAAGAATGGAATGGTGGGAGAGAAGTCCCACTCTAATGGGAATCACCCCAGTGGATCAGAAATCAGAGAAATCCTCAGCTGAGCACCTGAACCCTGCACTCACCTCGCTCCAGCTGCAAGCCAGCAATTAGTTCCAGCAAAAACTGTATTTGCTTATAGAACTAATTAGAGATCAAGAAAGTGGCTCACTTTTGATAATTACATGGTTGTGGCCCATCTATCAGCCACTGTTAAATTGTTGTTATATTAATGTAAAGCTCATAATCACGGCTGTTGGAAATTGAATAAATGTTCCTGCCAATTCTCTAATGCAATTAATTTACATAAAAGCCTCCGGAACTAAAATTGAAATGATATACATCTTTCCAAGGGTTTCATTTAAAACAAAGCTAAATAATGGAGAAATTACAGATCTCCTTTCTTTTTCTCTTCACATTCTTATGTTTACTAAAGCTAATGGCCAAATAATCACTGGGATGTGCCTGAACCGGGGTTTAAACTGGGAATTGTTGTAGCAGGAGCTCATTGCCGAGCCCGGCAATTCATTATTCACCACATGAATATTTCAGAGATCCCGTTCCCAACCCGGGGAGCTTCCCGGGGATGCTGCAGGAGGCCGGAGGGAGCTCAGGAAGCTCCGTCCCCTCCTCAGCCATCGCCATGGAAATCGCGCTCGGCTCTTTATCCGGGAATTTGCATCTGGAGCTGCTGATCCAGGCAGGTCCGAGCCAGCCCTCGCTGCTGGAGGGAGGGTTTGCTCATCTCCAGATCCACCACAGAGCAGATTTACACCACTCACACCTGGTTTACAGGTGATGCTGCGAGTCAGTGTTCCCACACCTGCAGCGCCAGCAGCTCCGTGCCCGTGACAGGATGGGGAAATTCTCCTACATCAGGATAAACATCAGGAATCCTCACCGGGATGGGGCTGCTTTTCCCCGCTCCAGCTGAATTCCTTCCCTTCTGAACTCCATCACCAGCCACTCTCAGCTCTCAGGACTCTGGTGACATTAATATCTCTTTTTTCACGGCTGCCACAGTTGTTCAAGGAGAGGAGTTGACTCAGGAGATGGAGGGCAAACGGATCTGAGTGTAACTTCCCCAAATTTCCCCGGATTTATTGCCTTGCCATTCAGCACGGGGACGGCCAGCAGCTGATTTATGGGGTCGTGCTCATCCGGACAAGTTTGTGCTAATGTCGTAAAAAGCTCCAATAAAACGGGAATTAGCGACGGAGCAGGACAGGGAGGGGAGGGAGGAGAGGAGAGGAGTCATTAAATCAATAACACCAAGGTCTGGCCGGGATGTGCTCCAGTCAATAACGCCATAAAGTTTTATCCTGTCTGAGTGAGGGAAATCCTCTCACCTTGGCACAGGTGAGGGCAGAGCCCTGCAGGTGTGGGGGGCACCTGGGGGCTCAGGGGGGGGTTGATATTTGAGAGAAGAGCACTGCAAGGCTCCAGCAGCATTTTGTCTCCCCAAAAACAACCCCAGCACTGGGCTGGGCACTACATTTGGAAAGGTAAAATGGTTGCTCAGGATTTGACTGCAGTCCCTGCAAGCAGCGTCACAAATTCCACAGTTCTGCATGAAATACAGGAAATAAAATACAGGAAATAAAATACAGGAAATAAATACAGGAAATGAAATAAATACAGGGCACTTTGGGCCAGGATTTCAGGCTCCTGCCCCATCTGCTCTGGTAAATCAGCATCCAACCCTCTCCTCCCAGTCCTGCCCTTGTCAGAGCTCTGGAATGAGATTTGGGGTGGCAGGCAGGTCCAGAGTCACCCACAACCCTGGGAAAACAAATCAAACCCATCACCAGCCCCTTCTCTGGACTCCCTTTCCCTCCAGTTGTGGTGGGATTTATAATTTTACCTGGGGAGAGCTCAAAGACAGCTCGGTTTAACTGGAGATTGGAGGGAAATGTGCCCACAGCTCCAAATTCTCAGCTAATCTGGACCATTTGGGGCTGAACAAATCAAATGAGAAAAAAAATTTCCAACCAATCTTGGACTAACTTAAACCTCCTCGATTTTCTGGATCTCAGAATTCGGCCTTAAAACATTGATGAGAATTTACTACACATTAATAACTAAAATAATCCCTCATTTCAATTCTATTTCAGCTACCAAGGTGTTAAAAGTGGAATTAGCAGTGATTTTAACCTGATATTATTGCTATTGTTTCCCTGCAAGCAGCAGAACGTGGAGGGAGAAAAGAGCTTGCCATGTTTTATTTTTATACACCCAGAGAAGGAGAGCAGAGCCAATAAACTGAGAGTGTCCTACACGAGCTCCAATATTGTATAAATCATGAATAATGCATCAGGCAGAAATGAGAAACTGCAACAGAATCAAACCTATATGGAAATAAATAAAACATAACAGCACAAGTGCAATCATGTCGGCCGTGTTGATAAAAATGTGTTTGTGTTTGGGCAAGGAGGAGGAGGAGGGAGGGAGGGAACTTCTCTGGTAAATGATTGCAAAAGTAATAGTAATAATAATGATAATAATAATAACAATAATAACAATACCAATAATCACACCAATAATAATACCAATAACCATACCAATAATAGTAATAATAATAATAATAACAGTACCAATAATTATACCAATATTAGTAATAGTAATAGTAATAATAATAATAATAATAATTACAACAACAACAACAAACTAACATGGCAAGGCAAGGAAAGGGTAATTAGCAAATGAACATCCAGCTCAGGGAGGTTGTGGGGTGGGGGAAGCCAGAAGTGACAGGAGATGGAAAAGGGGTCAGAAGGGGATTTTGGGGAAGGATGGGAATACAGGGCTGGATCTTTGGGGAGGATGAGAGAAACAGCTGGGCAAGGCTGGGGCTGGGTTTTTGGGAAGGATGGGAATAAGGGCTGGATTTTTGGGAAGGATGAGGAGCACGCCCAGCACAGGCTGGGGCTGCCCTGCAGTATCTCTAATTCCACACTGGAATAGCTCTGTCCCAGAAAATCGAAGGGGATTCAGGAACTGGGCAAAATCTCAGTTCTAATCTCAGGTCCCAGGGGTTTAATCCCAGTTTTACCTTCCCCAGAGGGTTTTTGGGACAGCCAGGGGTGTCCTGCCCTTTTTCTGCCCCTCTGCAGGGCTGAACTGAGAGAGCAGAGTTTAAAAAGGAAGGAGGTGGCTCCGAGTTCTGCCATCCCCCTGGAATCTGCTCCAGGAGCTGCTCACACCCTCCATTCCCCTTTCCAGGGGCAGAGCTCCACACAAAAAGCAGCTCTGGGGCTTTGGATCATCAGCCAAGCCCAACAAAGCCGAGGTTTAATGGGATCCAAAGGAAACTTTACCCAAGGACAAAACCTCCACTCCCCTCCTGTAATGATCCCTGTGTTTCCACGGAAATCTCTTCCCCCTAAGATTACCAGGAACATTTAATGCAAATTGGATGCATCCCTCTTTTCTTTAAGACTCAAAATAATCTATGCATATCTTTCTATTACTTCTCAGAGCCATTAGCCAGGATGAGTTCATATTTTTTATTCCCTTCGCACACTGGAATGCTTCTCTTTCCTTTGGGGTGGCAGCTTTTATTATTGAAGTCAGCAAAACCTGAGCAATCCCATTACCTGCTCCCTCTGCTCCCTCTCTCCCAAGCACCCGTGATTTATGAGCCAAAATCCAGGCTTGGCTGGCTCAGAGCCGTTCCCAATTTCACACAAAATCCAAAATAACTGATCAAAATTGTTCTGATTATTAAAGCCGCGACAATTAAGGGATGGGAGCCATTCCCCAAATCTGCTGCTCCGTTTTTCTCTAAAGTTTCAGCTCATCAAAGAGGAGATTTGGCTCCTCACAAAGCAGTTAAGGGATGGCTTGATAAGGCTCTTGGAGCAGCACGGAAATGTGATAGCAGCTGAAAAATCCACCAGGAGCAGGAAGGACGGAGCAGTGTTAAGTTAGATAAAATCTGATCAAGAAATAGAACTTGCCTCCTTTTTTGTTGAGATATTTAATCCTTTGCACAACGGTGCCTTTACTACTTGGGAAATCTGAGCCCAAGTACTTTCTGTAGGAGATATTTGAGCCCAGGTACCTTCTATAGGATAAATATCCACAGAATATTCTGAGTTAGAATGGATCCACAAGGATCATCGAGTCCAACCCATAAGCAAATGGCCCTTATTGACCATTTATATATTTATTGACCATTTATATATTTATTGACCATTTATATATTTATTTATATAAATAAATATATAAATATATTAATATATAAATATATTAATGTACAGATCTATTGCAGGAAGTCCTGTAGATTTTTAGTTGCTTCTGGTTAAAAAAACCCTGGGAATTCTGCTCTTGTTTCTCCCACCGCAGCCAAAACAACTCCAGGAACGAGGATCACAAAGGATGGGGAGTTTGCTCTGCTCAAGGCCACGGCCATGATCAATTTCAAATAAATTAAAGCAGATTTTTCCCTTGGGGGGCATTGAGAGGAGCTGAATTCCCGCCCCAGCCCCAGGATGGGCTCCAGGATTGTCCAGGGCAGGAACAGCTCTGCCCACCCCAGGCAGCCCCTGCTGCTCTTTGTTTAATGATAATTTACTGCAAGTTGTGACTTCTCACATTTAATGAAGTGAAACCCTCCCGGCCCGCTGTGAGCTGCTCCCGGGGCTGAGATCCCGGGAATTTCCAGCCTTTCTGACCTTATTACAAAGCACTTTTTGCCTGAATGCTCCGCGGGCCCGACAGGAGCTGTTAGCGAGTCCTCCACGGGATCGCAGCCCTGGGTTTATAATTGGGTGTAAAAGAGCCTCATCCCCACACCAACCTAGCTGAAAAATGACATTTTATGCTAACTAAGAACTGCAGAGAGAAACAAGCTCCTCTTTAGGCCGGTATTAATTTCAATTACGCTGCTGAGCTCTGCAGGGTAAACTGGGCCGGGCTCTGGCTGAGCGTGAAGAGCCAGGGCAGCAGAATAAAATAAAAAATAAAAATAAAAACCCTCCAGGGACTCTGGGTTTGATCCTCACTTCAAATTTGGAACCTGAGATGCAGCTTCCAAGTCCCGTGTTTGCTGCTGTTGTTTGTGGGGTTTTTTTGGTTCATTTTGTGTTCTTGGTTTTGTTGTTTTTTTTTTTTTTAACATCAGGTCATTCAGAACTTCCATTTGATTGCTCCAGGAAACCAAATTGTTGCTGCTCAATCTCCTGGAAATGCTCCCCACAGAGCTCCCACTCACAGCTGGCAGCGCTGGGGTGGAGGGAGGGTAAAAATCAATCAATTTGTCCTTTCCCCCTGGTTTAAATAAGAGTATCTGTTTGTTTTCCTAAACAAAAGGAAAAATCCACCCAACCCCCGGACTGTGCCACTCCTTGGATAACACAGCCCAGATTCCTCTGGGGAAAGAGGAAAAAGATGGGAAATTCATTCATTCTTTGCCTTTAAAAGATGGGAAATTCATCTGTTCCAGTGGGGAGACTCCTGGAGGCACTTTATGGGGACACTGGAGGCATTTTTTGGGGACACTGTGGGGAGGGGTGCGTGGTGGGCTGTGGGTTGATCCTCATTTCCTCCCTCTCACCACCTGAACAACTCCCAAGGAACCAGAATCGGGCAGAACCTGCTGGTGAGCACTGGCAGCTCCTTATTTTCATTCCAGAAAGATCCACAGGCCGGATGTAGGGGAAGCAAAGGAAGGTTTTAGGGGAAGCAAAGGAAGGTTTGTCCTTCATTCCAGGTGAGCTGCACGTCCCCCTCAGAGCCCTGCCTCCCTTTGGGCTTCCAGGTGCTGCTGCTTTGCAAATTAATAAGGAGAGAATTGATATTTATTTACTGGAGATGCTCTTCCCCGACTCAAGGAGCCAGTGGCAGAGTGGAGACGAGCCTGTGAAGCGGAGCATAAAAAGAAATCTAATCTTGGCAAATTAGATAATAGAGAGCACTATTAACTGGGGTTTAGATATCCTGCTTGATAATCTGCATTAAGAACGGCTTTTTAGCCTGATCCATCTGCACCAGTTCTTACCAATGTCCAAACAATCACAAGTGAGAGTAAATAAATAGTAAGGGAACCCTGATAAGAATTTTATCGATCTCCTTTCACTCCTCTGAAGCTGGCATTGATTCCAGTGTTTCCAGCTTGAGGTTCATTTCTGAAGCCTCTTTGCCAAGCAGCTTCAAATTCCTCATAATTTCATTTCAGAGTGGGGGATGTTGTTTGTATCAGAATATCTTATTAGCAATAAAAGGATATTCCCTATAATTGAATAACTTCTCAATTAACTCCTCAGAGAGGAGGCAAAAACAACCAATTCCCTCTGATTCACCCTCGGCAGGAGGCCCTGGAATTACCAGCCAGGCAATTAACATCCTTCCACCCAAATGATAAATTAAGGACATCAAATGCACGGGATTGAAATGGGCAGAGATGGAAAATGAGAGTGGGATTAAACAATGTGGGAGAGAAATGTGCGATGCACAATTCCTGTGGGAAGCCCAGAAATCCACACAAAGATGGTGGGTGCAAATGGAGGAGACACGGGGATTATTCCCTAAAACTTCCCTAAAAATTCAACATTTATGGGATTTGGGCCATCCCAGGGGTGCAGCAGTGAGGGGGGAACTGAAATTCCTGAACTGAAATCATCTTTAGGGATCCTTCCACTCTGATGTTCTGTGATTCCCTGATCAACCACTGCTCCTAAAAACTGGCCAAACCTCCTCCATCCACCCAAACCAAGCCCCCCATCCCTGTTTTTCACCAAATGAGGCCCTGCCTGGGGGATCTGCAGAGAAATTAAAGATATTTTGGAGCTCAGGCAGTGTTTTGTTTGCCCAATCCTTCCGTGACATTCACTCCCAAACATTGATTGTTTGAGGAAATAACGGCTCTGGCATTTAAAAAGTCAACTCCCATCAGCTGCAGCTCAAGATGTGCTGTCTAATTGGGGGATTCTAATTGCAAATAAGAAAGGGGTTTTTTTCCTCTCCTCAGGAGCCAGGTCTGAGTTTGTCTAAGGTAATGAAGCAGGGGCTGAAGATCAGCCGTGGAACAAATTGCATTAAAGAGGAATCAGGCACTTGTCTGTTCGGATTTCTTCCCTGGGAAAAGCTTTGTGCCACCCAGTCCCCACGGCTCAGGGGCTCTGCTCATCCACAGAGCTCGGGGAATGGGGGGGAAAAAAACCCAGCGATCAAGGGAAAATATTACAATCAGCTCCCATTCACTCATCTCTCCAAAACCAACAGCACTTTCTCCCAGTTTTGAAGTCCCTGTGGATAAATAACAGGGAGACAGGAGAGGGGAGGTTGTTGCTATGAAACTCCAGCATTGAAATGGATGAGGCAGAGTGACCTTTGCCTCCGGAGATGATGTGCGAGCTATTTATATGCACAGCTGTACAAATTGCCGGAGTTTAATGTTAAATTCCACGGAAAATCATCTTTGTGTTCTGCTTTTGAGGAAAGGACGGGGTTTAAATATTTAATGGGCTCTCTGGCTGTGCAGGCGCATTTGGTGCTCCAGAAGCCAGTGGCAGAGAGCTCCTGGCAAGGTGTGACTTAATGAGGGCGAATTCCAGAGGATCCTGAGGAATCCTGGGAGGGGCAGCTCAGGGTCTGTCTGTCACCTGCTCCTGGCAGGACAGCCCTCAGCTCCATTCCTTTCAAATTCCCAGGGGATTCACCTTTCCCCAGAAGTGCTGATGGAAATGAGCTTTTCACTTTTAGGGAAAAGCCCCCAGAAGCTCCAGTGCAGGGCCAGGACAACGCTCAGCTCCATTCCCTCCGAATTCCCAGGGAATTAGGGGGTGAGGGTCTCACTTTTGAGGAAAAGCCTCCAGAAATCCCAGTGTGGGACCAGGACTGCCCTCAGCTCCATTCCCTCCTCAGCTGCTGAATTCCTGGGGAAATTTACCTTCCCCCCTAGAATTAGGGAGTGAGGATGAGGGTTTCAGTTTTAGGGAAAAGCCTTCAGAATTCCCAGTGTGGGACAGGACAACCTTCAGCTCCATTCCCTTCGAATTCCCTGGGGGAATTCACCTTTCCCCTAGAAGTGGTGATAGAAATGAGGTTTTCACTTTTGGGAAAATCCTCCAGAACTCCCAGTTCAAGGAGGATCTGAGGTTCTCCTCTCTTCACCCACATCAGCAAACCCAAAGATTTTGCTCATCAAACCCAACCCACGGCCACCACCCCAACCCACTGGAGATTTGGGCTTTGTTTGGTTTTAAAATCTTCCTAAATAATGCAAGAGATGAACCTGATGGTCCTGCAGAGCTCAGGGTGTCCTGCAGCAGAGCTGTGGTGTTGTTTAAACCCATCCAACATCACCCCAAAAGTTCATTTCCTCCTTTAGCTGGCAAAATTCTGTCAAAACCCCATTTAATCTCCACAACAAAATGATACTTAACTTAAGAACCTGGTTGTTGGGTTGTTAGGATGCAAGAGGTGAACACCAATGTTTATTATTCTTTTGGTTTAATTTCTAAAAGCCCTTTTTTCCCTTTTTAATTTCTTTTTCCCCCTGCAGGAGTTTTGCATGTAAATGAAAACGCCTCTACTTGCTGGCAAAGTTCTGACTAAAAAATTCAGGCAGCTGGAGTTAAAAACACAAAGCCCTGGGCACATTATGGATCTTTATGTGCTGTTGCAGCCCTCTCTGAGATTTAAAAATAGGCCAGAAATTGTCCATAACTCTTTGTGCAGGCCCTTGGAACTGGACGTGGATTTACAGCAGCTGCAAACCTGACCCCAGACGATGTTTTTGAATAACGGGGGAGGGAGGTTTAATGCTTGAATCAACAGAAACCCCTCAAAAGTTCTTAGAGGCTGGTGTAAATAAAGAATATCCAGACAACCGAGCGGAGCAGAAGTACATTTCATTCGTTTGCATTTCCAGAGGTGCTCCAGATGTGAGACAAACAGGGCGGGGCCGGGGGCACTGAGCAGATTATTCAGAGCACGGGGAACACTCATCACCGGTGCTGAAGGGGGTGAAGTTATTGGAAAGGTTTAAACTCTGCTCTTTTCTCAGGAAATGGGGATTTCTATTGGATTTCTCTCCGCCCGGCCCGGCCAGATGAATCATCACTGGGGAAAGGAGATGGAGTGATTCAGCTGAATTTCATGGGCTGCTGGGGATTCACCCTCAGGAGCGTTTGGGATGCAATAAACAGCCAAGAGCTGGGGGATATTTTGTTTATAGTCAGATGCATTCGCTGCCTGCTGCACCCCAGGACTGGGCAAAAAATAAAAAATACATTCAATAAATATATTTAATAAATATAAACCAAAAATAAATATATTTATTAAATATATTTAATAAGTAACACCAAATATAAGTATATTAAATAAATATATTTAATAAATATAAAACAATAACAAATATATTGATTAATATATTTAATAACCATAGAACTGGTAATAAATTTATTTAATAAATATAATGATAAGTATATTTAATAAATAACTTCACTTTTTCCATCACAGCTCCTCGTTTGATCCTTCCTGGCTCCTGCCCAGCAATGCACCAGATGTTGTAATTTGCACCTGGTGGGTTGGTGTTCCAAAAGTCACTTTTTGAATTTTTTTTTTCTGATAAACAGAAGGAAATCTGTCTTTAGCGCCTTTGATGAATTCCATGGACTTTTCCCACCTATTAACTCCCCCAGCTGGGTGCTGCCAGGAGCAGAAATCCATCAGGGACGGGGAGGAGATCACTGCCAACCCCAAATGCCAACCCCAAATGGAAAACCCTAAATGGAAAACCCCAAATTGCCAACCCCAAACTGCCAACCCCAAATGGAAAACCCCAAATGGAAAAACCTAAATGGAAAACCCAGACTCCCAACCCCAAATGGAAAACCCCCAAACTGCCAACCCCAAATTCCCAACCCCNAATCCCAAACTCCAAACCCCAAACTCCCAACCCCAAACGCCAACCCCAAATGGCAAACCCCAAACTCCAAATCCCAAACTCCAAACCCCAAACTCCAAACCCCAAACTCCAAACCCCAAACGCCAACCCCAAATGGAAAATCCCAAACTCCAAACCCCAAACTCCCAACCCCAAATGCCAACCTCAAATGGCAAACCCCAAACGCCAACCCCAAATGGCAAATCCCAAACTCCAAATCCCAAACTCCAAACCCCAAACTCCAAACCCCAAACGCCAGCCCCAAAGCAGCCGTGGGGAGCTGCTGCCGTCGTCTCCCCGTCACTCTGTCCCAGGGCTGGAGGAGCAGCTGAGGCCGAGGAACCCAAATTCTCCTCTCGGATATTCCCACATCCCCAAAACCCTCCAGCCCCACAGGATGCTGCCCCAAATTCCCTCCGGAATAACAAAAATAAAAATAAATCTCTGAGCAAAGCTTGGGGAGGCAGCAGGAGTGGAGGAAATGTGAACAGTTCCATTGTAAGTAAGAAAAGAAAATGGATTTGATCTGTCTGGAAACTTCTGGAAAAGCCAGAAATGTGAATTTCCTCGCTTTGTTCGGCCTGGGTTTTGTTGTTTGTTGGGGTTTTTTTAAGCACAGATCTGCGGGGGGTGCAATCAGAGCCCTCAGCACTCACATCTGCCTCATTCCTTACCCCAGCCAGACAAAAATGTTCCTTTGCCCGTCTGAGCAGTGAGAAATTGGAGTGGCAACAAAAGAAAAGTGGAGCTGGGAAGTGCGAAGGAGTCCAGTAGGGAGGGAAAAAAAGGAAAAAAATAAAATAAAAGCAAGACAAGAATGAGGTGATCACGACCTGTTTTCATTCACTGCTTTCCAATTAAAGTGATTTTTCTTAGAAGAAAAACCTTATCTCTGGAACACATTCATTTCTCCTCAGCCTTCTGTGAAGGCAAATTGAAAACTCACAGGGTAAAATTTGACTTCATGGTAAAATTACAACCAATTTTTTCCCTCACAACAATAACAACACAGTGGCTCGCCAGTTTCCAAATCAATTTTCCCTTCTCTTTTACTGAGATAAGTAGCAAAGTTTCCACCATTCGAGATGTTTTTTTTAACCCCCTTAAAGATTTCTACTTAACCCTGACCAGCTCCTCTCTGGGTGATCACACAATTCCTGCTCCTCCCTCATCAAATCCCTGCTAATTATCAGTGCAGGGATGAACTCGGTGCTGCCTGAAAAGCTCATTTAGAGCAAAACCCTGAAAGAGGTGGAAAAAAATGTTGAAAAAAGGTTGAAAAAATGGTTGAAAAAAGGTTGAAAAAAGGAAGAATCTCTGTGTGTTCACCTTCTTGCCGTGGATATTTTCTGAATCCACCTGCAAGGTGAATTTTCCCCCTGCCCAGCCTCACCATCACCATTCCACAGCACAAAGAAATGAGTTAAAACCCTAAAAAAACCTCTGAAATTCCAGCTGGGCACGTCCCCTTCCCTCTGCACAGCCCCAGGATGACAAAAATTGTTGGCAAATTGTTCTTTAGGAGGGCTGGGAGACCTCAGAGCAATCCCAACGTGCCGTGTCATCAAATCAATCCCAAAAATTGCTCCTTTGAGTGTCCCCCAGCCACAGACTCCACACCTGATTTATTTTCAGGAACTTTATTTGCAGGGGCACCAATAAACCCTCGGTGTTTGCAGAGCTGAGCAGAGAATTTATCTCCCAACCTCCTGCCAGGGTCGGGGCTCAGAGAGCAAATATTGACCTGGGAGTGATGGGCTGCAGCAGGGACCAGAGAGATTGATTGATTTACTGCTGGATTTCCAAGGAAATCACGGGGATAAATAAATATTTCCACGGAGGAAGGGCAGGATGTGGAGGAGCTGCGGGTGCGGCAGGAGTTGGAAAATTCAGATTTTTGTCTCTAATTGGCTGCTCAGGTGTCGGGCTGTGAAAACTTTGTGACCTTGGGGAGGGTGAGTGATGCCCCTGGGGCTGTTTCTCCACCTGGAGCCATCTGTGGGGGTTTTTTTTGGGAAGCTGAGCCCTCCACGGGGAGCCCCGGCCCAGCTGGACTCGGCTCAGGGCTGCTCAGATTTCGGGAGGAAAAATCTCACAGAGAGATCTGAGCTTGGACCTGGGACGTGACTCCACCTCCAGCACTCGGGGGTGTCAGAAAATACCCATGGCAAGGCTGCGTTTACTGGAAAAACATGAATGCACCGAGATTCTTCATTTTTCCAACCTTTTTTCCAACCTTTTTTCAGTCTTTTTTCAACCTTTTTTTCAAAATTTTTCAACCTTTTTTTTCAACCTTTTTTCAACCTTTTTTCAACATTTTCCAATCTTTTTTCAACCTCCCTTCAACCATTTTTCAACTTTTTTTTTCAAACTTTTTTAAACCTTTTTTTTCAACCTTTTTTCAACATTTTTCAACCTTTTTTCAACCCTTTAAAAGTGTTTGGGCACTGCAGGGGTGGGTGTTAATGGGAGCTCTCATCCTCCCACTCCATGGCCTCTCCCTTTATTCCAATAAAATTCCGAGACTCCTCTGATTCCCTTTTGGACACAAACCTCTGGTGCTTGTGGATGAATTTTCCTGACACCATCACTCCCGGGCCTCTCTCAGAGCTGATTCAGGATGAGAATCAGGATCAGAATCAGAATTACCAGGTTGGAAGAGATCTTCAGGATCATCGAGTCCAGCCCAGCCCTGTCGCCCTGATTTTTCAGCCTTCTGATGTTCTGCATTTCTACTGGAGCTTTCTCACGATTGTAAAATAAACCAAGAGTGATGTTTGGTAAATAACACATTCCTTTCCAGGGAGAAGGACAACTTGATGGACCTCTAGTCTGACCAGTGGGGTTGGAGAGGTGTTAACCTCATGGCCCAGTCATGGCTGATCAAACTCCAAAAGCTACATAAGTCAGAATCCCAGAATAAACGTCCTTCTTTTTAGCCCTGATGCCGACTCTGTGAGTGTCCTTCCTTTCATGTCTGTCTGGAGACACCTCCCCTCTCCCTCCTCCTGCCCCTCCCCATCCCCATCAGGAGAGAGATCTGAGCAGAGGGATCCCAGGGCTGCTGTCAGACACCTCTGCCCGAGATCAGCTGGGCAATTCCTGCAGGGGAATGAGCAGAGCAACTCATATCTGCTGCAGAGTAACTCTATCCAGATGCTGGATGTGACAGGGATCTTTCAAAAATAAATCAGGAATAGATATTAAGCCGTCAAACCTTGCTAGGCTGCTCGGGTAGTAGGGGAGAGCAAGGCTGGGAGTAAAAAGGAGGATTATTTTTTAACAGATAGAAGGAAAGAAAAAAAAGCAAAAGAAAAAAAAAAGAAAAAAAGCTGGAAGGGAGTTTCTCGGAGCTGAAATACCAACGTGTTCTCAAGGCACCTGCAGGTGAAAGGCAGGTGGGAATTCCTGTGTATTTTACCCAAAATTAGAGCTTTGGGTCATTAAGAGGTGGAGATGGATGTCACAGCATGGAGCCCTTGGCTGTCCCTGCTGCCCCCTGATCCCCCAAACCCCAGAGTGCCCCTGGCAGCCCCCAGGCCCTGCAATCCTGGCAGTTCCAGCTCCCACCAGGGTTTTTCCCTTTCCCTGGGCTCACTGTCAGCTTCATTCTGCACAAACAGCCCCAGAGAATCAGCAAATCCATCACCCAGAGAGCCTCAGGGAGGGGAACCCACAAACCAACCCCTGCCCTCCCCTGCCAGCCTCCTGCAGCACAAAGAGCATTTTTGGCATCCCCACTCCCCTCCTGTGCTGCTGAGCCTGGCTTGAGCCTGGCTTTATCCACATGGGCTCAGCTTTTAGTGTGTGAGATCTGTGCGGAGATGCTGCGGGTGCTCAGATGTCTGCCAGCAGAGGACAGAACCACACTCACACTGTCCAGCTGTGTGAGCAGAAAGAAGGAAGTTTATTTCAGGATCAGGGTTTAAATAGTGTTTGGAACTTGATCAGCAACTGGGCCATGAGGTTGGCACCTCTCTGACCCCACTGGTCAGGTTAGAAGTCCATGAATTTGTCTTTCTCTCAGGAAAAAAAATGCATGATTTACAAGACATCACTCTTTGTTTATGTTACAATGAGTGAGAAAACTCCCGTACAGGATGAAAACATCAGAAGGCTGAAAAATCAGGGCGACAGATGTCCACGGGAGAAGGATGGAAAAGGAGCAAGTGTTTGATCCTTCAAGTGGATGAAACCTCCCTTCCCGCCCCGGGGAGGAGCGACAAGGCTGAGGACAAAGGCCGGGCTGAGGGATGGGCAGAACAAAGCCGGGCCCATCGTTCTGTGGGCAGTAAACAAACCTGGGCAGAACGGCTTTGCCGAGTGTTGACAACAGCCCTGGCAGTTCATTAATCCCGGCGAAATCTCTCCAAAGCCACTGATGCATGGATTCCATTTTCAAATTTCTCATTAGTTCCTCTTTATGGATTAAATGCTGATGTTCACGAGTGAGTGCACACAGCTTCAGCTGATGGATGTAATTGGGTTGTAATGGATTTTAGCTGCTGTTCCTCCTGATCTGGCCAATTTGAAATGCAGTATCAATGTATTCTGCCCATCTCTCTGTAGGGAATGAGAAATTGAAACCTACAAGATGAGATTTATCAACTTCCATAAAGTTCTCTCCAACCATCATAAAACTGTTAAACTCCTCATTATCATTCCAGCACAGCGATTTCCCCAACTCTGCTCGGGCAGTCAAAATATTAAAGTGCATTTGAAATAAGTAGAGTTGATCCCTCAATATTCTGCATGTCCTCAGCATTGATTTCGGTGCTGTAAATATCCCCAACCGTGGATGACACGAGCGCAGCAAAAAATAAAATAATAATAAAAAAAAGCTTAACAGCAGCGACACAAAGGGCTGTGACAGGATTTAAAGGTTGCAGAACTTCCCTCCAATTTTTAATAGGTCTGAGTCTCAATGGATAAATGGGTGAGTGATTTGCTGTCGCTGTGGGGTGTAAAATGCAGCTTTGCACATCTCCCCCCTCCTCAGCTTTTATGGATCGAAGGCAGCCCTGGCCCTGCAGGGGGATGGGAACTCTGAGGGAATTCCCTGAGGGAATGAGGAACAGCGACAGCAAGACAGGCTCTGCTCTGGGAATGTCAGGATTTGTACAAACCCCAGGGAATTCCTGTTTGGAGCAGGGGCAGGAGATGGGTGGGGCTGTCAGGGGTGGCTGTGGGTCCCCCACAGCCTGGGCCACCCAAAGCTGCTGCTGATAGGATTTGGGAAATGATCCCACGACAGGATTTGGGAAATGATCCCACGAGAGGATCTGGGAAATGATCCCATGAGTGGATTTAGGAAATGATCCCATGAGTGGATTCAGGAAATGATCCCATGAGTGGATTCGGGAAATGATCCCACGAGAGGATTTGGGAAATGATCCCATGAGTGGATTTAGGAAATGATCCCATGAGTGGATTCGGGAAATGATCCCATGAGAGGATTTGGGAAATGATCCCATGAGAGGATTTGGAAAATGATCCCATGAGTGGATTTGGGAAATGATCCCATGAGAGGATTTGGGAAATGATCCCATGAGAGGATTTAGGAAATGATCCCATGAGAGGATTTGGGAAATGATCCCATGAGAGGATTTGGGAAATGATCCCATGAGAGGATTTGGGAAATGATCCCATGAGAGGATTTAGGAAATGATCCCATGAGAGGATTTGGGAAATGATCCCATGAGAGGATTTGGGAAGTGATCCCATGAGTGGATTTGGGAAATGATCCCATGAGAGGATTTGGGAAATGATCCCATGAGAGGATTTGGGAAATGATCCTCTCTGGGGGAGAGGAGCAACTCCTGCACTGACAGAGCACAGCTGAGCTCCTTCCCTGCCACTGAATAAAATGAACTATAAAAAGAGAGTTTCCTCCCTTTTCCCTTCACTCTTTTGTCTTTTAATTAAATTATCTCCCGCTCTCAACGCTGCCATTATTCCACACAATGTGTGTCCATTAGCAACGAGCTCAGATCTTGATTTATCAGCCCTTCCCCTCATTTCCCTGCTCGGGATTAATGCCCCCAGCCCCGGGGGGAGGAGGCAGCATCAATAACCCCACACAAATATCTGTGTACAACACCAGTGCTGAGGCCCAGCCACCTTTTCCAGGCACCTGAAGGTTTTTTCTGGGGAGTAGTTTCATGCTGGAAGTGATTCAGAGTTTCTCTAAAGGTGATTTTTGACAGCAAATGCAGCACAGACACAGCCCAGGAGCT
>JANPWX010000511.1:226145-236746 GCA_024734555.1 Trochalopteron elliotii
TGCCTCTCCAGCACCTCAGCCAATGGGGACAGAGAGGGAAATTGGGATAAAAAGGAGGCTGCATCCCCTAAAAATTGGAGAGACCCCATGGGAAACACCCTGTGGCCTCTCCCTTTATTCAGATAAAATTCCAGGGCTGCTCTGTCTCCTTTCTGGACACAAACCTCTGGTGTTTGTGGGGTCATTCTCCTGACAGTCTTTACAAACAAACTGTGAGTCTGCTGGTGAATAAAATTGGATGATGAGAGATGAAAGAAACAATGGGAAGAACCATAAATTCCATAGGAAAAGAAAAAAATAATGAAAGAGTATAAAACCATGTCCATCCTACATCCATGTGGGAGTCAGATTTGGGTCTGTACCCCTGATTCCCAGAGCTCTCCAATAACAGCCCCTGCATGTAATCCTTCTGTGATTCTGTGTTTCAACGCCAACACAACCTGAGCACGGAGGGAAAGGGGAAGGAAAAACCCAGGAATTGGGATGGCCGACAATTTGTTTTGTTCTCACGTTTATTCCCCAGGAATGAAAATACAGCGAGCCCAGGATCAAGGAGTGCCAAACGCTGAAAAGTTGTGAAAGACGGGCTAATTATAGGCGGCGTTTAACAGATGGGAGAGCCGAGCCCAAGACAGGCCACCAGGAGAAACAGGGCTCGCTGACAAGCTGGGAAATTTGGACCCGTGCTTTTTGTCAATCTTCCTCCCCTGTTTAGTTCTAAAGGCACAATTAATTCCTGTTTTTCAGGGATTTTTCACTACAAGCAGTGATTTGTTCTGCTAAAAACAACGGAGGGACAGCGAGGGAGAAAAATCTGAATTATCTCATGTTCAGCTGCTCCAGCAAATCCCTGGGCATGGAGCTTGGGGGGCCAGGCTGCCTCAAGCCTGAAGGAAATAAATTCACCTTCCAAAACACTAACAATGGAAAAAAAAAACCAGCTGGAGCTTTTCTGACACGAGCCATTGCCCAAAAAGTTTCTGCGGTTGTTTTCTGTACAACACTCTTGCCCAAAATTCCCAACCACTGCTCGGCTTTTCTTGGTTTTTGGGTTTTTTGGTTTTTTTTGGAAGGCCTGATCTCAAAGGTTAACTCTCCAGCACTGGGTTGTATCAATTTCTGTGAGAACATTTCCAAAAAATACTTCAGGATGAGCACCCAGGGCGCTCCTTTCCTCCCAAAATATCTTTATTCCAGTACACAGCACCCTGTTCCAAAAAGTATTTTGGGATGAGCCCCCAGGGTACTCCTTTCCCCCAAAAAACAGCTTTATTCCAGCACACCCTGCCACAAGTTGAGGAGCCCCTTCCTCTCCCCGTTTAGCCCTTGAATCTCAGGCTTTTAATCCAAATTGAATTCGAATTCAATTTGAATTTCAGGCTTTTCAAGCCCCGTTTGAGCTGCCAGCCCCGGAGATGGAGCAGGGACGGACTCCCAGCCCCATTACCCAACAATCCCTCGAGGCTGTGCTCAAAAAAAAAAAAAAGAAAGAGAATTTCAGGCTAATTGCTCCCAAAATATCATCCCCATTCCTTGATCGGGGCCCCTGGAGGGAGGAATTCACCGCAGGAGCTGCTGCTGTTCGGGGACCACGTTCAGGAGTGTAGAAAAGAGTCCCCAGGAGATTTTGCCACCCAGCTGCTGCTGCTCCATCCAAATTCACCTCCCCGGCAGCCTCCCACCAGTCCTTGTCCTCTCTGGCTCCACAACGACCCATTTTTGGCTTTTTTTCAGGGAAGATTCCCTCCCAGCCCATTCCCTCTCACACCTGGCACATCCAGCCTGGCATTTTTGGGATCCCCATTGCCCAGGGCGCAGACAGAGCTGAAAAAACAGTACTTTGAGGCAGGGGAAAACCGGCTTAAAACCCCATTTATTTATCAGGGATGAGATTCCAGGCTGCAGAGACAATCAGCAAGGGAAACATTCCTGATATATTCCTGTCAAACCCACAGGCTGTGTGGGATCCGTGGTAATTAAAGCTCTGCTCAAACCCACAGCTCGTGGCAGGAGGATTCTGGGTGAGGCCAAGCCCAGCAAAGCTGGGCCCTCTCAGCTAAAAATCAGCCACAACAACACTTAAAAAAAAAAAAAATAAATAAAAATCGATGTTTCCTCAGAGTGGAGAGAACAGCTTGAAACCAGACAGACACATTGGAAGGAGCAAAAAAAAAAAAAAAAAAAAAAAAAGAAGTTAACCCCCTTGAAAATGTCTTTCCACAAATCTGTGTTTCCTCCCAGAAATCCCTGGCTGCTCGGGGAGGATGGATTGATTTTCCAGCCTCCTGCTCCGCTGCTGTTAATTTGACAGGCTGCCTCTCCTCGGCTGAGGAATTGTGTCTGACCACTTTCCTCGTGCTGTTTTTAGGCTGATAAACTCCAAAATTCCCAGCTCAGCCCTGGCTGGGTTTTATTGCAGCACAGGAGGAGGGAGACAGGGGCATTTTAAGTAGAGACCTGGTGTTTTAAGGCTTCTGTTTGCACACATTAATTGGGATTAGCCTCACATTTATTCTCCTTATGGCTCAAAGCCCTTTGTCAAGGAACACTTGTCAAGTTCTCCTGGAAAACCAGCTAAGCTGGGAATTGAATTGCTTGCAGTTTTTACCACCAAAAAAAAGCTTAAATTTGGAAGCTTTGTGAGAAAATAAAAATATTTTCCCTGCTGTACCACTCTCCATTGTAGGGAATGAAACTTGTGAAGGGGAAAAGAAGCAGAAAGCCAAAGCTGACAGCAGTTGTACAACAGCTTTTCCAGTATCCAGATTTTATCCAGATGCCCATTTAAATGCAGGGAATCTGGGAATGAAGGAATTTCCACAGGGAATTTCTAATGAAGAATTAGAATTTCTATTTTCTAACAGGGCCCATATAAACTAGAAAAAAAAAAAAAACCAAAAAAAAACCCAACACATTTAATTTTCTTCCTTCAGACTTAAAATCACCACAAGGTTTTTATTTTCCAGGCTCCAGCCCGAGCCCTCAGCCAAGCAGGGAAGGAGGAATGTGGAATTTTGGGTTGTGTTTGTGTCAGGGCAGATGATGCTGAATCACAGGGAGGTTCTGCACAGCTGAGGGGTGGGAATGAGGGATGGGAATGAGGGATGGAATGAGGGAGTGGGAAATGAGGGAGTGGGAAATGAGGGATGGGAATTAGGGATTGGGAATGAGGAACTGGGAATGAGAGATTGGGAAATGAGGGACTGGGAATGAGGGATGAAATGATGGACTGGGAAAGGAGAGACTGGGAATGAGAGGCTGGGAATGAAAGATGGAATGAGGGACTGGGAATAAGGGATGAAATGATGGACTGGGGAAAGGAGGGACTGGGAATGAAGGACTGGGGAAAGGAGGGACGTGGGTCCCTGTGGATGAGGGACTGGGGCAGGAGCAGGGGATTCCAGGAGAGACAAACCCAAGGGACCCTGACCTGGACAGGGACCTGCCAAGCCCCACATCTGCCAGGGCCCAGACCACAACCAGCACCAGCCTGAGCCCCTCCAGCTCCAAATTCTGGAACCAATTCTGCAGGGAAGGGACAATCCCTGACCCCAGGTGAGCTCTGCAGAGCCAGGAGTGGAGTCACACTCACAAGGATCCCCCCCTGAGCTGTCCCCAGCCTGGGGGACACCAAACCAGCCCTGAATTTCTGAGATCTCTCAAATCACCCAGGGGCCACAACTGAGCTCCAGGGTCCTGCCCCTCTGAAATCCCTGAAATCTCCGAAATCTCTGATATCACCCCAGGCCACAACTGTGCTGCCAGGATTCTGCATTTCTCAAATCTCTGAAATCTCTGAAATCACCCCAGACCGCAGGTGGGTTCCAGGATCTTGAATTTCTGAAATCCCTGAAATCACCCAGGACCACAATTGGTCCAGGATCCTGCATTTCTGAAACCTCTGAAATCCCTGAAATCCCTGAAATCTCTGAAATCTCTGATATCACCCCGGACCACAGCTGGGCTCCAGGATCCTGAATTTCTGAAACCCCTGAGATCACCCGGGACCTAAACTGATCTCCAGGATGGTTCCTCTGTGTGCAGACCCGGAGATCCCTTCTGATAAGGGATGTCCCAGCCCATCTGATAAGGACAGAGATCTCCACAGAGACTTTTGTGATTCCTGCCCTCCCCTCCAGCCTCTGCCCCGCCCTCTCTCATCGCCCTCTCACGGAAATACCGAGTGCCCAAATCTCAGCTCGTGTCTCCAGTTTGTTTGTGTCTCAATTCAGCATTTTATTACATTTCTATCCCCAGGCTCTGGCATAATCCTCCTTATTTACTTTCCACTTTCCTCCTCAAACCCAGACTTATTTTTCCCTTTATAAGTTCCTTCCTTCTCTTTTTTCTTTTTTTTTTTCCTATATTAAATTTCACAATTCATTCTCAACGCTTGAAAAAAGATTTGCCCTGAATATAAAATAACTGGCTCTAAATTATGCACAAATCCACAAACATCTTAACTAGGATGCAAAACAGCTCGGGGAGAGAAACCTCAGCCCGGGGTCACCAGTCTTGAAGGACAAATTCGGATTATCCAAGTCCAGATTGGCCTCAGGCAGGAATCTGTACCTGGAGATCAGCTGGTACTAACAGAGGCCCCAAAAAAGGAAAGAGAAATAATAAAAAAAGGGGGGAAATTGATCATAAAATGGGGGGAAATCGATAATAAAAAGGGGGAAATTGATAATACAAAGGGGAGAAATTGATGATAATAAAAAGGGGGAAATCAACAATAAAAAGGGGGAAATCAATAATAAAAAGGGGAGAATTTGATAATAAAAAAGGGGGGAAATGATAATAAAAAAGGGGGAATCAGTAATGAAAAGTGGGGGGAATATTAAATGGGGGAAAATATTAAAAAGGGGGAAGCAATAAATAATGGGAAAAAATAATAAAAATGGGGAGATAAAAATAAAAATTAAAAAATAAAAATATAAAACAATAATAAAAAAGGGGGATTTTTTAAAAGGGAGAAATATTGAAGACAAAGGAGATTTTATTTTGTTTTTAAGGTGAGATGTGATGCAGGAGGAGCTCAGGGGCCCATCTGATAACAGGGACCTCACTGAGGTGCTCCGGGGATGGATTGCTCAGGAAAAGAGAATTCACCAGCAAAAGGGGGGGAAAAAAAAACAGGAAAAGAGAGTGGAAGATCCACAGAACCGGCAGGACTTCCCCCCTTCACTGCCACAAAATAAACTCCATTTCCCCCCTTCACTGCCGCCCAAACTGGCAAAAAATAAACTGAATTTCCTGTGCCCTGGCACAAAACCTGAGCTCTGGATTCTGAATTCTCCCTGGCTGGGTCAGGAGTGTGGGATCTGCACTTTACAACTCCACAGATTAAAAATAAATTCAACAGAGCCATTTTTTAAAAAAAAATATTTCTTCTTCTGTTTTGATTCTCTCCTTTTCTTCCCGGCTTTTATTTTTTTGGAGACTCTTTAATGTAGTCCCGCCTGATCCAGTCGGCTGCTGGGAGGGACGGGAGGAGGGGAGGGCAGCCTCTTTTTCCCTGATATTCCCCGATAAAGGTGGGGATTTATCAGTGGCTGATGCAGAGCAGATACCAGAGGAGGGGAGTTCTCTGTGCGGGCAGAGATGACAGCACACCGTAATGAGAAATGATTTTCAGGCAGTAATTTAAACCCCATCCAATAATGACACCGAGAGATAAATGATTCATGTTTCCTGCTTGGTTTGGGTTGGTTTTTCTGTTGTTTTTTTGGTGGTTTTTTGTTTTTTGGGGTTTTTTTTTGTTTTTTTCCAGGGCTTTTCATCTGCAGGAGTCTCCAGGCCCTTCACGGGCTGTGATTGACAGGAATCAGTTCAGGGGTGTTCACTCCCAGATCCAGGCAGGGACAGGGGCTGCAGGGACACGGGGTTGGGCTGAAATTTGGGGTTTATCCCCTCAATTTCTGCAGAGGATTCCACCATCGAGGGGCTGGAACCCCTCAGGGTTTTGCTGCTGCTCACCTGGGGCAGGTGAAGTGGCCACGGGGGCAGAGGGAGCTCTGAGCTGCTGGCAGGAGAAGATGGAGCTGCTGGGGACACTCCTGGCACTGCTGGGGACACTCCTGGCACTGCTGGGGACACTCCTGGCACTGCTGGGGACATCCCTGGCACTGCTGAGGATGTTCAGTCCCCTCCTGGTCTGTCCTGCCACCACCGGGGACACTCCTGGCACTGCTGGGGACATTCAATCCCACCCTGGTTGTCCTGGCACCCCTGGGGACATTCCTGGCACCTCTGGGGACATCCCTGGTCCCACTGGACATGTTCCTGCCACCACTAGAGACGTTCCTAGCACCACTGGGGACATTCCTGGCGCTGCTGGGGATGCTCAGTCCCTTCCTGGTCTGTCCTGCCACCCCTGGGGACACTCCTGGCACCCCTGGGGACACTCCTGGCACCCCTGGGCCCACCCAGTGCCCCCTGAGGTGCCCATCCCTCAGGGATTTGAGGGGGATTTGTGGGTTTTTTGCAGCCTTTGCCATAAAACAGCTCCTGCTCCCCCTTCCCCCAGCCTCCTCCCACGCCGGCAATAATTTCATTAAGTGATTAAGTGCTTTTATTCCTCTGACTCACGGCTCGTAAGACACGCGAGCATGAATTTCAATTAGTGCTCCTTGCAGGGAAAACGGGGTTGGGAAAACATTCCTGGGCAGAGAGAGGAGGGGAACTGAGCCACCCCTGGCTCGTGGCTGCAGTGGCTTCATCCACCAAGGATGGAGCAGCTCAGGTTCTGCAGGAGTTTGAAATTCTCAGGATAACAAAAAAAAAAAACAAAAAAAAACCAAACAAAAACAAACAAACAAAAAAACCAAACCAAAACAAAACAAAACAAAAAAAAAACAAAAAAAAAAACCAAAAACCCCACAAAGACAACTCAGCCATTTTTTTTTTTTAAATTAGGTTGGTTTTTTTGGTTTTTGGGGATTTTTTGGTGCTGTTTGTTTGTTTGTTTGTTTGTTTGTTTGTTTGTTTGTTGCATGAACCCCCCTGGTTTTCCATGTCCTGTCCAACAGTTTGGAGATTCAGTGTCTCGTTTTTGCTCCTAACTGCAGCTGAGGAGAGAGCTGGAGTTTTCCATCATGGAGCTGCTGCGAGGGAAGGACTGAAACGGATCCTCCAGGAGCAGCAGGTTCCTATCAGAGCCCCCAAAGTGTTTCCTTGGTCTGCCCCAAACCCCAGGAGGCAAAAAATCCCAATTTCTGCAGCTGCCACTCAATGGCAAAAGGATAAAACTTTTAATTATCACCTCGGCTTGATGAATTCCTGCCCCCACCATCCTGGTCAGGGACACTCCTGGGAGTTCTCGGGGAGGGATTTTCCTCCTGGGCTGAGGATTTCTCCTCTCCATCAAACACTCGGGGAAGGTTAAAGGAGGAGGGGCAGGGCTGGAGCCGTCGGGGTTGGTGCTGCCTCCTTCCCTCCCCGCCACGGCCTTGGGGATGCAGCTGCAATAAATCACCTCTCCTGTTCTCTGAAATGCCTCTAAAATGTCCAATTTCTGCAGGGAACCCTCCCTGGGGGGTTCTTACAGCTCCAGCTGCTCCGCCAGCACAAAGAAATCAACCCCTCAGTCAGCTCTGCTCTGCCAGGACCCCGCAGAGGAAATATCCCAGAGGAAATACCCCAGAGGAAATATTCCAGTGGAAATATTCCAGTGGAAATATCCCAGAGGAAATACCCCAGAGGAAATATCCCAGAGGAAATATCCCAGAGGAAATATTCCAGTGGANAGAGGAAATATTCCAGAGGAAATATCCCAGATTTGGTTCAGTTTGATGCATTTTTGTTTGCTCCTAGGACACCTGGGCAAGGAGTAAAAATTCTCAGATTTGGTTCATTTTGGTTCATTTTGGTTCACTTTGGTTCACTCTCAGGACACCTGGGCAAGGAGCAAAAAAATCTCAGATTTGGTTCAGTTTGGGCTGTGCTCACTGCTTTCCCTGCAGGGCTGGGAGGGCACAAAAACCATGGCAGGGAAAATAAAACCAAAAAAAACCCCAAAAAACAAACCCTCAAGCTTTAAAAAAGTGTCATTTTTTTGCCCTTTCGACCCCTGTAATGCATCATTTTCTGTCCCTGCCTGTTTTCCTGGCGTTGTCACCTGCTGTGCAGCCAGGCAGGGGGAGAAAATGGCTTTATTGTGACATTTCCAAACGCTTCCAACACCTCCCAAAAAGGGCTCCTCCAGCCTGGCAGCTTTGATGTGAGGAGGAGGAGGAGGGAAGGACAAAACCCCCCCAAAACCCCCCAAAACCCACCAAAAATCCCCCCAAATCCCCCCCAAATCCCCCCCAAAACCTGCCCCGGGATGAATATTTACCAAATAACTGCTCCATTAGGGTGGCAGGGAGGGAGCATTGCCTAAATGCCACTTTGCAGGGAGGTGGCACAGGGTGGCTTTTGAAATTACAGCTGGTGCCAAAGCAGCTCCCAGTTTGCGTGTGAGGTTGAATTATTCAGCCAGCAGAGTGTGTTTAGGGGAAAAAAAAAATACAACAAAAACTCCTCACCCTGAAGTCGGTAGATTGCTAAATTGCTGCACTATTAATGGACAAAAATAGCAGCAAAAGAGGCAAATTGAGCCCCAAACAGGCATTAAACAGCAGGGCCCAGCACTCAGGGCGAGTGTTTGGCTCCTGAACACCCCAGGAATTGTTGCCTGGCATAAAATTGTCTGGAAGTTTCTGGTTTTTTTGTGTTTTTGTGTTTTGTTTGGGGACTTTGGGGTCTACAAGGCCTTGGAGTTCTCTGATGTTTTGGAGAAATGTGGGCAGGGATGTCCAGGGGGTGGTGGGGAAGGGTTGGGTGACCCCTGGAGTAAGAAAACTTCATTTTATTTGAGTCAAATGATGAATCCCTGACTTCCTCTGCTTCCAGCAGATTTCTGTCAAGAGGGGAAAAAAACCAAATGGAAAATGAAAACCAAGGTGAGCTGGAAAAACATTTCCCCTCCCATCTCGCTAAAAAATATTGATTAAACAAAGCAAAGCCTGGGGAAGGTGGTGGAAAAACAAGGCCAAAGGAGCTAACCATTGATAAACTTAATTAAATTTCTAATGAAAACAGAGGCAGCCTGTGGTGATTACTCTGTGTAACTGAGACTAATACACCAATTAGGATAATTCATCCCCTGGTGCTCTAAACACAGCTCTAAACCTAATCCATACTTCTCCTCACACGTCAACAGCAGATCTGGGGGCTCTGGGAGCTCCTGGCGTGGCCAGGGGGAGCAGCAGAGGCTTTTCCATGGAATTTCCTCTTCCTCCAGCTCCAGGAATTTGTTTTCCTTTTTTCCTTTATCTCCCACACTCAATGAAACCAGTTCAGGATGTTATTAATTAGTGAATCCAGCACTCAGAAAAGGTTATTTGTGCCGGGAAAAAGGCACAATGGATGGAGAAATTCCATTTTTTTGGGACGAGTGAAGCCTCCTGCACCAGGTGAAGCTCACACGGTTTCCAACACCAGGCCCAAAAATGGAGAAAACCCTCAGGAAATGGAGAAAATCCTCAAGGAAATTGAGAAAATCCTCAGACTGGTCTCCTATTTATGGGCCTGGTGTTGGAACCTCGACCAAGACAGCAAGGTCAGGCACAGCAGAACTGAGTCAGCTCCTTCCCAACGACAGAAAATTCATGGAATGTTGAAATGCTCCAGTTCCAGATTCATTTATAAAATGTCTGGGCTTGAAGGAGCAGAACTGCAGGAGAAGTTTGTGTTTGGGACCCTCACAAAGCAACTCTGGGCCAGATTCATCCTTTTTTTGGTGATTTCCCAGAAGTTTTGGGGGAGTTTTTGTTGGAGCCTTTGCCATCTCTGCGCACAGATAAATCCAGTTTATCTGCAGGGAATTGGGGCTGAGAGAGCTCAGGGATGGCCTGAGGGCTCTGCTGGGGACCCTGGAAACAAATCCTGGGCTGAGAATAAAGAAAAATAAACATTTATCAGCTCAGGCTGTCACTCTGCAGCCTCAGCCCAGCCTGGGTGCAGTGGCTGTTCCAAACAAACACCATCTCGGGCAATTAGCGACACTTAATTTGGAAAATTAACTAACAGAATCAACGATGTCTTTTAATTTGCCAGGCAGTATTTTACAGGGATTCATTTTCTGCCTCTCCACCCCCTCAAATTATCTTCAGGTGCTGTTTTGAATGTTTATTCTGAAATTATCAGCACTGAGCATGACCCCCCCGGAGCCTCCAGGGGATGTCAGGGGTCCCGGGATGGGGAGGAAGGACAGGAATTGTCCTGGACCATAAAAAGGGATCCAACTTTTCCCTGTGCCACCAAAATTTCGTGTTTTTCAGGTTTTTCAGGCTGGGCGTGAAGCTGCTCTGCTGCTCTCTGTGCCACGAGTCTGGTGTTGGATATTCTCCATTTCCTGAGGATTTTCTCAATTTCTCCAAGGATCTTTACCATTTCCTGAGGATTTTCTCCATTTCATTGAGGATTTTCTCCATTTCCTGAGCATCTTCTCCATTTCCTCAAGGATCTTCACCGCTTCCTCAAAGATCTTTTCCATTTCTTGAGGTTTTACTCCATTTCATTGAGGATTTTCTCCATTTCATTGAGGATTTTCTCCA
>JANPWX010000513.1:4853-19717 GCA_024734555.1 Trochalopteron elliotii
GGCGGCCGCTCCGCTGACCGGGCTCTCCCCTCACAGAGACCCGGCCGCACCCGGACGTGCTGCACAGCGAGAACATCCGGCTGGTGCCCGTGGCGGAGCTGTGCGGGCTGCGAGGTGCGTGCGGGCCGGGCCGGGCGGCGGAGGGAGCGGGAGGTACCCGGGACGGTGAAGAGCCCGCAGCGTGTGCGGGTCCAGCCGCGCCGCACGCACAGCTCCACACTCTTGTCTCCTTTTCTCTGTTAAACAGGAGCCGCTGGAATTAAGAACCTGCCGGTACACTGGTGCTGGTCACAATCAGAGTGAAATGTGGAAATTATTTTCGTTCTACCTCTTCCTCCCCCACCTTGTGTGTACCCCTGTTCCCCAGAGAAGCTGTGGCCGCCCCATCCATGGAAGTGTCCACGGCCGGGTTGGACGGGGCTTGGAGCAGCCTGGGATAGTGGAAGGTGTCCCTGCCCAAGGCAGGGGGTGGAGTGAGATGAACTTTAAGGCCCTTTCCAACCCAAACCATTCAATGAGTGTAGAATTTCTTTCCGTACAAAATATAGAATGAGAACTTACGTAGCTTTATAGTGATCATAGAATAAAATCACAAAGGTTGGAAAAGCCCTCAAAGAACATTGAGTTCAGCCATTCCCCCAGCACTGCCAAGGCCACCACTGACCCATGTCCCCAGGTGCCACATCCACTTTTAAATGCCTTCAGGGATGATGAGTCCACCACTGCCCTGGGCAGCTGTGCTACTGCCTGACCTCCATTTCCATGAAGAAATTTTCACAATATCCAGCCTAAAACTCCTCTGGTACAACTTGACATTTCGTGTCATCCTCTCCCTTGTTCCCTGGGAGGAGAGCCCGACCCCCCCAGCTGTGCAGAGCCAGAAGGTCCCCCCTGAGCCTCCTTTTCTCCAGGCTGAGCCCCTTTCCCAGCTCCCTCAGCTTCTCCTGGAGCTCCAGTTCCTTCCCCAGCCCTGTTCCCTTCTTTGGACATGCTCCAGCCCCTCAATGTCAGCCTTGAAGTGACCCAGCCTGTCCAGATCCCCCTGCAGAGCCTTCCTACCCTCAAGCAGATTGACACTCTCACCCAACTGGTGCCATCTCCAGACTTGCTGAGGGTGCACTCAATCACTTACCCAGGTCATTGGTAAAGTTGTTAAACAGGTGTCCATTTTCATGTTACTTTCACCCTGTCTCTGCACAGCTGGCTGGTCCTGATATTCACATTTCTGTGGGGAGAGCTCTGATATTCTTACCCATTTTTCTGTCACTTTGCAGTGGGTCCAAAGCTTTTCCAGTATGTCCTCAAGGTGCTGGTGCAGTCAGTGCAGTTACTGTACACGTTGCTGAGGATAGATCAGCCATCCTATATTCTTCTTCAGGTACGTTTGGTGTTGAGACTAATTTCAGTAAAAATAAATAGTGCTATATTACAGAGTGTTTTTAGCCATCTCAGACATTATTCTAATTATTCCAGAGCTGAACTGGCCTCATCAGTGTTGTAAACCTGTATCCAGGTATTTTTTGGCTCTAAACTTTGATTTGTCTGTTAACAAGTCAAGTTTTTTCTTCCCGTTAGTCGTTGTGCTTTCAAACTTCATTGCCATGGGTAGTAGTAAAGAATGAATCTCTTACTGGAAATGGTGGTGTGTTTATTGGAGGGAATTTTGATCTTGATCCAAGGGTTAAATTGGAAGCACCTGCCAGTGTTTGTAAGTGGATACAAACATTCTCTGTTCATGGAGCTCCTTTAAGGTGATGCAATTTCAATTTGACTTTTTGTTTCTGGGTAGTTGCTTTGTGTTTGTCACTTGGTCACATTTTCATGCTATTTTGGTTTTGTTTTTGAGCAGAATCCCCCAGGCTTACCCAGTATAGCTGTTGCCTGGGTGGCAGGGCTGTGGTGGGGGAGCAAACTCATCATTGATTGGCACAACTACGGGTACACCATCATGAGCCTGAGTCACGGGAGGAGCCACCCACTGGTCCTGGCTGCAGAATGGTTTGTACAGTCATTTCTGCTCTTTATAAATGGCATGCCCTGGTGGAATTCAGAATGGAGGCCAGTGGGGAGAATATAATTGGCACAGGGAGGGGTTCCTGGGCTCTGCTGTGTAAAACTGGTTTCTGTTCTGCAGGTGCTTTGTTGAACACGTGGGAGGGGGTTGCAGGGAGTAGGCAGATTGCTTTTACCTACATGTGCAAATGCTGAGCTTGTTACTGGAATTTCTTTGTATGTCCTGGGGTTTTTATTCTCTAATGCTGCTTTTACACTCCATCTCTTCTTTGAATAGCTCCTTGCTGAATATAATTGGTTATGTGTAGTTAAAGGCTTTGGAGAATAGGAGTCCATCAAAAATTGGCAATCAGATTTCCATTCTGGGGGCAGTTGGGTTTCTTTGGGTTTTGTTTGGCTTTCATCAAGCATGGGCACTGGGGACAGTTTCTGCAATTACCTGCCTGTGGTTTCTGACTGACATTTCATTTTTATCAGGTATGAAAAGCTTTTTGGGCGCTTGTCTGACTATAACCTGTGTGTCACTGATGCCATGAAAAAAGATCTCTGGGTGAATTTCAAGATAAAGTAAGTCTTGTGCCTCAGACAATTCAGTGTGTGTGTGCTAAGTAAATGAAAAAACAGATCCCTGAGGATTCAGGATTCAGAGGGATCTTACAAAAGCAGCTCTCCTGAGCTCATCCATCACCACTGAAACACATCAGCTCAGTTTTGTGATGGGCCAATGCAATGTGGGCATTCAGGAATCTTCATTGTCCTTCTAAACCAACACCCCACTGACTGAGGTGGCAGTCCAGGAGCCAGGGAAGTTCACTGCAGGTTGCCTGTGGAGTCAGAGTGGGACAGATATCACTGGGATTTGAACAATTTCTCTGGCCTGCCAGCTTGTCTTGAGTACTTCAGGATCAGAGTTGCTTAGGGGTATTATGGAGTAAGTTTGCAGATCAGGACAGTGATGTCTGCAGTTTTTACAGGTGCATTTCACCTCTAGAATAAGCACATAAAAAAGGGGTTCTTTGTTACTTGTGTCCACCTTGGTGTGTCCCAGCAAACTTCAGGAATATAGGAACTTTTAAGAGTCAGAAAATGAATGACTTTGCTGTATTGATTTAGTTAATTTCTATCTGATTACATTGTTGCAGCCTGCCCCTGTACCACCTGCATGTTGTTACATCTGTATCTTATTTAAGCTACACGTTTATTTTCTCCCAGGGCTGTAACATTGTATGACAAACCAGCATCTTATTTTAAGGAAACACCATTAGAGCTCCAACACAACTTGTACATGAAACTTGCCAAGGACTATGAGCCTTTCAAACCACGGTATGTACAGCTGCCCCTTAACCAAGGACTTGGAGTTGTGGCATTTAAGTTACCAGGAATACTTTTGTGGGGTTTTCTGACCCCCAGCAGGTACAGGGGACAATGAGTTGCCTTAATTGTCACTAGGAGAGACCAGAAGGAGTTGAAATCATTGAGCTGTGGTGACACAAATAGTAGAAGTGTTCTGTTTTTAAAGATATTGGGATAAGCACTGAGGCAATCTGTGATGAGTTTCTAGGGTGGAACTCTGCAGTTGTTTGCTTCCCACTGGCCCACACTGCAGTGGTTGGATGCTTCCTTAATAGCATCCCTTCCTTAATTACTGTGGGGAGTCTTCAGGATCTTGGTCCAAGTGTTAAACACTCCCCTCTGGCTGTGCAGGATGTCACCAGGATGTGACAGCAGATGTACCAGGGAGTTTACTTCACTAAACTAAGGTTTGAAAAAGAAGGGGAATCCACAGTGCATAGTGGGGATTTTTTGGAAATGCCCAGCTGAGAATATGTAGGTTCTGAGATTAGTGGAATGAATGTGCTGTTGGCCTCCATGCTGTGCTAAGTGTGAGACAGACTGTGGAAAGGGAGGCTGACTCTGCTCAACTTGTGAAGGAAAACATTTGGTTGGAAAGTGGAATTGTGCCTATAGCAGCAGAAAAGAGGGGAAAATGGCCTGCCCTGTCCTGGTGTTTTTGTAATATTATGATTCTGTTTCTAGACAAGTTGAGCAGCCAATCTGAAGCCAAATGTGTGGAAATTGGTGCCAGTTAAGCAGAGTGTACCCTGCTGTTGCTGTCTGTGTGTGTAGCTCATTCTCAGGGAGTTGTGTTTCCATAGTACAGAGCTGGCAATCCCAGTGCTGACAGATCAGCCTTCACGGAGAGGGATGGCAAAAGTGGGAATGTGCTGAAGCCCAGGGGCCGCCCAGCCCTTCTCATCAGCAGCACCAGCTGGACAGGTTGGGAATCTGTTTTATTTCTCATATAAAATAGGGCTCTTTGTACTTTCTCACACCTGGAGTAATGTTTGTCCTTTGTTTTCCTGGGAGAATTTGGAGACAAGGTGTGCATGATGCAGCTGAATGTTGTGTAACTTACATAATGCTGCAAATGAATGATTTTTTAGAAGTTATATTTTAATTGCAGAGCTCAACTTTAGGAATGATTAAAAAGGTCTTGAATGGTGGTGTAAAACAGATTAAAAAACTCAAATATTTACTGCTTACTGAGCACCCTGCACCTGAAGGTGTGTCTGGCCATGGCAGGGGGCTGGGATGAGATGAGCTTTAAGGTCCCACCCAACCCAAACCACTTTGTAATTCCATGATTTCTGATGATGTTTATTACATAATTATGTACATTTTCCCCCTCTGTGTGAGGAAGGGAGCAGAGACTGGAAACAAATCCATTGCCAATGACCATGGGCAGGATTGTCTTTATCCTTGAATAATCAGGATAATTTTTACAATTAATTCTCGGTTTTAGAAACTAGAAATTTTTAACTTGATAGCTTCAAAGATGTACAGTATTTGTAGCTGGTTTGTCTGTCAGGTTGTCAATGAGGGAAATAAATAAACACTGTGCATGGTTATGCACTTTTATTTATGAAAATAAACTAGGGGAATTTTAATAGCACATTTTAGTAAATAGTAATCTTTAAGTACAGACTATGTACTTAGCTTTGAGTACGTGGTCTGTATTTAAATTGTATAGGTGAGGAAAATCTCAACTGTTATTTAAAGACAAAAATTTAAAATGGCAGAAATATGAGTGTCACTAATAAAGCCTTCTCTTTCAGAGGATGAAGACTTCTCAGTCCTTTTAAGAGCTTTAGAAGGTTGGTATGAAGGAATTGCTCTCCCTTTTTCAAAGAAGTCTTCTGGACACTTAAGAATGGTTTTGCTAAAGAGCAGTGCTTCCATATTCAGGTGAAAATGCAATTGTATTTGATTAATTAGCACTATTTTCAGATTAGTAATTGAAATACAGGAGTGCAACATCTGAATTCAATTAGAGTTGTCAGAGAGAATTAAATCTCTAACTGACTCCTAACCTGCAGTTTTATTTTCTGAGCTATTACACCTACTCTCCACAGGTATCTGCTAATGAGAAGGGAGGGAATACATTGTCTTACCTTGTAGACTTCACAGCTGCAATTCTAAATTGATCTATTGAAGCAGCTGATTGGGGAGCAGTTGAAGAAATCCTTTGTGCATAAACAGCCTGATTTATTTCTGTAAAAGTCTTTAAGTGTTAACACTGCTGAATTTACTGCTGTGTTACTAATACATCCTTGTAAGGAAATTGCTTGTAGTGGGAAGCCCAATAATTAATCCACTGTCACCACTCTTCGAGCAAGCACCCTGAGATTTGTCAGCTCTGACCAGTGTTTTATCTTCTCCAGATTATGAGAGGTTTATCATGGAGGGAGCCAAGCTTCCAGCTTTAGTGTGTGTGATAACAGGTAAGAATGTTTGTGCTACAATTCTTTCAGTGCTAACAGAAGGTTTAGTTGTCACTTTTGTTCTGTGCTGACTCTTCTGTTGCTGGTGGGAGAGAGGAGGGACTGCTGCCTTTGTGTCTGGTTATGAGGACAGTGATTTATAGCTGATTTATTGCTATTTCACCATCCACCAGTTATGGCACATCTTTAAAGAGCTTCCCTGTCTGCTCCAGCCCTGCATGAAAAACAATCTAAGGTCAACGTTGAGATGATGCTGCCAAAGCAATGTCAGAGGAATCAGCCTCAAGCTATGCCAGGGGAGGTTTAGACTGGATATTGAGAGAGTTCCTTCATGGAAAGGATGGTCTGGCATTGGCACAGCTCCCAGGGCACTGGCAGAGTCCCCATCCCTGGGGAATTTAAAGCCATGTGGATCTGGCACTCAGGACATGGGTCAGTGTTGGCCCTGGCAGTGCTGGGGAACAGTTGGACTTGAGCTGAGAGGGATTTTCCAACCTTAAAAGCTCCATGATTCTACACTGATGGAAAACTCATTGAAAATCTGAGTAAGAGAAGTCCAGGTGCACATTGCTTCCAAGGAAACTTAGATTTTTCATGTCCTTTTAGGGTACCACAAGTGTTGTATCCTGTTTGTGCACCTGATCCAATAGGAGCTTATATTTCACAGACCACACTGTTCTCAGTCACCTTGATAAAACATTCTTTTCTGTTTTAAACAGGTAAAGGACCTCTAAAAGATTACTACAATGGACTGATCCAAAAACTGCACTTTAAACATATCCAGATCTGTACACCATGGCTGGAAGCTGAGGATTACCCTCTTCTGCTTGGTAAATAGCGGATGATGGAAAAGGCTTGAGGATGTGTGGGAAACAGCTCAGCACAGTTGCAGGGGTTGATGCAAACTGCACAGAAGCTGGGAAAATATAGTGAGGAATGTTGCTGTTTAGTGACAGGATATTCATGGATTTGACTCATTCCAGCAAAGCTGATGAATTCCCCTGGCTGGCTTTTCCCTGTTTTCCCAAGAAGTAGCTGTGTTGCTGTTTCAGCTTGTTCTTTGCATTCTTTGTTTCTTCCAGCTGTGCTGAAAGAAACAGCATGTGCCTGTGCATGTTCTACTTCACCTTCAGGGGTCACTCCAGTAAATGAAATGAAAAAGTTGTTGGTTGAGCAACCAAAAGTAGCTGAAATTCTAAATTAACATGTCAATGGGATGTTATTCCCTCAGCATCTTCATTGCAACAGCATAAAGTGGGAGTAATAGTTATGAAATACATATTCAATGTGATCTTCATTCTGGAGGGTTAGAGCCTGACAATTTATGTGCCAGTAAAACACTGTTTATTTGGTCCTTTTCAAATAATGAACATCATGTCTGTAAAATCACACTGTAATTCCTCTGTTTGAGCTGACTTTAACTGGGAGGGGTCACTAGTGAGCCATGCAGTGTTTCCTGACTGGATTGTGATGGAATTTTCCTTTACTTACTCATTTTTAGCAGATTAAGAGGTAGAAAGGCTGTTTTAAGATACATAAAACTTCACAGTCCCCTTTAATTTAACATACACTCACTTAGTACTTTTCTAAAACATAACTAATTTGAGTCCCCAAACCCCCTGTGCTTTATTTTTTTCCCTGATTGCTTGAAATTGTGTCTGGGTGGTTGAAAGTTTCACTTGCACCATCCAAAGCAGCACAGAAATAAAGGTTTGCAGGAGGACAGAGGAGCTGTTTTCAGGGAGTTCAGACTGTGTTGTGTTGTTTTTTCAGGCTCAGCAGACCTGGGGGTGTGTCTCCATAAATCCTCCAGTGGTTTGGATTTGCCCATGAAGGTGGTGGATATGTTTGGCTGCTGTTTACCTGTGTGTGCAATACATTTTGAATGGTAAGAGCTTATTCTGTTACAGCTCAAGGGAATCACATAAAACAATATTCTTACCAGAGTTCAGCAGCTGCTGCAGGAATTCAACGAGATTCCTGTACTATGCTATTTTTAAAATTCAGTAAGATGAAAATCAAGGTTGTTTTAAAAGTTAATACTAGTTTCTACAAAATTGGGAGCATTTAATGCAAGCACTTGCCCTAAAAGATCCATGTATTCCATTGTTTTCATATATTTAATTTTTAAAAAACCTTTCTTCTGCATAGACGCATCTGTTCAGTGAAAGGCTGAGTGTATGCATGGGCATTCTTGGACATTATGGTCCTTTGGGAAAACAGTGGCTTTATAAAAGAAGATAAATTCTCTGTGAAGATTTCATGATGGATCATGGACAGACTTTCCTTGTGGAAAAAAACCCTAGTTTTAAAGTAGATCATTGCCCTGTTTTTTAATGGATGTCCAGATGAGTGGCACAAAGACAGAATGAGGGCCCTTTGGTACAGTTGTGGTAAATTTAGTCTGACACAGAAAGGAGAAGAAGTCTTTAACTGTTTAAAGGTGCCTGTTTAATTCCATTATGTCAGGTGTGGAGCCTGTGACATCTGGGGCCATAATGACACAGATATCCTGGTTTGGTCCCTTTGGATGTCACTGTGCAACACTGGAAATGTCCCACTGCTGCTTTTTGCCTCAGTTTTCCTTCTGTGACTTTTTTTTTCACAGTTTACATGAACTGGTGAAACACAACGAGAACGGTCTGATATTCAGGGACTCGAAGGAACTCGCAGAACAACTGAAGGTAAAAGCTCTGACTGATTTCTTTCCCCCCAGAAATAACCCCAGAGGTGCTACTGTGTGAGCAGCCTTTTCAGATCTGAGCATCAGCCATGTGTTTTACATTTCCCCAAGGTCCTGCCTGGCCTGTGAGCATTGTTCACCTCACTTCTGTTTAAATGTGAACCTGACGCTGGCAAAGCATTTCAAATATTGTCCTTGTTCTCTCTTTGTGGGGCCAAACCCCAGAACTGCAGCTGTAGTTGAGGGTTAACACTGGGAAGGCTGGAATGAGCTTGAAATGGAACATGACAGTTATTTTTCTGTGGTTTTGCTTTTTGAATTCCAGATGCTTTTCTTGGATTTCGCTGCCTCAGAAGGGAAACTCCACAGATTCCGAGAGAACCTGCGAAGGTCCCGGCAGCTGCGCTGGGACCAGAGCTGGGACCACACTGTCCTTCCCTTGCTGGGGAACAAGGAATGACTGGGGGAAACATGTTCCTGCAGCTGCAGAGATTTGGGAACCAGTGAATAAACGTTTTGTATTATCTGCACTTACAGTTTCTAACTCCTTCATCTTGGAACGGGGCTCTCACACTCTTCCTTTACAGTTTCAGCTTCCTGGGTGAGTAAGAGGTGCTGAAGGTGCTGAGGCTGTTTGTTTTCTGAGAACCTGTGCTGCTTGAAGGTGCCTTTTGGGTAAAGATCCTTGAATACAGATAGAAATTATCACCAACTTTACCTCCTGTACAGTCAGCACCTTAGGTGATTATGTTGTGTGTTTTTTGGCATATGGCAGATGCTTTTCATTGGAGTTGTTTCATTTCAGCTGGTCAGTTCTATGGCCAGTTAATTGCCCAAGCACTGAATCTCCTCCTGTGTGGTTTTATTGGGACAGAACCATTTTGTTTCCAAGTTTTTTTTTCCTTTTTGACAGCGTGTGCAAGAGTGGAAGCACAACACTGGTGTGTGACAGCTTTACAGGGCATTTAGGGCAAAGCAGAGCTTGCAGTGAGTGTTCTCCTTGTGCTCTGAAGTGAATGTGCCCTTCTACCTTGGGAAAGAACATAAAATTCATCTCTTCTTGAACAGATGAACAGAAAAGGGAGAAATAAACCCAAAATATATGAACAAAGTATGTATAACTTAGTCTAAAGGCACTTTGCTTTGTGAGTGCTTACTCAGGTATAGCCTTCAGCTTTTTATTAAGCTCAGTATTCACATGCAAGCCTAATGCTTACAGGATTATCACCTTTTTGATGAAAAAATAGATGTCAGGCATTGGTAAATGTGCTTGGTTTGGACTTGTTTACTGCTCCTCAGAGCTCCTGCTTCAGGGGGGGAGGTGGACAGTGTGTTCTGCACCAGCAGTTTTAAACTCTGACTGAGCAACTATTGGCTATCTGCTTTTGTCAAAAGAGAAGAGGTGAAAATAGAGTCAGGTTGCTTTACTGCAGGAATTTGGCAAAGCCTCCAGCTTATTGATTGAAGAATGATCCATAAAGATTGATTTGCCAATTTTTAGTGGGTTTTTTCCTATTTTCAGTCAAAATCCCGTCTAGGGATGGGCCATTCCTGTGCCCATGGAGGTAAACTAGGCATTTCTTTAATTAAACAGCAATACCAAAAGCTTTAGAGAGGTTTCCTCTTCCTATAACAGAATTTTTTAGATCCAAAATGAGCTCTGTACAGAACCTTTGACTTGAATTTTGTGTAAGGGGAGACATAGAAGCTCCTGTGTGGGCTGCCAGTTTGTGTTTACTCTGGAAATAACACCTTTGAGTTCTTTCTTTTTGGGGACAGGGAACCAGAATCTGGACTGGGGTTATTTCTGCTTGATCTCAACAGTCATGGTCTCCTTTAGCTTGAAGAATAGTGAGATTCTTCAGGTTTCAACTTAGGTATCATCAGTTTTCTCTCCATTGCTACAGAAGGAGGAGGTTGAAGTTGTTTCATTTCCTTTTCAGTAGTTTTTAATAGAGAAAAGGAAGTCAAAAGAGAAGAATGAGCAGCACTTTGATTTTTCTGCTTCAGGACCAATGGTGCCCATCAGAATGATTAATGGATGATGGAAAGTTTCAGAGCAGGGGAGCTCAGCCCCTCCTCCCTGCACGATACCTGGAGCATTGCTATGGAGAGTGATTCCTTTTTCATTCCCAGCCCAGCCTGAGGGGATGGATTCCCAGCAGCCACTGTGGAAGTGGCAGTCCTTATGTGAGAGAAAGAGACATCAATTCAGAGTTGTCATCACTGCAGAGTGAAGATACACCTGATTTACAGCAGAGTCTGTGACCTGCTCTTACAGCACAGTCACCCCGGGACACAACTACAGCTATTAGTCACTTTTATTGGGGGTTTTAAGGTAACCCAAACTGCAAGTACATACAGACATAAAAGACCAGAGTAGACAATTACAGCTGGTTTTAGTATCAAAAGCCATTGATTACTCTGAAACATTGTTTTGTTCCCTTGTCTGTGTGAGATCTCCATCCTGTGATCCTGCAGGTTGCCCCAGTACTTACAAATCACAACACACTTGGAAAAAAAACCCACTTGAATTCTGTTGTCTTCTACAGAATCTCGATGAAGTGTGACTGGGGCTTTTTGGTTTCTGTTGCTTGAGGTTCAGCCACTTCCAGGGGCAGCAGCAGCCTTGGATCCATGCTGGGAATTACAGGAAGGAAGGAAGGAAGGATGTGTGTCCACATGTCCAGGTGTACAGTTGTATCCTCAGAACCTCTTGTTTCCAGAATTCAGGATAATCTTGTTACAAGGCTGCTGTTGGTCTCAAAATTCCAGTTCTGTTTGCCAAGGCTATAGAAATAGCTGGAGAATAGTTACATCTGGCTGCACATCATAGAGAAAATCACAGCTGCTGGGGGCTGGAATCATCTGCCACCTGATCCCAACTTTATCTGTGAAGAGAAACACTGGGAATTATATTTATGCTTAAACAAATGAAGAGCAAAAGTTGTGTGACAAGTTCTGTAAGAAGAGATCTTTCAGCAAGCTGTGATGGACAGGCAAATGCTTAGGAGTGTTTTTTTAAAAATCCCATTAATGCCTCTGCTGAACACTCAGTGTCACTTTGTGAATGAACCAGAATTTCATAGAATATCCTGATTTGAAGGAACCCACAAAGGATCATCAGGTCCAGTTGGTGAACAGCAGCTGAACAGCAAAGTGATTTCAATAGATAGGCTTTAGAAGTACATATGAAGAAAAAATCCCCAAATCCCTATTTTATTTAATCTCTAGTTGGGGGTTTTAACCCTCAAAGGACAGGTGAGATAAGATAAAGGGTTTAGGCTGCATCTCAGGTGTTATCACTGTGACAGTGCAGCACTGATGGCTCCCTCCTTTAAGCTTAAACCTTTTTTTACTTTCCTATTGGCACCAGACTTACAAATCATCCCTCACAGAGTGAGCTGTGAGAGTCAGGATGTACCTAAAGGGGAGTTCCAAGCTCCTGACAAAATCCATGTGCAAAAGCTACTGCTCTTAAATCCAGCTCTAGCATAAGATCCTGCTCCTCTCCACCACTGAACAAGTAATGGAGAAAGAGGCAAAAAGGCAAAACTATTGAACACTGGATGGAACAGGCACCCACCCAGCTCAGCCTGGAACAGCTGATACGTGTCTGGATTTCGGATTGTGGAAGCAATGAACACCTCAGGAGCTTTCCTGTCTGCTCTGGAGGTGGAGAGTTTCTGCAGCATCCCAATGAGGGCTAAAATTATCTCAGGATCATACACCACATCTACAAAAAAAAAAAGATGAAAAAGAAACATACAATATTTATTGAGAGTTGAGCAAAAACCAGAATAAAAACTGCAAAACACAAATCTTCACAGTGCAGGAGAATATTGATATTTTATGGGCTATGCCCTCATCACTAAAAATCAGTGCTCCTTTTTGTAAATGGATTGTCAGATATTTTATTTAAGCCCATCCTAAGGGAAGCAGCAGAACCACTGAGTGTTGGTGCTCTGTTCCCACTGCCCTTGGCAAAACAAACCTGCCTTGTTAGAAATGAGTGGTTTAGAGGCTGATGCCAAGGACTTACAGAGGTTTTCATCTGGAGTCATTCCCTGGAGAGCAGAATGGGGGGTGAGAGGTCAGTGAACACCAAGGGGAGGGAATGCTGATGCTCAGGGGGGGCTGTTTGCTACCCAGAGGTGTCTAGGTGTGTGTACCACTGCAGTTAGTTGTGCTGCAGAGCTCTAAGGGCACATCCTGTTGCAATGAGTAAGAGCAAATAGCAGAGAGATGTCAATGCCCTCAGTTCTTGCCTTCAGAGTCCAGCTGGGGCTGCTCTGGGCACTGAGCAGTGACATTGGCATTAGGTACCATGCAGTGACTTCATCTTGCAGAATTCCTATTCACTGCATCCTGTGATACCCTGGATGCCAAAGTGATTTTTGCACCTGGACTCTCAGGTTTTTCTTTGCAAAGCTCCAAATCAGGGTGTAAGACCTACAGCTGGGACATCCTGCTCTCACCACTATCATCCTACTGTCACTATTTTCCATGACTGGATTTTTTATAAAACTCCCTCTGAATTTATACACAGACAAGTGCAAAGAAAGTCTGGAGCTGGTTTTTGTTACTCTGTTATTCCTCAAGAGGCTGCCAGGGTTGCTGAGCCCTGCCCAACCCTGTTCCCAGTGAGTGGTACCTGCTGCAATGACAACGTCAGCTCTGAGGCCCAGCAGTTGTTGTTCTGTCACTGAGCCCCAGTCAAGCTCAGCAACAATCACTTTTGGGTTTTGGCACTTCTCTCCTTCCACCTCCTGTCCTTGGGGCACTGTTTGGATGCTCCAGGCCACACCAGGCTCTGGGGTGAAGCCATTCAGCTGGATGTTTTCTCTCAGCTGTCTGAGAACACGGGGGTGGCAGTCACTGAATATGAATGTCCTGGGTTGGCAGGTCTTGCAGATGGCAATTCCAGTGAAACCAATCCCACTCCCTAATTCCAGGATTGTCCTGAGGGTAACAGAGTAAAAAGGACTATTAGGATTCTACACTGAGTTGGAAATCAAAACATCCTAAATATAATTAAAGGTAAAATCAGCTCCAGATAATTACAGTAATTTTTGAGTGAACCATCCACAATCTAACCTTTGTCCCAAGCAACTGGAGAGTTGGGAATAACTGAGGGTGGAATTGTCAGCATAAAATTAATTAGCTGAAATGCTGATTTCTGTAAGGCACAAAGCATTCCCACCACAGGGATGAGAGACATTCCCACCTGGCTTTAGCCATCTACAGCACAGTTGTTTCCACCTGAGCTGGCTCTCCAGTTTTTAGTCAGTTTTTAGTCAGTGGAGAGAAACAGACACTGAGCAGCACAGTTCCTTCCCCTGTGAGCTTAATTATTATTAAATTATCTTTCCTCAAAACTCCTTGCTTGTTTTGACTGCTTATAAATAAAGTAGAAATTATGTGATCAGAGCTACACACGAATCATCTAACATAGATAATCCTTGGTGAATCCCATCATGGAGTGAAGGTCATTAGTTAAATGACTGCAAACTGAACAGCTGACCTCACAGAGCAGGTCACACTGCACAGTGCAAGGGTTTGATCCTAAACCATGTCTTGACAGGTCCTCTCCTGGGTTAAAGTTTGGCAGAACAGACAAGAGCAGCAATTACTCAGCAGCAAAAGGGTGTAACTTCAGTTATTTGGGGTGTATAGTCTGTTATTAGGTATTTCTGTTATTAAGTTACAGTTGTGTAGCTCACAGTACCAGAGGGCTGGAGCCCCTCTGGAGCCAGGCTGGGAGAGCTGGGGCTGCTCACCTGGAGAGGAGAAGGCTCCAGGGAGAGCTCAGAGCCCCTTCCAGGGCCCAAAGGGGCTCCAGGAGAGCTGGAGAGGGACTGGGGACAAGGGATGGAGGGACAGGACACAGGGAATGGCTTCCCACTGCCTGAGAGCAGGGATGAATGGGATATCGGGCAGGAATTGTTCCCTGGGAGGGTGGGCAGGCCCTGGCACAGGGTGCCCAGAGAAGCTGTGGCTGCCCCTAGATCCCTGGAAGTGTCCAAGGCCAGGCTGGACATTGAGGCTTGGAGCAGCCTGGGATGGTGGAAGGTGTCCCTGTCTGTGGAATGACATCCCTTCCCAGGCAAATCATACAGTGCTCCCCCAGCAATGAACCCCTCTCTGCTCACTGCTCCTGCTGCTGCCATACCTTTCCCTGAAGAGGCCGGGGTTGTGCAGGGCCCACTGGGCCAGGGGCAGAGCTGCCTCCCACGTCACCAGCCCCGTGGTGCCCCCCGAGATCAGCGCCGAGCTCTCCCACAGGCTCACACAGTCCCCCGAGGGCTGCACCACAGGGAAGGCAAAGATGGATCAACACAGGCCATGGGGTTATATGGAGTCCCTCATGCCATTAAAGGAATTTC
>JANPWX010000513.1:29701-73284 GCA_024734555.1 Trochalopteron elliotii
CCTTCGCCCCGCGGCGGGTGCGGAGAGATCGCGGCTCCCGGGTCCTCCCGCGGGCAGGGGAGCCCCGCTCACGGCACCGCCGAGTGCCGGCTCCGGGCTGGAGCACGGCAGAGCCCCCAGCACCACGGGCTGCCTGTCCTTCAGGTTTTCACTCTCACCTCCAGCTTAGACACCCGTGCAGGGTTTTATGCAGAGTTTCTCAAGCCCCTGCGAGTTTGCCCTTTAGAATCAGTTGGGTGGCTCTTATCCTTGAGTCTTGAACATCCTGAGGCTATTGGGTCCCAGTGTCTCATCAAGACCCCTGGATTTTGCTGCATGTCAGCTCAGCTGCAGTTGAAGCATCTCAGCCTCCAGGTCCTGGATGCAGGAGTCTTAGAGGATGGGATGGAAAAAGCTCTATACTTGCCAGCTTCTCCATTTACTGAGCTCTCTCCTCTCCCTGCTCCTGGGGTATATCCCCCCAAGCACCAGGAAACAACTGTTCAGCATGATCATCCGTGGGCCCATTAGAGGAGATGGGATAATGTGAACGTTGTGTTTGAAATGTCAAACCGTTTCCTCTAAGCGTTTTTTCAGCTGGGAATCTCACTGGAGCTTGGTGCTCCATAGGCCTGCAGGCCCAGGATGTGGCTGGGTGGGTTCTCATGGTCTGACAGAAGGTTGTCTGGGAACTGCTCACTGCATGTGGCCTGGGGCACAGTGCTGCACTGCTGTGGGTCAGCCAAGAGCTGATGGAGACTGGGAGATGTGTTTGGAGGGAGCCAAGGCGGAGGTGAGGGGTGCAGATCCCAGACTGTGGCTCTGAGTGTAGAAATCTTGCCACGCTTTACACATTTTCACCTGGGACTCAGAGGGACTTGTGCTTTGGGGCTGTGCTCTTCCCTAAACTGGAGCAGACCTGCAGTGACAGACTGGCTGCCTGTGACTCCTGGAGTCTGCTGGTGGTTTTTATCTCGCCATTTTTTGAGATCCTGCTGAACAGCCTGGCTCATGCCCCTGAGTGCACCACAGCAGGGCTGAGCTCTGCCTGAGCATAACCTGTCCAAGGCATGATTCAAATTACCCTGATTTTATGTACGTGGGGATATTAACTCGTTTCAAGTTGCATCAGCTTCGGTTTGTGTCCAAGGCTTTAACAGTTGAAGGCAGAAGGCAAGACCCAACATTGCTCCCTTTCCTGGGAGAGGTTGAATGGCTGGAGAGCCCTTTGAAGGTTTGATGTGACTGGCTGGGTTTGCTAAGCCTGATTGCTTTGGCAGGAGGGAGAGAAGCCTCCTCCAGCCTGATGGCTTGGTCTGTAAGGGAACTGGAGGTGTGGGCCAGGCACGGTGTCTCCTGAATCAGAATAAACCTTGGAAAAACAACCCAAAAGTGCTAAAGTCACATGTAAAAAAGGTCGGGCATCATGCCCAGACTCGGAGCTGTCTCATGGTGGTGGAAGGGCTGAGTGACCCCACAGAGGAGCCTGGATGCCCTCAGCAGATGCACTGATTACCCCACACTCTCCTGGCTTGCTCCCCCCTTATCTTTTCTCTGAGCACCCTTTATCTTTGCTCGGAATTCCTCTGGCTTTGCAGAGGCAAGTGGCCACAGCCCTGGTGTTCCCTCTGCCAGCTGAGTGAAGTTGGCTTTAACTCGTGGAAAACATGCTGCTCTCCTCTGTCCCCGAGGTTTTGTGGGAGCTTTCCAAGTTTGCACTGGTTGCATGTGAGATCTAGAGAGAGACTCAGCCTGTGCTGTGTGTCCATGGTCGTGGTAATCCCTGCTGGTGGAAACATCATCTGCTCGTAGGTGGAGAAATGCAGTTTTCCTTCCATCTTCCCGCTTCATCTGAATCCAGGCTTGGTTTTTTCTGGCTCCATTCTGACCCTTCCTGTGAGAGGGGGAGGACCTCTTCCTGGGGAGGACCAGACCCTGTGGCATTTCTCCAAGTGAGGGTTTTTATGAAGAAGGGGGAAGCTGGGATAAGGAACTGTGGCTGCCTGCGGTTAGAGGAGGCAGGTTTGGAAAGCCCAGTGTGTCAGCCCAGTGTCCTGCCCCCGTGGCTCTCTCCCAGTGCCCAGAGCTGGGGGGACCCTTGTGAGCTCCTGCTTTGCTGGAACTTGGGGCTCTGAGCAAGGTGACACTCAGTGCAGCCTTTGGTGGGAAAGCTGCTTGTGCGGGTGGGACAGGTGAGTCAGTGGCTTCCTCCTCATTTTCCATCATAATCCCACTCTCTGGAGCTGCCTCCCTGCTCCCTGGGAGGAGGGAACTGCATCTGCCTGTGGTTGTCTCAGCCTTGCTGGTTGCTGTTGGAGCCTTCTTGAGAGGCTCCCTCCTCTCCAGACCACAGTCACCCAGCTGGGCAGGGAGGAGCCCAATTTCTGTCACATTTGCTGTCTGGAGTGTTGACACTTGCCTTGCATTTAGCAATGGCAGCTGAGGAAGCCAAGAGAGGCAGAAGAGCTGCTGCCTGCTCACGAGAAATATTTAACTCTTGCCCTCACAGCTCCCTTCCCCTGCGTGCTGGCAGCTCTCAGGTTGGCTGATAGGAAATGCCCGTGGTGTTCCCAAAATTCCTTTTGTGTTCAGTTGCTTAAAAGATGAGAGGGTTTTTGTGTGCCATTTCCTCTTGCTCTGGAAGAAAAAAAAAACGCTGGTGCCCTGGTGCCTGGGCAGAAGGGAGAAGGGGGAGCCCTGGCAAGGAAATAGGATCCAGAGAAATGTGTCACCAGCAGAAAGAGCAATTGTTTTCCTGCATTTCCATGGCAGAGCCTTGTCCTGTTCAGGCAGCCCGTGTTTGACAGCCAAGATAATACATTTATATTGATGTAATTAGCGGGACGTGGAGTTTGCTGAATGGCTCGGGGGCAGCCTGCTTTTCAGACTAACTCCAGCAAATAGATCAGGGAGGATTGGAAAGCTGCCGTGGGTTGCTGGAATTGGCCCGTTGGGTTTCTGGAGGTTGAATACATAACTGCTGATATTTCCTATTGTGCTGTACCCTGCCTATTTGAAAAGAAAATAACTCAAGGGAACATGGGGCTATTTTTGCCAGCTTGAGATGATCAAGTTTGATTTCTAAAAACTGAAGCCGAGTCTTTAGGCTTGCACATTAAAACCAGTGTTGGAACCATATCTCTGTTCCTCCACAAATGCGTGCCTCCACACTTTGCCAACGGTGTAAACTCTAATGAGTGTTCATAAAAAAAGAAAGAGCTTTTCTGTTCCTGCAGTGCAGCCCCTTTTGTAGGAGATGCTGTGGGCCTGGGTAGGCTCAGCATCAGGGACAGTGACAGTGACAGTGTGTCAGGGGACTGAGCTGGTGTCCTGCCCCAGCCCTGGCGTGAGCAGCCCGTGCCAAACCTCAGGGTTATCAGTGCATTGTCAGTTTGGTGAAATAGAGACAAAGACCTTACAAAAGAGCTGCTGTCCCCTCCAGTGATGCTGCCTGGCTGCATTTCTAACGTGATGCTTCCAGTGGCACCAACGTTTCCCCTTCAGCATCTTGATCCCAGGGCCAGGCCAGGTGATGTCAGTTTAGTGAGGATATCACAGGCAGCTCCTCAACTTCTGTCCTTCTGCTCCTGTAACAAAAAGGTTTGCAGAGAAAGTTACTTGTGGACAACTTTGCTGGCAGCTGATCCCCTGTGTTTGTGTTGGTCCGTGGGAGCACAGCACCAGGGTCCTTGTGCTGAGCTCTGTCCTCTCCCCTGGCCATCCACAATCCACAGGGGCTGCAGCACTGATGTGTCAAGGTCTTGCTCTCCAGCTTGCCCCTTGTCAGTCTGCTTCCTGCAGACTGGCCAGCAGGCAGAGCTCAGGAAGTCCTTGGAATTCCAGCCCAGGCCAGCAGCTCTATGCTGAGCTGTTTCCCTTCTTATCCCATGGTATGTGCAAGGATAATGATGTGATGTGGCACTTGGGGGGTGCTGTGTCTGCTGCTGTTGGTCTCCCTGCCTCGTTAGCTCTCCTGAATCTCCCACCTTTGCAGTGTGGGAGCAGCTCAGCCAGTGCCTTAAAGGTGCTGTGGGCTGGAATTCCCTGCGTGGCTGCATAGACCCTTGGGCTACAAGGATCAGGGTGATTCTTTTGAAACTGAAGGGTTCCTGAATCATTCCCTTATTTACTCATTACTGGCCCCTGAGTGTGTCCCTTGCCCATTCTGTGCACCCTCTCTCTGCTGCTCTGGTTCCATTAGCAGCCCCTGTCCAGGTGTTCACCACGGGGCAGCTTTTCCTCACTGCCTGGAATTGTCAGTGGTGGGGAGTGCTGGAAGTGCTCTCTGTGAGTTCACCAGCACCTGCCCCAGGGGTATCAGGCTGCATCTGATGGTGTGGCTGTGGGGATGGTGAGCAAGGTGAAGGGGCACAATGGGGTCTTTTGCTCTGCTCCTAAAGAGGCTCACTGATCACATGGTGTCAGCTGAATCCCTATTTTTGTCCTCCCTCCCCAAACTAAAATAGAGGAAGTAAGAGTGTGCTGGATAGCCAGACACTTGTGGACTAGGGTTCTTGTTGCCTCCATCTGCTGAAAGCCCATCCCAAAGGAGACAGCACTTTCCCAAAGCAGGAATTTCATTAAAACAGGTTGTTTTGAGAGCAGAGAGTATGAAGGAGGAAGGGGAAATATCTCGGAGGAGGGAGGTTTGCCGAGGCAACTACTCAAACGTCATGGCTTCTGGGGGTGGGATGGGCATGTTTGGCATAATCAGAGGAATTTGTACTTCACAATCTCCAGGAGATGTAGCTGCTAATGATGTCCTGGCTATGCAGAGTAATTAACATCTGTTTCTGTATTTGAACATTCAGGCAGCGTGCCCCGGCAGACGTCGCTGCATTCCCATCCGGCCCCTCGGGAGCTCCTGCCCTGTTGCTAATTGTCAAGAGCTGTCCAGAGTCCTTCTCCATCCCATCCTGCTGTGCTCCATCCTGCTGTGCTCCTGAGGTGTGGTATTCCTGCTCTGATGACAGCCTGCACCAGGAGGATGCTGAGCAGCTGCCACTGGCAGGGAGCGAGGCCAGTGGTGGGCATGGAACTATAAAGTCACAGCCAAAGGTTCTGAGAGCACAAGTGAAGAGTCTGAGCTGACCCAAAAGCTGTCTCCAGGGGGGACCAAGCTCCAGCTGGATGTTGTGGGAAGCACAGAGCCCTCTGCAAACTGGAGTTCAAGGGGATGCCGATTGAGGGACCAAAAATGTGAGGTTGGTTGTCTCTGCTGGTGCCATGCTGATGGGCCTGGAGTCTCAGCTGTCATTTATTCTTATGTGCCTTTTCTCACTCTCTGTCCAGCAGCTTGGGACAGCAGCTGCTCCTTCCAGGCTTGGTGCAGGGACCTTCTAGCATGCTCCTCCAGCCAGGCCACTCCGCAGGTGCCAGCAGCGGCTGCTGGGGACCAGGGACACCAGGCTGACCCTGCACGGACTGGCACTGGACCTGCCCAGCAGGAACTGTGTTGGGTGAGAAGCTTTTCTGACTCAGCTGGTGCTGGGAGGGGCTGGAAGGAAGGAGACCTTCTCTCCTGTGGTTTGTGAGCACAGTTACCCCGCTGCGTGTCTCTCGTGCCTCTCATTCTTGTCTTTCTTCCTTGTTTGAATTTCTTCTTTGAGTGTTTCCATGCTGTCTGTGTGAAGGCCACGTGCTCAAATGGGTGGAGATACCAATGTCCTCTGGTTTTCTCATGGTGAAGAAGAAGCTGTGAGAATGGAAGTGAAATTGTAGGGTCTTCCAGCACCTCACAGTTTCAAGCAATGGAAACTGCAGATGGTGCCAGGGTGTGTTTGAGGCAGTGCAAGGGCAGGGCAGTAAGTGAAGAAACTCTGCATAGCTTTGCCTGCAGTAACCACAGAGCTGTGGCAGCTCCTGGGACAGGGAGGTGACTGTGTTGTGCCTTGTGTGGCTGGGCTGCTCTCAGCCTGGACAGTCAGAGCCTGGGCTGTGGTGGCAGGATGAGGTACTGGGAAGTCAGTCTGAACTTGGGTTTCAGAATCAGGATATGTTTGCAGCATGTGATGGTGTTGTCCTTGGATTCAAATGATCCAGGCTGACGTGGCCTCATGCAGGTTGGGGCTTTGGATTCATCAGGTGGACACTAGTGCTTGCTGTGTGTTAGTCCATCTGGTCTGACTGGATGTTTATGGACTGGTTGGAGTGTTTATGTGTTGTTGATGTCCAGCCACAGCAGGAGGTGTGCAGGAATCTCTCATAGCTTTGCTAGTGAAGCTGGGCCGTGAGCACTCTGGTGTTTGAGTGGTGACTGTCACCAGGCAGGTGTTGGTCAGATCTCCACCACAGCTTCTTCTCATGGCTGACAGGGATGAGATGGCTCTTGGATCTGTTTTGATGCAGCCTTGGAATGTCTTCAAAAGGTACTGCCCTTTGTTTCTGTTGCCTGAGCTTGCCATGTCTTAGCAAGCAGAGCCTGCTGGAGGGGAGCCTGGGGGTCTGCAGCACCACACAAGGCTCAGGCAGCTGGATGTGTCTTGCAGGGCATGTGGGAGTGACTCCAGTAACATGATCTCCTCTCCATCTGCCCTTTGGTTCAGGATGCAGCCAGCAGCCCTTGGTTAAAGCTCAGCTCCCTCCCTGTGCTGGAGGTGCCTCCCATGGCTGACTGGCTTTGCTCCACCATTACTCAAACCATCTGCATTGTGTTTCAGCCCTCTCAGAGTACAACCTTTTCCTCATATGACCGTTGTGTTTGTTGAAGTGACTGTTCCCAGAAAATATTGCTTAAGGTGTGTGTAATTGAACACATCCTACAATTCCAGCTGTACTGGTGTAGCTGAAGAGGAGCCACTTGTGCTGGAGACAGTGAGCCAGTCAGACTACTCTGGTGAGGAGAGGGGAGGGTTGTGGTGGTGTCAGGCACTGTTTTGTTTGTATCACTTCCTTGTACCAGGTGTTTTCCACACCTGTAATTTCAGTACAGTGTAATCTAACAGAAGCAATGGCATGGCTGCCAGAGGAGTGTGCAGAAGGATTGATGTGTTTTCAGGTGTCATCTGGAGGTGGAGAGGGGTCAGCAGGAATGTGGTGCTTTTGCATTAAGTGGTTATGCTGAGCTGTACTTCCCTGAGCCACAACTGTGGCTGCCCCATCCCTGGAAGTGTTCAGGGCCAGGCTGGATGGAACTTGGAGCAGCCTGGGCTAGTGGAAGGTGGCAGGGGTGGTAGGAGATGAGCTTTAAGGTTCCCTCCAACCCAAACCATTGTGTCATTCTATGATTCTAGATGAGGAACTTCCTCTCTGCCCCCTGAGGCTGTCCCACCTCCTTATTCTCTCCCTGTGCTCGAAGTTCCCTGTGCTCCTGGGGAGGGCAGGAGCCTCTTGTGCAGCTCTCCGAAATTCTTGTGCTTTTATCTCTTGATTGTTTGTGATGGAAATGCCAAATGGCACCGTTGTCTGACAGGCTTCTCCCACCTCTGTGCTTGCCTGAGGCACAGCCAGAGATGTGTTGGCTTAAATCTAGGCCAGTTGGTTGGAAATGGGGACGTGGTGCCTGATGAAAGCCAGGGAAGGGCAAATTGCATTAAAATGGCAGAAGGAGACAGCCAGGTGCTGCTGCCTGTGTGGCTTGGGCAGGGCACTGCAGTGAGGACTGGAGCTATCTCTAGGAAGGGATGCAACTGGATGTGTCTTGGGCAAATGATATATTTACTGTCTGTCTAATCTGTGTTAGAATTAAAGCTGTGACTGGAGTGTCTGGGGACAGTGTGCTTGGGGAACATCTCCACCTCCTGCCTCTCAGACTTTGCTGTCCAAGTCTGTGCCCTGAGTTTTCACCAGCTGTGAGGCTGTTTCTTGCTGCAATTCTCTTCCCCTCCCTTCTGCAGTGGCCAGCCCTTCATCTGCTTATCTGTCAGCTTAGCATGATCTGAAGATACAATCCCTGCTGTCCTTTTGGGAATGACCTCGTGTTTGTGCTGTGTCTGGGCCTCTATGAATTTGGGTTGCTGAGTGATGGGGAGGAAGGGACTTCATGGGTCATCAAGTGCAGTTCTGTGCTGCTGAAGACAGGCAGTCATCTCATGCAGGGCATGAACTTGTCCAGGAACTAATTGTTGGAACTCACACTGTGCTTTTTTTTCCCCAGTGCTTCTGGAGCAGCTGGTCTAGAGATCTGCTCTTGGAAAGGTTAGAAACCCTCCTCACACTTCAGTGTCCCCTTCTCCTGGGTTGGTTTGTGGTGCCTGTGTCATTGCAGAGTGTCAGCTTGCAGATGAGATGATGACTTGCACATTTTTTTCCTTCCCTGGTTCTCTGTAACCTTTGTGTCCTACAGCAGTTGTGGCTCTGGATGGAGATTTGTCCTGAGAAATGTGCTGAAGGCTGTTTTGTTTTCCCATTTGGGCAGCTTGGCTTGGCTGGGCCCATTTGTTTCCTTGTTGTGCTTTTGAGTGTTTCAAGTGCAGGTGGAGCTGTGAGCTGCACAGTTTGTGAATGTTACTGAGTACAGAAGAGCACTTTTTGTGCTGCTGTCCTTTCTGTCTTTTTTAGTGTTTGTCCTTGCTGCTTGTGCCATCTTGCCCCTTCAGGAGGGAGAGATGTCAGAAACATTTGAATCAAGGTGAACCCGATAAAGCAGTGCATTGAAGAACCAGTGCCTGGCTCTTACTCGTGGCTCTTATTCATGTTTATCTCTAGCTGTGAATGTGCAATAACAACAGTTCTGTTCAGCACAGGCTGGCACAGCCTCAGACAGGAAGATCTGCTGTTTACCAAGCAACACTCTGCTATAAGTGAGAAAGAGGGGAAAAAAGTGGTTTATTGCTGCTGGGTAGCTCAGAGTGTAGTTAAACCTTTCTGAAAAAAGAGGAAACTAAGAGCACATGTGTTACTCAAGATGCATTTTTCCTGGCAAGAGTCCCATGTGTGTGCTCTTCTTGCAAAGCATCCCTGCCTGTGCTCCTTCCCATTAAATCCATAGCATATTGGGAGCAGGCAGGCAAGAGCTTCCTGTTTTTATCATGCAACTGGTCTCAGCAGGCAGTCTGTCGAGGTGATTTTTCAGCCTGACATCTTTTGTAGCTGGGGCAGCCTGTGAGCTGAGTAGGATGACAGAACTCTGCTGCAAGGATTATAAACACGGGGAGGAAAAGATCTGGAAATAAGATCTGCTGCTAAAGCTTGCCGGGGTTGGATGCTGTGGCTTGTGTTGTTTTGTTCCTTCCCCTGGGAGTCTCTCTGTGGCATTTCCTGGCTGCTGGAGCTGGGAGGGCTCTGCCAGCCCACCCAGGCCGTGGTGACACTCCGGTGTCACCCACAATTGGCCGGGAATTGCGGGACACACCCGGCTCGTTGCCCTTCACTGGAGCAGTGTTAATTGACTTAATTGAGCACTGGGGGTTTGTTGTGTGGGTTTCCTTAAACGTGTGTGCACTCAGACCCTCCTGCAGCAGTGCCCTTGTTGCCATTTTCATGCTTGTTCAGAAACTGCTTTGCAGTTGTCAGTGGAGATGAGGTTTGAAGTCAACCCTTATTTTGAAAAAACCTTCCTGCTTCTCCTCTTTTTCTCCCTCCAGCTTGTGATTAAGATGCTGATTGCCCTTTCAGATTTGTGTAATCCCCTCTCTCAAAGTGACCAGGATAGATTTCCAGTAGCTCCCTGGATTATCTGTCACTGCAGTGTCCAGTGCAAGGGAGAAGAGGCAACTTTGTTCAGACTTTGATGGTGGTTGCTCTATGGCTGAGCTGGCTCTGCTGTATATCTACTTCTCCTATTTATCTTTCACTTCAGGCTTTGGACACCTCTTCCTCTGCCTGCGTACTTACAAAGAGTCAGTGCTGGGCATTAAATCCAGCTTAGCCCAACTCAGCTGCTGTGTATGAGTTTTTTCTGGGCTAAAGTTGGGCCAGAACCAGTTTCAAGGCAGCTGAGAGAAGGTAAAGATCCTCAAGCTTGCCTTTGCATGTTGGTGTCTGTGGTCAGAGACATGTGCTGCTGTTCTGGACTTTGTAGCATGGAGGGTGAGATCCAGCTTCAATTATCTTGTTACCTCTTTAATAGCCCATCTGGAAATCTGCTTCCAGACAGTTCACTTCTGCTAGTGATATCTCTGCAGTTGGTGTGCCAGTCTTATTTCTCACCAAGACCTGCAAAACAGCTCACTTCAATCTTCCTGTCCCCTCAGCTTCCTGCAAGGCCAGAATATCTGATTCTCTTCCCTCAGCCCTCTGGCCCAGAACAAGCATTTGGGTGGGTGAGTTTCACCCTTCTCTCCCTTTTCTGTGTCCTCCCATCTGCAGTGCTTACACACTGCCTGTCATCCTCCTGCCTTGCACACCTGGAGACTCCTTGGCCCTGGCAGGTAAGGCAGAGCTTTCTGAGTCACAGAACCCCAGGCAGCTCTGTGGTGGAGCATGAGGGCTGGAAAAGCCTTCCCCCATCCCAGCTGAATTTGCCAACCACTGTCCCATCCCTCTGGTTATACCCCTGCCTCAGTCTGTCCTTTGAGGTGCCTTCCCACCCCTCCCTGCTAGAAGCTTTGCAAGGAATTGGAACTTGCTGACACCTTCATTTCTTGCCAAGACTGCAGCACTTGGGCTGGTTTGGCAGGGGAGAGCAGGGAGAGAGAGCAGCAAAACTTTGTCTTGTTCCCAGCTGTGTGCATGACACCTGCTCAGCACAAAGTGTTCCAGCTCACTTGCTCCTGCTGCACTTGAGCCCTGGAGCTCTCATTGGGTCTGCAGCTTGGATTTCAGTGCTGGGTCTGCCTGAAGTGGGTGTCTTGTTGCTTGTCTGCTCTTCCCCTGCTGCCTTGTGGAAAAAGAGAGGATTTTTCCCTTCCTCTCCTGGGGTTACTTCTTTTCTCAGGGTCATCTCAGCTTGGTGAATTCCAGCCGTGCTCTTCTTGGTGCTGGTGCCTGGTTTTGCATGTCCTCAGGTCCTGCCATCCTGCCTGGAGCTGGGGGCTGGCTAGATCACACAAATCCTTGGCTAGCATGACACCATCAGACACTTCCCTCTGCAATCTTAGCTATCCCAAGCTGCTCTGGGACTTTATAACCTTCTTAGGCTGCCACGTCTTGTGCTATGCATCTTCCCAGCCCTGCACACCATTCCCTGCTTACCCTGGCCTGCCTGAGCACGTGCCTCCTTAGGGGAGATCTGCTGTGCATGGAGGCAGGATTGGTGGGGTCTAAGGGTTGGCCATTCCTTCAGGGTGTCTGAAGTGGTCTCTTCCAGCTCAATGCCCCCACAGAGCCCCAGCTCCTCCAGCTGCCCCTGAGCTCCTTGGTGTTTAAGGGTGTGGGTCTCATCCTGCAGTCCCCAGAGAGGAGGCTGCTCCTCCAGGGTTGTGTGTGGGCACTGGACAATGAGAGCTCTTCAGGAGCCCTGGTTTCTCCCTGCCAGCAGCAGCTTACATGGGACTGAAGGCAGGGAGCTCCTCCCTTTTTGCTGGGGATGGTGGTACCAGGTCCCAGCACATCTGGCTCCCCAGGGAATGGTCATGGCCCTGAGGCTGCCAGAGCTCCAGGAGCGTTTGGATGATGCTCTCAGGCACAGGGTGAGATAGTTGAGGAGTCCTGGTGCAGGGACTTATGATCCTTGTGGGTCCCTTCCAGCTCAGGACGTTCTGTGGATGTTAGTCAGACCCCAGGCAGAGGAGCTCACACAGCAGAGGCTGTGTGAAGAAGGGCTGGTACTTCAGCTTCAATCTTAGAAGAAAGTCTCTTGCAGCTTCTTCTGGGCACAGCTTTGAGGGATGTATTTCCCTCAGGTACATGATGAGCCTTCTCCTGGGCCAGCTGCTGGCCCTCACCTCAGACCAGAGCTGTCTGGAGTTCAGTATGTCTGATGGTGTTTTCATTCCTGCATCTTCCCTGGAGCAAGGGAGTAGCTCAGAATTGACTTGATTTATAGGCTGGGGAGTGGAGGAATTAATGAAGTGGCAGAGTCTTGTCCCTGAGTTTCCAAGGCAGAGAACCAAGAGAGGCTGGAAAATTCAAGCAGGAGCAAAGCTGGCTCGTGCCACATGGATCAGTAAATCACTAAGGAAAGGAGTGTGGGGGTATCCCATCACAAAGAGGGGCTGCTGCACATAGGACCAGCAGGGGTGAGTCTCCCTCACTGGTTTCCTCAGTGGCTGCAGCAGCTCCAGGGAACTCTGTCTCTTCTTCCTGCTGTGTGCCAAAGGGAAGAGCTTGGGGCTGATGCTGGGGAAGGTTGATCCTGCAGCTTCCTCCATGCATTGAGACACACATGGGCTGGTTCCCTTTTCTTTTTCCTTTTTTTTTTTTTTTCTTCTCACTTCAGAGCCAAAACCTACTTTGAAACTGGAGGGAAGGAAAGGGGGCTGGGTAGATTCCCACCCTTCCTGCCTGCTCTGCTGTGACACAGGAGCTGGGGCCCAAAGGGTCAGCACTGCTCACTGGTGTGGAGGAATAAGGTTATGTGGAAGCATCCAGGCAGCTGCTTTGCTGTCCTGGCAGCAGGAGGAGCTCCATGGGACAGCTTTGCTGTCCTGCACACATTGTACATGCCTGCTGCCCTGGGTCTGGTGGAGAATTTCAGGGAGGGTCTACATGATGTACCACAGATCAGGGTAAGCAGCTGTGAGTGGCCTGGGGGTGGTGAGATCAAACCTGGTTTTATTTTGGAAGTGATATTTTGGGAGCAGTAACACAGCATCAGTTCAAACCTGGTAATCACTGCAGCTGCGAGGGGCAGAAAACCAAAATCCAAACTCAGCATCTTGCTAAGGTGCTTAACTGTTAATTTCCATGAGTGACATCCACCCTTCTCAAGACACTTCAATCTGTTCACATTGTTGCTTCCTCTCCAGATTAGATAGGTGGAAGCAGTGCTTTATTAATTAGAGGAAAAATCCTGTTCCCTCCTGCCAAGACAGAGGAACTCTTGGCAGTTTGCTCCCTTTTAGTGACTGAAGCCTCCCCTGTTCAGCCATGTGCCTGCAGGTCATCTCCTGGGGCATTTCCCTGCCCAGTGGCAGAAATTCCTCAAAAATAAGGCTGATTGCTTCCAGAGAGGTTTTCTTCTTCTTTAATTGACCCCTTCCCTTGCTGGGGTGCAGTTTCCATTCTCACCTTGACTTCTTGGAGGCTCCTCATTTGTTTAGTGTTGACCAAGGGAGTTTTGGGGCTCAGCATGGTAAGCACATCTGTGCTTTGCATTGGGCTGTAATGCTGCTGCCACTCCTGTTCTCAAACTGGTTCACCCTCTCCCCACTTTTGGCCAAGGCTCACCCCTCAATATCATTGGCTGCTCTCACCTGGCATGAGGGTGACCCTGAGGAGAAGGATTTACTGCTGTGCCTGGAGAAATCCGATTTCACACAGCACTCACAGCCAAGCAGCCCAGTTAGACCAGACAGTCTCAGAGACTTAGCTAGGTTATCCTCCACCTATTTATAGCTCCCTTCCTCTCCCAACTCCACCCACCGTGGGGTTTTACTGCAGGTTTTAAAGCTGGGCTCCCAGCCTTTCCCCTCCCTGTGGAGTGGAGCTGCCTGTTCTGGCTCCCTGGTGTGGAGCTGCTGGAGGAGACGGGCAGGAGAGCAGCACCACGTTGGGAGCCAGCAGCAATGCAGGCAGCAGCTGTGTCTGTCTCCTCTTAGGATGAGCTAAAACTGGTGTTTCCATGGGCAGCAGGAGGAAGCAAAGGGTTCTGCTTTACCAGCCTGAGGAAGTGGTCTTGAACCAGGCTGTGGAATTGCTTTATGTGGCAGTTTAACCCAGCTCAAGGGGGAAAAAGGCTGCTGGCGCCTGGGCATCCTTCCTCTGTTTGACTCAGCCTGCAGTGAGGGGTTGTTCCACCCATCTTGCCTTTATTTGTCTACTTTATCATGATAGAACCCGAGTTTTGAGGTAAGAGACAGTTTGTTCTTCTAGTAGGTGTCAAAGTTGAATCCCCTGTGCCTTTGCTGCTGGAGCATGTAGCCCCCTGGGAAGAGCCAGAGACACCACAGGTGTGGGTGACTGATGTCTCCAGATAGACTGAGCTGATGGTACTTGGCAGTGCTCTTCCCCTCACACCCTGTGGCTTTCATTTAGCCAGAAAATCTGATTTGTTACAAATTATCTGCTTGAATAGCAGGAAATGAGAGGGGAAGTGCCAGGGATCCACTTTGGTTGGATCTGCAGAAATCAGTGAAACCTTGCTGTTGGGTAGTGGGGATGTACAGCAGGGAGGCAGCCCAATTAAAACAAGGAGGAGGTAGGGAAAACTCTGTTCTTGGGCTTTTTTCAGATTTATTTGGTTCATCCAGGCTTTGCAGGCTTACAGAGACTGTGATAGAGCAGTTAACATTCTCCAATTAATGGCCTAATGGAGGCACATTCTGGTATTGAGCTTGTAGCAAAATTACACCTGCTCCTTGAGCTGTTGCTTTTGAGAGTCTATTATCTATCAAGGCCTTGATCCCTTAGATCAATCCTGGGATTGAAAAGCTGTATTTTAGGACTCCTCATCTCAGCCTTTTTACAGCAAAAGTAGTTTCTTCGCAAAGGTCTTTCTGTGGTTCATTCATCTCCTTAAATCCTGGTGGGTAATTGAATAAGCTCAGCTGTGCTAATTTTTCCATCTTCCTTGTTTCTTCTTTTTTGCTCTGTTAAATGTTACCTTGATCCATTGCTCCTGACATGCATCCAGATTGTCCTGCCTTTTCACTTGAAGGAGAGACGTGTGTGTGTTTAAACTTCTTTTAATACAGAGGACATGAAATGTTTCTGGAGTTTAATTGTGAGGATGCTTGAAGAATACATTCCAAAAAGTAGGGAAGAGAGAAGGAGAAAAGGAGGAGCAAAGCCCCAGACCTGCTTCTGTGGGTAGGGGCATGCCCAGGATCAGCTAAAACTTGCCTTGAGCTGAAAGTAAATAGTCACAGAAAATACTTGTGCAGATCCCCAGTCTGTCCAGTTCCAGTCCTACTGGGGTGTTAGTGGGAAACGGGAAGAGAGGGACATTTTATTTTACATGTAAGCACACAAGCCATCCAGTCCTTATGGCTGAGTAACTAAAACTGGTGTGCCAGTCAGAGCCCAGACTAACCTGCTGTGTGTGGGCCCCAAGGGCTGCTGGTTTGGCCTCCAGGTGGGCCTGGCTTGTCCTGTTTTCTGCTTCTTTTCTTTGTGTGAAGGGCTTTGTGCTGGGCTCTGCTGTGCTTCCCTCCATCAGTCAGTGCTTCCCTGTGCCTGGGAACTCCTGGTGCTTAACTCTGGGGGGAGCCTCTTCTAAAGCCCCCACACTCCCCATCTCCAGCAGCAAAAGCTGGATTCAGTGACACAGCCCTTCCCATCCCACTGAGCTCCGGGATGGGGACCCTGATCAGAGCATGCATTGATAGGCTTTAAAACTGGAGCGTTGTTGCTGAAATCATACCTTATCTTTCTCTCTTTTTCTTTCCTTTTTTTCCCCCCTTTCTCTGTGTTTGTTTGTTGTTTTTTTTTTTTCCCCAACTCTGATCAGAACCGCCCTTCCTCTCTCCAGCGTGCTGGGATCTTTGCAGCAGCCCATGCCGCAGCGCCTCGCCCGTTCCACCCGAGCTGCCCATGCCACTGGCTCGGACCTAACCTAGGCTCGATCCCAGCGTGGCCTGGGCAGGGGGGAAGCATGGGGAGCTCTGCCTCATCGCTGGCCGCAGAGACGGAGTCGGACCATGGCTTCAGTAGCTCCCCCTACCCGGGGCACCCGGCCGTGGGCTGGTACAGGAGCAGCCCCGGCGGCCCCGTGTGGGAAAGTGCCCTTATTACACGGCAGCACCAGCACTTCCAGCACCGGCTGCGAAGGTAAGGAGGAGGGGAAGGAGCCTGCTCACCTGCTCACTGCTCACCTGCTCGCCTCTCAGCTTCAATCTTGGGACACCAGTCGCTTTGCATCCCTGCTGAGTGTTGGGTCCCTTCATTCAGAGGCTCAGTTCAGTTCCTCGGGAAGCCAGAGCCAAATTCCCACCTATTTGATAGCAAACCCTGGCTTTACACAGGGTGGCTGCTGTTTCTCCTGCAGAATGGACTGCAGGACTCATCCCAGCTCTTCCTCACCTAAATTGTCAAGGTGGCTGCCTGGGAATGGGATCTCAGTTCCTTGTATGCTGTGTTCTCGTGGCTCCTTTTCCTTCTGGCCTCCCAACCACACTGCAGTGTCACAGCTGGAGGATTGTCTCCAGCTTGGGTGGCAATAAGTTGCAAGAGTTTCTGAACTCAGAAGAGCCAGAGAAGCTGTTTTCGTGCAAAAGCAGTGAAATGCTTTTGAATAACAGATCCACAGAATGAAGCACACCAAAACAGAATTACTCTTGAAAACAGGTTGGTGCTTCTAGCCCTCAATTCCTATCCCACCTCGATGAAATCAGCCCCTCAGATGTGTCTCTGGGCTATTGCCTCTGCCCCTTCCGCATCAGCCACTTGCAGTGAGGAGTTTGTCTTGTTTCTGAGGGGCTGGTCCTGCATTCAGTCTCTGACAGGTGGAGAGATTTATCAAAAAGCATCCAAAACCCCACTGCTCAGGGGCTTGGCTACAGAGGCTTCTGTATTTGTGCTGACAACGTTTGAGCCTTTGCCTAATGCCTGCTTTGTGTGGACTCCAGCCTGGATGGGTGTCCATACCTGCTTGAATCTGTTTGGAGCTGCTGCTCATTTAGGAATAGCTGCTTGCTCTGAGTGTCCCTGAGCTGTCCTGGCTTTGCCCTGGAGGTGTTTGCTGTGATGTTGGTGCAGTATCTGTGGTGCAGTCCTTGTTTTCCTGCCTTCCTGCTGCTGCAAGGCCTGGAATGTGCTCCCTGGGCTCTGGTGCATGACTCTAGAGCCTCCCAGCAATGTCAGGCTTTGCTCCTTTCTGGCCTTGTCTTGGGTTTTCTTGTTGAGCTGGGAACAATGTGAAACCAGTAAGTTGTTGTCTTTACTTGAATACCTTTAGAAAAGATATTTTGTGCAGTTCCCAAATTCTGTTGCTGTGTGTGCCTGTCCTGTGTGGCTGGTCTACAGCTCTGGTCAGTGATCTGTGCTGTGTGAGTTTGTCCCCTCTGGTTCAGAGGGATCCTGCAAACAGAGCTGGGTCCTTCCTGCAGGATTATCCCTTCTGGACTGTTGGTTTTCCCTCTGTTGCCTTGAGGAGTAGGGAAGGTGTCTCAGCTCACAGATGAACTCCCTGGTATGGCTGTGCACTGAAATTTAGGAACTTCCAGTGTACATCTGGCCCTGGGCACTAAAAAAGGAGGTGTCTCTGCAGTCTCGTGTGTGGCAGCTGAGGCTGCTCGTGACTGCACGTCTGTAGTTCGAGGAACTAAGTGGAATCTTGACATGTGGAAATAAATTTCCTGAAGAAGCAGCCTTGGTGGTGAGCGGATGTTGGGGCAGGAGCAGGAAACGCCGGTCTCGGCACAGATAACGCCGGTGTCCTGTGGGGACAGGAGTGGCTTTTGTGATAATTCCTTATTTCCCCTGCTAGAGGGAGGGCAGAGCTCATCCCAGCTCAGTGTTCCTGGAGACAGGAAAATCACCAACAGTGATTCACTGAGCAGCGAGTTGAGTTGCGTGGGAAGAGCTCGCTCCAGGCAGTGATTATGGAAGTGGGTTCAAAAGACCTGAGATCAGCCAGGCATCAAAAGGGCTGCTGCTCCCAGGGAACAACAGGGCCAGGGAGCAGCAGCTGATTGGTTCCCAGAGAGGAACAGATAAATATATTCTTTGAAAAAATTAAGTAAGTCAATAGAACAAGTCAGGGTAGGTATCCTGCCTGTGCATGCCCTCATCCCCAGAGTCGTGTGGTTTAGGAAGGAAGTGGAGTACTGGGGAGTCAATTTGAGGCCAGGCAGGAGTTCTGGGATAGACTTTGTTTTTCCTGCTGATTTTCTGTCCCTGCCTGCAGCCACCTTCAAAGCTGATAATGCTTTGGCTGCTGTGGAGCAGCGCAGAGCCAAGCTGCTCTGGGCTGTCTCAGGGATGAACACAAACCTTCCTTGGCAGAAAAACAGGGACACAAATACTTAGTGAGTGACTTTGGTCTGTACTTGATGGGGGAGTCATCCCTCGTGGGGGGATGGGAATAAGGGGAGAAATCAGTGCTGTTTGGCTTTCAAGATCTGAGAACCTGAGAGGACCCTTCAGTGTCTCCTGTTGCCTGGGTGAGGCTGATGGTGTGGAATTCCCTGTCTGCTGAAGACAGGGAAACAAGAGGGAGCAGTAAAAGGGCCTCAGTGGTAGAAGAAGCAGACTTATGACAACCAGATTTGAGTCCCTGGTCTTTTCTGGACGGGGCTGCACAGTCCCTTTCTGTGTGTCAGCATTTAAACAGGAGCCTGTCCCTTTCCCAGCGTGCCAGGAGGACACAGCTACTGAAAGACTGGAGGTACCAGGTATTAGGGGCATGTTGGAGGGTGTGATTGCAGAAACCTCTGCTTGGGGCAAAGATGTTGGGTTTAAATTCACCCCTGGTAGCTGTGTGCAGCCAGACAAATTCTGGCTCAGCTGCAAGTTCCCTTTGGGCTGCATCTTGCTCATGTGCTTGAAGGTGCTTGGCCTGGGCTGTTGTTGAGTGGGAGAGTTCAGCTCAGCCTGGGGATCCATCATGGCCAAGCTTCCTGACATCCCAAACCCCTCCTGGAGCTGGGAGCAGGAAGGGGCAGTGCCACAGGCTTGGTGCTGCCAGCAGGATGTGGCTCCATTGCCATGGCTGCCACCATGGAATGGTTTGGGAGCTGTGGGATTGTAGAAGTTTCTCCTGCTGCTGCTGGAAGGGGTGGTGGCACCTCTCCAGGGTGTATCCCTCCACATTGTAAGAGGTTATGTCACAGTTCTGGACACACAAAGGATGAGGCAGACATTAGAAGATCAGGCAGGAAAGTTTTTATTTTAATTTTTTTACTCCATCTTTTATACATTTTGACAAGAAGGCAAAAGATTGGCTACACAGGTTGTTACTTTTTTGACTTGGTTGGTGAACATCACTATTAACCATGTTTCTCCTCCCAGAGGAGAAATATGTAAACAAAATAGATGAGTTTTAAGTATATACATAGTTTACATGAAGCTGCATGAGAATCTTTACTACAAAACTGCAAACACTGAAAAGCAGAAAAACTCAGGGCGACATGGTTAGGAGGGAATTTGGGCTCTGAACTATTTCCTGATGAGATTTAAGGGAATGTTCCTGTTCACCTATTCCTCACTCCCAGGATTCATGAAGAGGGTCCTGTTGAGTACTGAGAACTTCTGGATTTCACTCTTAGGAGAGGTTTTTGGGGAAAGGGTTGCATGGTCTGTGCAGTGTCTCTGCCCACTCCTCACTTTGGCTGAAGCTCTCTGAACTCCTTCCTCTTCCAGAGGATAGTCAGGTTCTGGGCTTTCTTGCAGCATTCTGCTAAGGAATTTTATTTTTCTATAAAAGCCTTTGCAGAATGAAATACCTGTGGGTCTCAATGACTGTGGAGGGAGGAACACACTCTTTTTTTATTCTTTTATTTTATTATTATGATATGCTAAAAATATGTCAATCTCGCTGCTTTTAGAGGGAAGTGAGGGGACCTGCTGTTGTTGTTGGCAGGTGGTGGGAGGGCACTTGCTGTGCCCCCCCTGCTCCCCAGAGGCACCACTTACTTGGGGAAAATCTCCAGGCAAACCTGAGTGTCCTGGGTGTTTGTTACCCCTTGGCTTAAATACATGAACAGCAGCAAGTCAGGACTGCTGGGCAGCATCACAGAGGCCTTTCCTGCAGGCTCTGCTGAGTTGTTTTGAGGCTGGTGGAGATTTTAATAACTGAACTCTGGCATTTGGAAGTGTGGCAGGGAACTGTGTGGAGCAGGAATGTGCTGCTCCTTCCCCCCTTTCTGGGGCACTTCAGCTCTGAGTGCAGCACAAGCAGAAGTGCCTGGAGGACACCAGGACAGTGTTTAGTCTGGAGAAAAGGAGGCTCAGGTGGGATATTCTGGCTCTCCACAACTCCCTGACAGGAGGGTGCAGCTGGGTGAGGGTCAGGCTTTGTTCCCAGGGAACAAGGGACAGGATAAAGGGAAACAGCCTCAAGTTGTGCCAGAGAAGGTTCAGGTTGGGTGCTGGGGAATAAATTCTTCACAGAAAAGGTGGTCAGGCATTGGAACAGGCTGCCCAGGGCAGTGGTGGAGTCACCATCCCTGGAAGTGTTCAGAAAGCATGTGGATGTGACACCTGGGGACATGGATCACTGGTGGTCTTGGCAGTGCTGGAGGAACAGTTGGACTTGATGTACTTCGAGGGCTTTTCCCAGCTAAGTGATTCTGGGTGTTTCTTGTTGGGGAAACCAGGGCCCAGAGAAATGAGCTTCTTGGGGAAAAAAACCTCCAGGTAAAGCATCAGGTGACTGCAGGGAATCACCTGGTGATGGCCTGCTTCTGTTTTCTGTCATCAGATCTCAGGTGTGGCAGCCTCAGCAGTACAGGTACCCCAGCAGACCTGGGGTGGGGCAGGCACAGATCCCTGAGTTTCATCAGCAGCCTGCATGGATTTGGGTGTGCTCAGAGAGTTCATTTTGCACCTTTTAAGAATCACTGACTGGTTGAGGTTGGATCTCTGGGGTCCAGCTGGTCCATCTCCCTTCCTAAGGCTCCATGCAAAGAACAGATGTGGCTGTGGAACAGAGGAGGGTCACCAACACGTGCTCTGACTGTGTATCCAAGAGGAGGGAAAAAGGAGCCACTCATCCAAACCACGAGAGCACTGCCATCAGCTCATACTCAGGACATGCCTCCTCATCACACAGGAGTGAAGCCTGTGTTCCCCAGCTGCTGCAGTGGGGTGGATGCATCTGTGTGGGTTGTGCTCCCTCTGGAAGTTGCTGTGGAGTTCAGCAGGGATTTGGTGGAGTAAAGATGCTGCAGGTTGTTGTGGATACTTGTAACAGTGTGTCTTTTCAGAGAACAGCCACAGCCCTTCTAGATCCCAGTCAGCCTCTCCTGTACAGAAACTGCTTGAGAACTGCTCAGGAGGCAATCCAAGCTCACACAGCCACACACGTTACAAGGCTGGCTCAGCAGAGAGGCAGAAGGCTCCCAGCCCAAATCAATTTCCAGCAAGTGTTTATTCCAGAGTGCTGAAGGTGAATCCAGAGCCAGAGAGGAGGAGCATGTGGTTTTTCTCAGTTATACAGGGTCTCAGGTTTGTGGGTGGCACAGGGGGCAGGGCAGGGGACAAGTGACCACAGGGAAGAGAGGAACAGGACACCAGGCCCCATGTCCAGTGGGGAAACAGGGAAAGGGGATGCCATGGGGTGGGTGATGGACTTGCCAAACCCAGAGAGAAGATTGCACAATGTCTGCAAGGGTCCATGGGGGAGAAGCCTTCTTTACACCCGGGGTATCTTTAATCTTCACTTTTCCAGGGAAGGGCAGTTGGAAATTCCTTTAATGGCATGAGGGACTCCACAGATACTTGTTTGATGGGGATGTTTGGCTTGTAACTGTTTGCTCACCAGTTCTCAGCAGAGCCCACGGTGTCTGGAGCAGTGTCTTGCTCAAGGAGCTGTTGCAGTGCCAAGGAGTTGGCAGCATGGAATGCTGTTTCTTCTGCCTGAGGCTGCCAGCCCTGCCCATCCCCTCTCCATGCTGCTCCAGCCTCACAAAGCCTATTAGTTGTTTAAATTAGGGCTATTTATAGCTCTGGAGCCATGGATAACTTGGAGGGTGGTGCAGAGCAGTGGAGACCAGAGTTCTCAATAGATCACCAAACAAACCCTCCCTTTGCTCCCTGTGTGCCCTCCAACCTTCCTCATTTCCACGTCCCACAAGAGCCGTCCTGCCTCAAAGGAGGTCAAATCCAGGGCAGAGGCAGCTGGAGCATGTCCTCATCTTATGCAACTGGCCAAATCTGAGCAGAAAAGCCTGACCCTCTTGCCTGGATGTTGCTGTCACAGCATGGAGAGCACAGCAGAGCTGTCCCTTTGACAGTGCCAGCCTGGAGAAGGGAAAGTGCCAGCCTGGAGAAAGGAAAAACCTAGTTTGGGGGGTGTTCCTGTCTGCAGGAGCTGAGCACTTCTGCTCCAGGACCATGGATTCAGGCCCTTCTCCAAGTGCAGGTGTTGGGGAGTTTTGCTTTGGATGCTGCATGACATGAAGGAGTTTAACATCCAGCTTTGGCTGATGTGAAGACTGATCCAGTCTTTATCTCTTTTGAGAAGAGGTGCTGCAGATGCAGGTTTGCTGTGAAGGAAGCTTTTCTCATGTAAGTGATGCTGTGGGAATATTTGGTTGAGGGCCTGGGAGAGTCCTTTGGTACTTGGGTATTTTCCAGGTGGGGAGGGGGAGGAATTGGTAGCTTGTGAATCTTTGGGGTTTTTTATTTTTTTTAAGAACAGAGAATAGTAAGAGGAGCCAGAGCAGGGATTTTTTTTTTTTCCAGAGTAACCCTTCTGCATTGATTCTTTGGCTGCATAGGGAGGAACATGGTCTGATGTCTCATGGCAAATCACTTGTCCCCCTGAGAGGTGTCACACATGTAGTCTGGAGGTGTGAAATGGTCTCAGTCCTCTGGCAGAAGCTGGTGGATGGATGTGGTGACAGTGGGAAGCTCAGGAACCTGGCTGAGCTTCTGCAAGGAAGGAGGAAATGGAGGAAAATGTCTGTTTGGAAGGTTATTTCTTCTCAGGATCAGGATGGAAACTGCAAACACATCCCCCTAACAGTGTGCAGCATCTGTCCTGGAGGGAGATGGGCCTGCAGTGACCTCATGGTGTGGGCTGGAGAGAAGAGGGGTAGAGGCAGGAATATCCTCCTGCTCTCTGTGTGGGCAGGGAGCTCCCTTCCCTCTCTGCACCCAGCCTTTCCTGGGATCACTCCAGAGCCCTTTGCTTCCCTCTCACATTACCAGGTACTGGTTGCTGTGAAAGGCACGTGCTGGATTTCTCCAACCAGTAACTTAATCCAGTTTGACACTGGTGGCTCTGGGCTGGAATCTGACTAACATGAGTCAGAAACAGTGAGAGGGGGATGCTCAGAGCTGCACCCACCTCCCTGCAGCCTCTTCTCCCCGTGATCCCTGGCCCTGTGTCCCTGAAAGGCCTCCCTGATCCCAGCCTGGTGCTGTGCATGGAGGGGAGGCTGTGCTGAATGAACCCTCTGCAGGCCTTTGTTCTCTGGGATGAAACAACCCTCAGCACGGGGCTGCTGCCAACAGAAGGGCACAGAGAGGAAAGGAGAGCCCTGCTTGGGTGCTGTTTGCATTTGCCAGGCTGTGCTGCATCTCTCTATTCCTGCCTGGGGACCCACAACCCCCCCAGGTGCCTTTTCAGCCACTCTCTTCAAACAAACTGCCCTGGGCTTTTCTTTGACTTGGGCACCTTCCCGTGCTTCTCACCCTGCCAGCATTCCTGCTCTGCCTGGCAAGGCACCAGGATCTCAGCCCTTGGCAGCCAGGGCAGCTCACAGCAGCCCCAGGCATCACTGAGTCCCTGCAAGGTGCTCCAGGTCACCATAAGGAGCTGTGAAGAGCTGATCCGAGGAGAAGGAAGCTGCTCCTGCATTACAGATGGCATTTCTGAGGCTGCAGCAGGACATCCAGAGCAGAAGGAAGCTGGAAGTGGAGTGTGAAGGCAGCCTGGAGCCCTTCTGGATGGCAGCAGGAGAGCTGGGGCTGTGTGGGGGGTGAGCAGAGTTTGGGCTGCAGGTGCTTTGGAGGCTGCCAAGGCAGCAGCTTGCAGGGAGCTGAAGGGGCCTTGCCTGCCCTTGCCCAGAGCTGTGCAGAGCTCAGCTGGCTCTGCAGACACTCAGGTTCCAGCCCTGCTGCTCCCTGTGCATCACACACTGGGGCTTGTGGTTACACAGAGCTGGGCTCTGGCATTTGGGGTGTGGCAGGTTGGCTGCAGCAAAAGGGGATTTTGGGAGGCTGGATCTTGCCAGATTTTGGTGGGAGAGGACAGTGTCTACACTCCTTGGCCTTCAGCAGCATTCCCCAGCTGTGGAGTGGGGAGGAGGCAGACACAAGCAGGATCTTTTGTCTTCCTTAAAACCTGATTTTAATCTCTGTGCCTTGGAGAAGTGAAGCTATAGGTAGGTAGATGGATAGATGTGTGTGTATAAATACCTGTATTTTCTTCTCCTGCTTCCTTGGGGCACCAAGGAGAGGACACCTTTCATTCCCAGCCCTGGTGTTGGCTGGCACATGCCCCAGGCAGCACTGGGACATTCCATCAGACCCATGGCACCTTCTCTGTCCAGGAGCTGAGGCTTCTCCTGCTGCCTTACCCACAGCTGCTGTGTCTGTCTGTTGGGAGGGACAAACATGGAAACACTTGGTACTTCTGTCAGGCAGCAACTGACAGAAGGAGAGGACACAGGCTTAAGCTGTGTCAGGGGAAATATAGGTTGGATATTAGGAAGAAGTTTTTCACTGAAAGAGTGATTAAATACTGGAATAGTTTGCCCAGGGAGGTGGTGGAGTCACCAGCCCTGGATGTGTTTAAAAAGAGACTGGATGTGGCACTTGATGCCATGATCTAGTTGAGGTGTTGGGGCTGGGTTGGACTCGATGATCTCGAAGGTCTCTTCCAACCTACACATTCTGTGATTCTGTGAATGTGGAAAGACTTCTGTTCTGCAGGAGCTTTAGGCTGCAGCCCATGGCACAGAATGGAGTGATCAGTGACACTGCTGCTGTCACACTGCCCCTGTGGCACGTGCAGTGACTGGCATTGAACACTTTACACCCACCCTAGCAAAGCTTCACCCAGTGACCTGGGTCATGTTTTCCTGGGTTATGTTTTCCTACAGTAAATGTGTCTTCTGGGCACACTGGTGTTGGGGCACTGCAGCCCTGGGTTACTCAGGGGCTGCTGTTGGTGGCAGTGTGTTGGGGAGGGCACAGCAGCTCCTGGGCTGGGTCTGGTGCAGCATTTCAGTCTCCAGGGCACGTGTGCTCCTTCCTCCTCTGTCCTGTGCAGGTTGGCAGTGATGTCCTTCAGGGTGTCCTTGAGGAGTGCTGGGCTTACCCAGGGCTGTCTGTGAGTGTGTGTGTGACTTGATGAGGTTCAGGAGCTTTAAACAACAGCAGGAGCTGCTCTCCTTGGTAGAAGACTCAATATTGTGCTGCAGGGAAGGGACACTGAGCTGTTGGAGCAGCCCTAACCTGGCCCTTCTGTCCTGGCAGGATGGTTCCTTCTGGCACATGGGCTTAGGAGGGTTAATGGCACGTGCTGCAGCCAGGAGCATCCTCTAGACTCCAGCTGTCAAAACACTGAGTTAAGTGTGTGTCATCTTTACAAGGCAATAAACAGTGCTACAGTCTGAATCACCCAGCCTGGAGACCTCCAGGGTGCAGTATAGCTTCTAGGGGCTTCCCTGGTAATTCCAGCCTGTCTGCCCATCCCTGGAGTCAACCAGATGTGCTGCTGGCTCAGTTAAGGTGGCAATAGCTCTAGAGCTTGGGCTGTGAGCAGAAGGAGCAGGTTGGGATGCTGGGTGGTGGTGTGGCTCAGTCTGCCCCAGCACAGCATTGTTCTGCTCTATTCCTGGCCCTTCCAGATAACCCACCAAATCCTCCTCTCTGTCTCCAAGAGGCTGGAGAAATCAAACAGCCCCCATTTTGAAAGGGCACAGTGATGCCAAACTGAATCTGAGGCAGAGTGTGGATTCATTCCTGTGTTGAGCCTGTGTTTGATGGGGCACTGGGACTGTGGTGGGCTTCTGGTGTGCTGCAGAGCTCCTGTGTCCTCCTGGAGCCTGGTGTTTGCTGCTGGGGTGCTAGAGGGTGATCTGTGGCTGCCTGGGGTAGCTGCAAATGGGGCAGGAGGTGCTGAGGGAACCCCTGTCACTGCCTACACAGGATGCTCTGCCAGAGGATACAGGGTGCACTCTGCACACCCAGAGCTGTTTCAGCTGCCCTCTGGCTCTGAATGTGCAGGCCCAGGACTGTCCTAGAAGCCCCCAGTGCCAGGAAATGAAAATGCCAAGTAGGCTGTGCATGATGAAGCATTCCCAGCCAAACCACATTAAGGTCAGTGTGTTTTATCCCATTGAGCCTCTAGGGAACTGTGGCTAATTGTCCCCTCTGAAGTTCAGGCACATGAGAAAGAGGAGTGACCTTTATAGGTCAGGAGCACACACACAGACAGATCCATTGCTGTTGGTGGGACTCAGCCTGTGCACAGGATCCCATCCTCTCCCATCTCCCTTGCAAGAAGGAGCTGCACTCAGTTGTTTGCTGAGTTGCTGGCTCAAGGAGATACTTCAGTGGCAGGACTTGAGAGCTGAACTGAAACCCCCAGCCCTGGGGTGGTTTCTGGAATTAGGAATGAGCCTGGCCAGGCTCTTTCTGCAGGGGTGCCCAGGGGCTGAAGCACCAAAGTCTCCTTGGCTGTGCTTCTGAAATTCCTCCCTGGTTTTGGCAGTGCAGGGCAGAGGGCTGGCTCAGGGCATGGGGAGTTTCCCTGATGTCAAAGGAAAGCTGTTCTGTTAAAAGTTCATTACAGAGGCTTTGCTTTTGATTTTTTGAAGGTTGTGTGTCAGGCAGTTGTGCAGAGCAGAGCCAGGATTCCCTGGGAGCTGCAGGGCACTCTGACCTTTCCTTGGCTTCTCAGGGGAGGGGGCCATGGGGGCCTCAGTGGGGGAAGCCCATGGCTCTTTGCACAGCCAGGGATATTGATCCATGACTTGACAGCCTTTTCCTTCCAGATCTGCAGAGCTGGCAAGTTCCTGGAGGTGCAGGGGGTAATTTAGCTCACCTCCAACCTCAGCAGGTAGAAATGGTGTTTAAGCAGTGTCAGAATGGGAAGGCAGTGGGTGATGTTTGGGGTGGGGGTGTCCCTTCTCCTGTCCTTGGTGGCTGCAGTGTGGAAGTGTGAGCAGCCACCAGGCTGCAGAGGCCCTGTCCCTTTTGTGCCATTCCCTGCCAGCTGTATTTATTGAGCCTGACAGTTCAGGTGCTGTGGAGATGGAGGGATTTCTATTAGCTGTGCCCTGTGTGTGCCCAGGCATTGGCATTGCAGGTCTGAAGGCTGGAGCACAGCAGCTGGAAATGCAGAGTGATTGGTTCAATGGAGATGTGAGAGATGAGCAAACAGCTTTGGTGTTGCTCCTGATCCATTTCCCCTCCCCTTTCTTTCATTCTCTCTTTCTCTTCCCCCACCACTCTTCCAATTCTATTTTAACAGCACTACAAATTGCAGCATAAATCTTGAGCTGAGCAGCAATTTGGCTTGGCAGCCACCAGTAAATCTCCTCTTGCAGCCTCCCCATGTGAGGGAAGTCAGAGTGGGAGTAAGGGGATGTGGGTGAGTCCTGAGTTTACAGTCCCATCAGGTTTTCCTGCTATGGGCACATAGCCTTAGTCCCACATCTCTCTAGTCCTGGGAAACAGGAAAATTCTTCTCCCATCCCAGCCTTCAGTTCAAATATCAGATGTGTTGGGAAGGGGTGTGAAACGGCCTCAAACATGGAATAGGAGGGTAGCAGCATAAGTTCCAAATGCTCTTGTTCAGGTGTGTGATCCTAAAGTTGTTCCCTGTTCTTGAAGACAGTACAAGGTGTCTTCATCTGAACAGATGGCCTTGTCCCTCCCAACCACCCTGCACACACAGGTGCTTTTGTTACCTGATGCAGAATGTGTGAATCCTCCGTGCATTGTGGTAGGAGGAGTGGTGGAAAACAGCTCTGAGTGGTGTGTGAAAGGCAAAACTTCAGCCATTTAGTCCATGCAAGGGATCTGCCTGCACAGTCTCACCCTGAGAGCTGTTTGTCCCAGCAAATGTTTTCCAGCTGCTGGTTCTGTGTCCTTGGATCTGTTCTGCCTGTGTTTGTGCCCTTCCATCACGTTTGAGCCTGACCACCCTGATGCTGGGAAGGAACTGTTGTTCCCTGTGAGGATGGTGAGCCCCTGGCACAGGCTGCCCAGGGAAGCTGTGGCTGCCCCATCCCTGGGAGTGTCCAAGACCAGGTTGGATGAAGCTTGGAGCAGCCTGGGGCACTGGAAGGTGTCCCATGGAATGAAATGGACTTTGAGGTCCCTTCCAGCCCATTCTGTGGTTCTGTGAATATGAAACCAGGATAAAGTACAGACCATGTCTTGGCTGCTTCTTGGATGGATGTGAAGCTTCAAAGGCATTTTCCATGGTGGATTCTTCAAACACTGGGCAAGTGTTGAAAGACACAAGGAGAACTCTGCCTGTTGTCAGCACCACTTGCTTTTTTGTGTGATGTACTGGTGAGAAAACAGAGGTGCAAAGGGAAGAGGCACCTGCTGCACAAGTGTGTTAAAAACAGAGAGATTCTGGGGCTTTGGAGCAGGGGTTTTTTTTGTAGAGAAGCTCATGTCCCTGCAGTGCTGGCTCCAGATGGCCACCTCACCCTTCTCTGTTCTCTGGGGAGCACAGGCTCTTTGAGGCAGACCACAGACCCTCACTTAAAAAGAAATTCCTTAATTGACTTAAAGACAGAGAAATGAAAACAAGTAGAGGTTCCTCTTCATTCAGCCAGCTTTCCTCAGGGGTTGCTTTTGAAGTGTCTTTTCAAATATTCCTCAGGTGTGGGGAGCTAAATGGATGGAAACAAGTGTCCTTTGGTCCCACGAGTCCATCCTCCTTGCTGCAGCTGTCCCAGCCCCTCAGATGAGAGAGAAGCTTAATGAGTTCAGCTTCTTGCTGCTTTCCTTGCCTCCTCCCCTTCCTGCTGAGGGCAGGTAAGGCTGTATTGTGAAACAACTGTGGATATCAGCCCCATCAGGACTTCCCTTCCTTCCCACATTCTCAGCTGAAAGGCCTCCCTGCCTCCATCCTCCTGCATCCCACATCCCTGTGCTTCCTTCAGAGAGCAGCCTGTGCTACTCTTGAGCCCATTTCAAATGGAACCTGGAGAGAGTTGATCAAAACTTATCCCAAGGATGTCCATGCTCAGCTCTGTGAGCTCCTCCTGTGGTACCTTGGCAGCTGGGCTCAGGGGCACAGCAGCAGCTTTCCCTTTTCTCTCCCAAGAGAAGCTGGGCTGCTGGTTCATGGGATCTTTATTCAACTGTGCTAACCCAGCTTATGCACAGAGCTTTTGTTAGTGGTACTGGGGTGATGGAAGCCCTCTGTAAGCTCCTGCTTAGATCCTGGCATTGGTCTTGTCCTGAAGATGTGGCTTTCCTCCTGTTCAGGGGGTGGCAGCTGTCCTAGAAGGGGCACAGCAGTCCTGAGTATCTCCTGGGCTGGTATAAACCTCCTCACTAGCACTGAGGGACCTGGTGTGATGTAGGTGAGCTGGAAACTCATTCACAGCCCTCTGCCCCTCTGGGGCCAGGCACCAATGCCTGGGAGCCCTCTGGATCTCAGGATCAGATTCCCCCCACATACACACACCCTTTAATAGCTGTAATAAACCATATGCCCCTGTTACTTAAATAGAATTAATTTAAAAATGGAAAAACCTCCAGGAGCATCTGGAAGTTCAGCACCTGTGGAAAATCAGCAGCTGAAGGAGCTGGATATGAAGTGAGAGCAGGGAGGAGAGCCCATAAAGGGCTCAGTGGAAAAAGAGGAGTGTTTGGAAGTCTTTCATCTTCCCATTGCAGTGTTCAGATGTGACTCCAGCTGCCTTCTATTCTGGGCTGCAGGGAAATGTGTGCCCACACGTGGCTATTGCAGCTCAGAAAGAGCAGCTCCAGATTGACCCAAGGCTTGGGGAATCATTCTGCTGGACAGTAAGAGGAATTCAGAGGATGGTGAAGGTGCATTGCCAGGACTTGAGAGATTCACATTTCATTTCTGAATTTGTCTTAGACTTAGTGGTCTGTCAGTGCTTTGGCTGCTGTCTAGTCCCCATGGAAGGAGAATGCAAAACTCTCTCAGCAAACTCACCACTGTTTGCTGCAGGCACAGAGCTGCAGAGACACACACAGAGAAGTCTGTCCAGGTGTGAAGCTGTGTTTTTTTCAGGTGCTGTGGTGTTTCTTAAGTTGCAGTGGGAAAATCAGTCCCAGTTGTGTCTGGAACCCCACGAGATACCTTGTGGGAAAAGGGAATGTGGCAGCCAGGCAGGTGTTGCAAGCTGAGGAGGACACAGCCATCTCTGTATTCACTGGAGACCAAATGGACACTGGGATTCCTTTGCTTCATCAGGGGCTTCTCCCTGTTCTCTCCTGGCTAATTCAGACAACTGCCATCCCAAATTCTCCTTGTTTCAGGCTCCTTAAAAGTTAAGAATTTTATTTCCTGTCCTTCTGGACTGTGAGCTCTCCACAGTCAACAAAATATGCAGCTCGAGATGAAGACATGAATATCCCACTTGTGCTACATTGCTGGATGCTCCCTAACCCTGTGACCCATCCCAGACACTTCTGCCCAAACCTTCAACCCCTTTTTGAGGCTGAAGGGCCAAGGCATGTCCCCTCTGGAGCAGGGGACACTGAGAGGTGGCAGTTAGCAGCCCCTAGAGTGGGGGGCAAGCACTGGTGGCTGTCTGGCTCACACAGTGCTTACCAGCATCCCAGGCAGGGATCTCTTGCAGCCTGGTTCTCCTGATGGTTTTCCCCCCAGGAGTGATGCATATCCCACTTGACTGCCAGGCCCTCCCCTCTCCTGGTGTGGTTCACCAGCTTTGACAGGAAGGGCCAACCCTGCTGCAGGCTTTCACCATTTGTCACAATAAATTGCTTCTTTCTCCTGCAGCGTGGGGGAGATGCTGATTTGTTTGCCCTGAGTCTGAGCAGCACCTGAGGCAGCTTCTCCCACTCCTTGCTCTTCCTCCCCCCGAGCCTTCAAGGAGAGCAGAGCCTGCTGCAGCTGGCAACAGGCTCCCCAAAGCTTGCCTGATGCAGCAACCAATTTTGTGTGTTCTTGTATTCAGCTGCTTGACCTGACATGACCTGGGAAGGGGACAGAGCTGGAGAAGGTGCTGATGCTCTGGGAGCAGGAAAGGTGGGAGCTGTCTGTGAGGCTGGTGGGGTTTGCTGCTGTCCCTGGTGTCCCTCTCTAGCCCAGGTCAGTACAGCAGGAGGGCCTGGCTCCAGCACAGCAGCTGCACCAGGCCTTGGTGTGTCTTTTCCAGCACCTGGCAGGGAGAGTGCACTGGGAAGTTGTGTGTGGAGCCAAGGGCTCAGTGGAGAGTGTGTGGTACAAACTGCAGTACCCAGTTCAACTGGAACTCTACTTTGGGCATCTTTGAATGGGGTTCCTGATGGAGGAGAGGGGACATTGAGGTCAGAAGGAGCTGGTGATGTGCCCAGGCAGGCTGAGATCTAGCAGGGTGTGCTGTTGGTGGCAGTGCCTGTGGGGGAACCTCCATCCTCTCCTGTCCCTCACTGCTGGGTGAGGTTTGTAGTGTAGCTGCAGTGGCTTCACTGCTGTGCCCTGAGCAGCCACACACTGAACTCCAGGGATGCCAGGAGCTGCCAGAGTTCCTCTCTCTTCCTCTGGCCCCTGGCACTCTTTCTTTCTCTCTGCAGATCAGTGCAAAGCTCGTTGGCTGAGATATTAAGCATGAACTGCTTTCCTGAGCTCCAGGACTGGCTTAGCTCTTCATTAAGGGCTGTTAATCACACTGAGGAGCCTGACAGCTGCTGGCCATGGAGCACAGTGCCCTGCTGCCTTCCAGTTCTCCAGGACTGTCCTGCCCGGGGTGCCCCAGTGTCACTGGCAGCCATGGGAAGGGCACTGCCTGCCCTGGCATGGGACAGTGCAACTGCAGAGCTTGGCTTTCCTCCTTTGCAGGAAGAGTTCCCAGCAGCAGCTCTGCCAGGAGCTGGGAGGGTGGTCAAGTTAAAGCCCTGGGAGAGGAGGAAGAGGAGGCTGGGGGCTCTGCTTCCACCTGCCAGGCTGCAGCCCCACTCTCCTTAGTCTCAGACCTCATGGAAACATGAGTCTTCCTCTCTCCCTCCATCCCAAATGGTACCAAGCTCTTATTACTGTTGATTTTTGTATTAATTGCACCCTGGAGCTATGCTTTGATTTATTTTATCAGGGAGAATTTAGGGAAGAAGATGGCTGTTTCTGAAGCAAATAGCAGCCTGCCCAGTGTGTAGGGCTGGGAACTGGAGGGACAAAAGGAGAGAGGGGCTTGGCAGTGCCCTCCCACCTCCTTCCTGTGGCTGTGCCTGTGCCAGGACAGCTCCAGCACCCCACAGCCCTGGGGGGCTGAGTGAGGGGCAGGCAGACACCTCCCCACTCGTGTGGCATACCCCAGCAGCACAGGCCTCAAGGGCAGCAAATAGCTTTGAATTTCCTTCTCACACTGGGAAGAAAGGGTTTAATTTACTCTCTGAAGTACAGGGTGGTGTTTTGGAGCTGAGCTGGTGGTGCTGGCTGTGAGAGTGAGGTGGGGGCATGGAGCTGCTCACAGAGCATCACCTGCAGCTCCTCAAACCTGTCCCATGCCTCACTCTCCAGACATGAGGCACCCAAAGAGATGTCCCCTGCTCCATCCCCTCCTGCCTTTCATCTGAAATCCTTCCATTTTGAGCTCTTCTACCCGTCCCTCCTACTTTTCCTACTCAAGATTCTGTTGGGTTTTGAAATTAAAACCTGCCATGATTTGAAATGAATTAGTGTAGCAGTAGTATTGAAGAGCATCATCTTCCCAGCTGTTCCTTCCCAGCATATTGCTGGTCCTAGAGCTGGTGCATTGGTCATAAATCCTCTCCCTGCTGTTCTTGATATTCCCTGATTTCTATACATCTTACTTTGTCCTAACACCAGAGGAGGCTCGGAGATCTATGTCCCTGTGTGATGTTCAGTGCTTCCTCTGTTTTAGGTGGTCACAAATTTTGCTGGACAAGTTTATTTTATGTGGGAAACTTTCTGCTCAGACCGCAGATGGAGTGTAGTTGTAAAAACCATACAGGGTAACTGATCCAGTTTTTACCAGGCTTTCTAAAAATCAAAACTACATTTCTCAAAAGTGTATTCTTGCTCCAAGTGTGCAAAAAGCTGAAGCTACAAGTATTCAGCAGAACTTGGGACCATCAGTCTTCTAGGATTCGGGCCTTTTATTGACGAAAAAAGATAAAATTCTTGAATTCTTGTGTTATATTTGCTGGAGAACTCTGGGCTTTTCTCCCCTGAAAAAGCAGCTATTTTTGGGAGCTGCAGGCATGCTGAAGCAGTCACTGATGTTTTGGCAGAACCAGAGGTCCTTTGTGCTTTCTACACCCAAGTTACACCAATTTCATGACACTGTGACAAACTCGTATAAAATTGCTGTGCCTCCTTTCTGTATTTGCTGTTGAGAGGGTTCAAATACCCATTACATGTTGATTTTGGTCAGTGTTGTGCAGTCAAAGCAAGGCTGTTCAGTTCATCTCCTCGAGCCAAATCAGTGTGTTAATGACCATAGTACAATGCTGGCCTGAGTTAAGGACACAAATTTCCTCCCCCTGCTGTAATATTTGGGTGCAAATGGAGCTCGGTATTTTTGGCTTTTAATTTCCCCAGGCACATAAAGGGCTGGGGAAATTAGGTCCAGAGAAGGTAAATAAAGTCATTGAGTAAGAGGAATGATGGCAGCAGTAGCGCTGTGCTAAATTGGTTTCTTTGAAGTTAAGTGTGATTGCAACTGCAGAAATTTCCCCTGCTTGCATGCAGAGAGGCAAGAGGAGGTTATTAATTATAACAATGGGCTGGAATTGATCTTAATGAGAAACAGTGCAGCTTGGGAGGAGCTGAGGCTGTGCTGTGGCTGTCTCTGAGGCTGGGGCTCCTGAAGGACCTTCCAGGGCCATTCTCCTGCCAGCCTTGCTGCTCCAAAGCCTGTCCCATGATGATCCCCTGCTACTGAGTGCCTCCACCCTGGGTTTTGAAGAAGTCACATTGCTCTTGGCCTTCTCATCTGGGCCCTGCATCTCAGTGACCTTGTACAGGTGCAGGAGGTGCTGCTTTAGGGTGAGAGACCTCAGCAAAAACTCGTGAATCCAGAGCCTGCAAAACTTTCCAGCAAAGCTAGAACTTGGACTTTGCTGACCTCCTTGGAATACTCCCTCTGCCTCCTCCTTTTGTATCCCCAGGGATTGCAATTGTTGCCCTGGCAGACACATGGGAAATGTGCTCATAAGCCAAGCAGCCTTTGGGAATGGTCTTGTCCCAGCCTGCCCGAGCTCTGCCAGCCAAACTGGTTTTCTTCTGAGAGCTCATTTCTTACAACACTGCAGCAATTAAGGTGTATTAAAGGCTAATCATGCCCAGCCTGTTTTTCTCACAAGACAAGCCTTCCAGAGTCTGATTCTGCTTTGATGAAGAATGATGAAAGTCTTGTCTCCTGTCCATCAGTTTAGGGTAACGCTCCCTGTGTGTCCCTGGGCTCAGAGAGAAGCCAGAGTGAGGCACACTCCTTCCAGGTGTGTGTCACTTGGCATTCCTGCAGCAGCTCCAGTAACTTCAGATGGGCAGATCCCTCCAAAGACTCTGCTCCTTCCCTCCCTTTTCCTGAACAAAACCCAGGGATTTCAGCCATGAGGAGGAGTCTACAAGCCATGACAGTCTCCTCAGCTTCCCTTCTCCATCAAAGCCAGACTTTGGTGTGTGTCACAGGAGCTTTCAGGGTGCTCCTGTCCCAGCTGTGCTTCTGCCCTACTCCTGTTTCCCACCACACTCTGAACACGTGCCTTGGTGTCTCCTCATGGCTGGTGGAGGATACAGGAGTGTGTTGTGTTCTCTGCCCCACTTGCACCCCTTGCAAACACTTGTATTTCCAGAGCATTGCCTTGGAATTGCCCAGCGTTCTCAGGCACAGGGTGGGATTGTTGGAGTGTCCTGTGCAGGGCCAGGAGTTGGACTCATGATCCTGTGAATCCCTTCCAGCTCAGGACATTCTGTGATTCTATGAAGTCCTTTCTTGCCTGTCCCACAGCAAGATGTCCCCTCTCACCCTCGCATCTGACTGGCAATCCCTGGTTTTGGGGAGGCAACAAGAGAGTAAATAGCAGGAACAGCTGCAGTTTGAGAGTGTGCTCTGTGGCTTTGTTGGCTGCCAGAAAACTCCTGTGCTAAGTGCCCTCTGTACAGCTGGGCCAGTGTTTTTTCTCTCAGACCTCTCATTAGCAGAGTTCAGCTTTCCCCTGGGAACTTCTCATTAAAACTCCCAGCCTCTTCTCTCCCTGGCTGTTGGAGCACATCTGAGCTGCCAGAGCTGTGTCCAGTGTGGGAAAAGAAGAAACTAAATAGAAACTGTGCAAGAACCATCTGAGGGTTTGATGCAATGGGACCAAGAAATTCCCAGGAACTGGAGTGTGTCATCAGCTTGGGAAACTCTTTGTGTCTGTCTGAGCCTCTTGGCACCTCTGGGGAGGATTGTGTGGTGTTGCTGGGTCTTTGATGGCCCCATTCACCATGAACCCCTTGCATGGTTTCCTCCTGTAAAATTAGACCTTTCCTCCCCCCTTCCCTTCTGTTTTGATGAGGGATTTTCACCTGCCACCATCACTTTATTAAACAGGACAAATCCCGTGGTCCTGGTTCAACTAATTGCAGGTTATCACCAGTAGAAAATGCCATTCTCTGCATAAATGTGATTGTGCTGGTCCAGTGAATGGTCAGGACTGCTGACACTGGGCAGGGAGGAGAGAACCTCCAGAGAGAAGAGATGTCCTGGCCACAGGAGAGTTTGTCATGGAAAGGGACCAGGCTGGTCCCTTGGCTGATTTTCCATCCCCAACCTCAGCAGTGTTTCTGGGAACTCGTTGGCAGTTTGTCCTGGATTGACACTAGAGAGTGAGAGCAGATATAAATATGTGATAAAGCTCTGGAGTGCTCAAAAATTAATATTTCAGGATCAAGAAGTCTTTATTTCCTCAAGTGCTTCAACAAAAGGAGGAATTTGTGTAGTTGTAATTGTTGTGATTCCCTTCCACCAACTGAAAGAACAAAGGGAGCTCAGAGCAAGGCCCCAGCTCTGGTCCTGGCTGAAGGGGATGCCTGGTGTCACAGGTTGCATGAAGAAAGTGGTGAACTTTTTGGAGCTGTTTTTGGTGTTGAGGCTCTAAGGTGGTCAGGGTGCTGGAGTGTGAGTCCTGCAAGGAGAGAGAGGGTGAGGGAGCTGGGCTCAGTCAAGAATTCAACACAAGAAAGATGTTGCCCTGCTGGAGTGAGTCCAGAGGGGCCCATGAGTTGGTCACTTAGAGCTGGAGTCCCCCTGGTCTGGAGCCAGGCTGGGAGAGCTGGGGGTGCTCACCTGGACAGGAGAAGGCTCCAGAGATACCTCAGAGCCCCTGCCAGGGCCTAAAGGGGCTCCAGGAGAGCTGGAGAGGGACTGGGGACAAGGGATGGAGGGACCAGACACAGGGAATGGCTTCCCACTGCCAGGGGCAGGGTTGGATGGGACATTGGGCAGGAATTGTTCCCTGGGAGGGTGGGCAGGCCCTGGCACAGGGTGCCCAGAGAAGCTGTGGCTGCCCCTGGATCCCTGGAAGTGCCCAAGGCCAGGTTGGATGAGGCTTGGAACAACCTGGGGTAGTGGAAGATGTCCCTCCCCATGACAGGGGTTGGAACTGGATGGTTTTTAAGGTCCCTTCCAACTGAAGCTATTTCATGATTATTTCCAGCTGGACAGACAGCATTGAAGGAGCTCCAGCAATATCTACAGACACATCACCCAGAGGTCAGAGCCAGGCTCTTCACAGAAGCCCATGGTGGGAGGGCAGGAAACAACAAACATAGGAAAGAAACAGGAGAGTATCAGACTGGATATAAGGAGAAGCATTTCTGCCCAAGGACAGTCAGTTAGTTGAGGTCACTGCCCAGAGAGGTTGTGAAGTCTCCATGCTTGGAGGTTTTTGAGACCAGACTGTCTAAACCTGCTGCAATCCCTTTAAGAGATTCAGCTTGGGGCAGAAGTTTGGGCTGGAGACCACCCTGAGGTCTCTTCTGACCTGAGTTACTCTGGGACCCTCCATGCTTGCTCTTGTGGAAGTGGGGTGCTGCTTTTGCACACATGTGGAGAGGTGCAGCCTCTGGTTTTTGGGAACGTTTGTGCCCTTGCAGTGGAACCACCTGGCACAGCCTGACAAGGATATTTTGATATCTTTGATAGCTCCAGGAAAGCCTGGCTGAGTTAGGGGAGGGTGTCTTTGCTGTCTCCTCCCTTGCTCAGCAGATCTGGGAGAAAAGGGCAAAGAGACAAGTCCCTTCTGGTGCTTTATTTTTGTCCATGTTTCTCCAAGACAGAATATCCTGAGTTTTGAAGGGTCCTGGAAGGATGGGGTGAAGGTCACTGGTATTAAAGCCTGTTTTATTATCCTGTTTCACTTTAGAGGCAGGATTTGGAAGTACTTATGCAACCTGCCCTGTTTGGATGATTCCAGCACAGAGCTGGTGACACTTTCCTTTATAGCCTTGGGGGTTCAGAAGTGTGAATCAGAGACTGTTTGTCTCCACTGATGCTCCTACAGAAACTTGTACCAAGTGGAAAGTCCCAGCTCCCCGTGTTTCTGTGTTGCTCTGCCAGTAGATCTGCTGCAACCTTCCAGGTCCAGCCTCCCAGCCCTTGCCTGGCTCTGCAAGAGTGAGTCAGCTCAGCCAACAGCATCTCCTTCATGATCCCAACCCACGTGTGCTCCTAACAGTGCACTGCCACGGGGGTTCTGAGTGGATCCTGACCTCCTGCACTCCTTCCTGGTGGGCACAGGTGCCTTCTGCTCCTGCTGGCTCTGGAGATGTGGTAGGTCTGTGTGGGAGAAGGCTCAGCAGTCCTCTCTTAGGTCAGGGTCCGCAGCGCTACTGAAAGAAAATTAAATGGGAAATATTAAACAGAAAGCATGGGGTTGAGGGGAAGGGCTTCACAGCTCACAGACATTGAGGCAGGATTTGTTTAGGGGGTTTTTTTGGTAATTTTTCTTTCGTCTTCCACAAAATTCTAGTGCTTTTTCTTGTATTTGTCAGTGAGGATTTTGCTGGGATGCATTGTGTGTCAGAGAGCTCGGGGTTTGTGTTGCTGCCTAGAACAATTGATTTTTATTTATTTGTTTATTTGCTGCGGGAGGGAAACGAAGCCCTAAGTTTTAAGACTTTAGCTGCTCTGGAGGAGTTTTATTTAGAGAAACAGCCTGATTGTGTTGCTGTGTGTGATTGACACAAGCTCCTCTAATCCTGTTGCCAGTGTGGGCTCTGCAGCAGAGCCCTGGGATCTCTCACTCTGGTGTCCAGGTCACCTCAAGCCATTCTCTGGCAGTCCTGGGTGCTTCTTCCCAGGGCTGGGTGCTGTCTGCTGCCCTGGAGCTCAGCTGCACATCACACAGCCCTGGCACACCACCAGCTCCCTGCCAGCAGGAAAGACAAACTGCAGGTTTTTGGGCACTTCCCGATTTCCTACCCTGCCTTGTTCCTTCCTGTTTTGCCCTGCTGCAGAGAAGTCTTGGGTCCCAGATGGTGCCCAGAGGTGGTGACCATCCCTGGACGGTTTGGTGGCTCTGTAGGAGCCAGGGCTCTGCAGCAGCTGGACTCAGCAAACTCATCACTCAGCAGAGCCTGGGGCAGGGATATCACTGTCCTGAAGTGGTTTTGGAAGGTGACCAGCTGGAACCTTCTTAATCCCTGGAGCAGTGAGGTTTCCTGGGACCTGATCAGTGTGTTGAAAGCTGCCTGCTTGGTTGAGTACTTTCTATATTATTTTTTAAGCATGATAATTACACTGCTGCAATTGCCAAGGTAGGGGCACTCCTGCCAACGCGGTGGTGCCTCCTGCCAGCTGATGTCTCCTGCCTTGCTTGGGGAGAGCTGCTGTGGTGGGAAGCACAGCCGTGTGGATCCAGCCCTGTCCATGCTGCTGGAGGTGTGGGGTTGTAGCCTGTTACCCTTTCTTTGCACCCCAAGCTGCCCTTTTAGTGTGCACCCCTAAGGAGCCTCCAGCAGCTCCCTGCTGCCAGGCTGTGGAGTGTCACCCTGTGTCACCCTGCTCCTTGCGAAGTGTCCCCCAGGAAAGCCCTCCTGTGGGTGGGTGCTGCTAGGTCCCTGCTTTCAGAGGAGCTCCTCTCCTGCAGGAAGGTGGCAGGCAATGTTTATCTCAGCTGTGTTTGCTGGGGCTGGAGAGTGACTGTGTTAACACGCAGCAGATGGGCCTGGTGAATAGGTGCTGCAGATACCCCTATTTCCTCACTCAGTCTTGTTGCCTGCTGGGAAAGGAGCCAGCCAGGCTGTTTAAGGAGAAGTGTGGAGCTTGGACAGGCTGAGGATGGATTTCTCCTTCAGCTGGTTCAGTTTTGGGAGGAAGTTGTTGCTGTGGGACAGAAGCTGCTGCCACAACCCACCATGTTCTGGCATGGGTTGGACCATGTAAAGGCAAGTTCCAGCCTGGTGCCTGCTGGGATCTTTGGACACCAAATTTAATTCCATTCCAGGCAGGGACTGGAGCTGTCCATCAGTCCTAGGCAGGGGTGTGGGGAAAGCAGGCTGGTGTCCTGCCAGTTGCCAAGGCTGGGGAATTGGTGGCTGGGAGCCTGGAGCTGTGGAGCACAGCAGAAGGTTTGTGTCCCATGTCCTCTGCCATGCTGTGTGTCTCCCAGTCACTTTCAGGGAAAACTGTGTGGCTACTGGGCACCATGATGTGTAACAGAAGACAGGGAAGTCTCCTGCCAAAGCTTGTCATACTGGTGGCCCAGCCATGCAGGACCTTTGAGGGATGAGCTGATGGTCCTTTTGGAAGGTTTTTTAGTTTTCCCAAGGAAGTCAAGTAGGTGGAAATCCCAGCAGCAGTTGGACACTGCTAGGGACTGACTCCTGTTGCATGGGGCAAGAAAACGGGACCAGGAGGGGGGACAGTGTGACCAGAGAATGTCACAGCTCCCCCAGGGCCATTCCAGGACACTGCAGTGTCCTGGCTTCCACCTCCTTTCCAGCTGCCTGGAGCCTGGATCTCCCACCCAGCCAAGTGAAATGGTGCTGCCTTTCCTGAGCCTGCAGCTTGTTGCTGATGCCACATCAAGCAGGTCTGGTGATGCAGCTCATCCCAGTGTCCCCTTGGGTGCTACTTCTGTCTTCTAGGTTATCCTGGGTTTTCTCCTCTCTATGGGAAGAGACAGGGTGATTCCTTCCACAGTCCTGTGGTGGCATTGCTAGAAGCCTTTGCCTACTGGGTTGGACCCATGGGTGTGTGAGGGATGTGCAGGAGGAGGATTAGTGGCTGTGTGTCCCAATCCACAGAAATCACTGCAACATCCACGTTTCAGGGGGGATTTTTGGAGCCAGTGCTCTCCTGCACAGTGTACACTGAGTAACAGCATGGAACACTGCAGGAGGATGCAGGTGGATGGCACAGGTTGCTGACAGCCTTTTGCTGATGCCTGTGGTTTGGTCAACCTCACCCAGTAAGACAAATGGATGTGACAGGATCATGGTGCCCTTCATGGTCTCATTTACTGCCAGAGCTGGGCAGCAGCTCCTTCCCTTCCTCTGCTTGAGGAATGATCTCCCTTTCAGATGTTGTGGACATGGTGCTGCCACAGGGGAGAGGGATGTACAGTGGCTCCCAGCTGTAGGACTTGAGGCAGAAAAATCAATGTTTATATTTCTCTTAGCTGGGAATAACTCCAGTAAATAAACACCTTGCAGAGTTCAAACGATGCAGGCACCGTATATGAACCAGAATGAATTTTCAAGCTCTCTCTTGCAATAAAATGGATTTCTTGATTTCAGGCTTTATTTAGAGAAACGTTTGATTTAAGAAGGGAGTTGAAGGTTATATCTGATCTCTGTGAGTTGAAGCTGCTCTTCCAGTGGCTGTGGAGCATGGTGTGGAAATGTGGTTGAATTGCTGCTGGAGTGTTCCCAGGAGAGTTTCTCATGTACCAGCCAAAGGGAGGGTCACTTCCCTCCTCCCCAGGGGGGTTCTGGCTGCATCCTCTGCCCCTCCAGACCTCTCTGCTGCATTGCAGTCTGCTCAGAGTCTTGGGAAGCTGCGTGTGCAGGTGCTGCTGCTTGGGATTCTGGAGGCCAGCCAGGACCCAGTTCCTTCCACAGGCTGCACCAGCATCTCAGATCTGTCTGTGCCTGCCCTTTATGGGATTAAACACCCTCCTTCCCTTTGTTCCAGCCAGTGTGGTGGTTGAACTTGGTTGTTGAGGGGATGCTGGAGAGGGAGCCAGTGCTGAGCCCACTGAGGTGCAGCTCCCATGACTTAGGCTGCTCTTGGTCTCTGGAGGTCTGACTTTGCTGTTCCTGGGAAGAGCTGAGGGCATGGGATGGACTTGGAGGCTTCTTCTGCACAGTTGACCCTGTCTGTGGTCTCAGGCAAGCAGAGCAGGGTGGAAGGGCTTGGAAGGGCTCTGCTCTGCTGGTGAGAGGCACAGCTGACCTGGAGCTGGGGTTCAAGACTGGGTTTAACACTTGTCCATCTTATCTGGGAGCAGGAGAGTGTGGAGGGAGGGCTCTGGGCTCCTGGTGTGTGTTTAACTGAGGGAGAGCTGGTTTGTCCTTGTGTGAAGGAGGAGGAAACAGGAAACTCTGCTTTAGCCCTACCTTTGCTCCAAGCTGCAAAAACTGACCCCAAGCAGGGGACAAAGGGCACCGAGCAGGGCTGGGGTTTGTTCCCAGTGTGAGTGCACTCGTGGCATCCTGAAAGCACCGGAGGGCTGCACTGGGAGAAGACTGCCCAGAGATTGCCATGGTCCATGGAGTTGGTGCTGCTGCTGCACTTCCTGAAAATTGAACCTGCCTAGAAAATGTAATTGTGACTTCCTGCTCTGGGACAAGATGTTGTGTGTTGGACCCGTTCTCCCATCAGAGTTTCAGGCATTCCCAGGCAACGCTGGAGGTTGAAACCATGGAGTGGTGCAGCCAGAAGGGCATTATGCCCTCTCTACTTCACAGATAAGTGGGGAAGCAGCTGGGGCTGGGACATGGAGGTGCCCATCTTTGCTGAGCTTGGAGGCTGCTGGTGAGCTGTCCTGGCACTGCTGCACCATGGAGCTGCTGCTCCCAGGCTGGTTGGGCCAGGCTTCTGGCCCCAAAACCTGCAGCCACATAGAAGCACCTCTGCACACCAAAGCCTGCCTTCCGTGGCTTGGTGGTGTCTGGTGTGTGGATAACAGTTATCCCAGTGTGGATAAGTGGTGTGGAGCTGAAAGGAGAGGATGGAGACAGGAACAGAAAGTGAGACAGAGGTGGGGTGGAGTAGAGAAGAAGGAAAGAATTAATGCCAGAGCAGCAAGAAGGCAGGGCAGGGTGTCACCTCCTCCAAAGAGTTCCAAACGACTTGCAGACACAAAATTGCCAGGGTTGAGTACAGATATGGTGTGTTTGCTCACCAGGGCACAACTCCACTGTGAGAATGGGGTCAGTGGGTGCTGGGCTGCTTCTTTTGCCCTTCCTGAAGCATTTTGGATGGAAGCCAATGCATTGCCATGCACTTGGAGAATTTGTCAGTGCCAGAGGAGCAAGTGCCTGTGGAGCAGTGACTGGATTGATGGTTGTTCCCTTCCTAGAAGCAAGGTCCTGGCCATGCCAGCCCAGGAAACATGTGGTACTGCTGCCTATTGAGTGGCCCTGGCCTCAGCCTCACTCTGTGTCTTCTTTCTTGCAGCCACTCCCATTCTCCTGGCTCCATGGCTGCAGTCCGCGAGTGGTCCTGCACACGCTGCACCTTCCTGAACCCCGTGGGGCAGCGGCAGTGCTCCATCTGTGAGGCCCCCCGCCAGAAACCCGACCTCAACCACATCCTGCGCCTCAGTGTGGAGGAGCAGAAGTGGGCCTGTGCCCGCTGCACCTTCAGGAACTTTCTGGGCAAGGAGACCTGTGAGGTGTGTGGCTTCACCCCCGAGCCGGGACCCAGTGGCTCCCCACTACCCGTCATCAACGGCATCTTGCCCAAGCCTGCCGTGCTGATGGAGCCCAAGGGCACGTCCAAGGAGGAGGCTGCCAAGGCGGAAAGCAGCAGCGAGGACTCGGAGGGGAAAAGCCCCGATGAAGCAGAGCTGGAGAGCGGCTGGGCTTGCCAGCGCTGCACGCTGCACAACACTCCTGTAGCCAACTCCTGCTCTGCCTGTGGTGGCCCACGCAAGCTCTCCCTGCCCAAGATCCCACCAGAGGCGCTGGTCGTCCCTGAAGTCATCACCCCGGCGGGATTCCACATGGCCCCCTCCACCCCGCAGCCTTTAGTCTCCGCAGAGATCTCTGACGGTGATGCCGTGGCCACCCACGGCCCGGTGGCTATGGAACAAGAGGCCCAGAAGATACCAGCCTTCAGCCCCTTCTCCCCGGGACTCCAGAACAACCCTGTGCCCCGAAGCCGGCGGGAGGTGCCCCCGCAGCTGCAGATGCCGGGCCCCGAAGGCTCCCAGCCCGCGGCTACGGGTACCGTGGGCCAGAAGGGCTCTCCCCAAGGTCAGGCCAGGGCCGCCCCTGCCACACGCTTCCCGGACCTGCTGTCCAACAAACGGCTGAGCGTGCTGGAGGAGGAGATGGAGGTCAGTCCGTCCCACTGGAAGTGCAGCTCCTGCTCCCTCCTCAACTCGGCCGGGGCCGGCAAGTGCGAGGTTTGCAGCACGCAAAAAGGCAGCGACACCATCAACCTGGTGGGGGACTCGGTGAGGTTCACCCCGTGCAGCCCCTCCAGCCCTGACTTCACCACCTGGTCGTGTTCCAAGTGCACCCTCAAGAACCCCACGCAGGCCCAGAAGTGCAAGGTGTGCGGCTCCTCCAAGCTGCACGGCTTCCAGGAGCACGGGGCTCCGGGCGAGGCGGCCCCGCGCTGCCCCGACTGCGGCGCCTCCGACCGGGCCGGCTGCTCCTGCGGCGC
>JANPWX010000513.1:83280-101309 GCA_024734555.1 Trochalopteron elliotii
AGGGAAGGGGGGGAGGAGTTTGTGTCTGCATTCTGCCTCTCAGTACACAGAGGATACAGATGCATTTCTTTATTTCAGCATAAGATTTACCTGTCTTGGTTGTAACCTTTTCCTTCCATCTTTCATGAATTTCAAGTCTGCTTTTGGAGTTTTTTAAGATTGGAGGTTTTCACATGGGCTGGACTTGCCTCTGTTTCCAGGGGCATCTGAGTCGTGATGAGATTTTTCTGCTGAATGTTCAGCTGTGGGAGCTGGGGGATAAAAAAAGAAAATCAGAGTTTTAAAAATAAAAGAAAATCAGGCTCTTATCTGAGCTCCCTGGCTGTGGTTCAGGCAGAAATAAACAACATGGATTTTGTTGAGTGAGGGACCCAAAAACCAGCAAAAAGCACTTTTAAGCTCTCTTTATCCATCAGAAAGAAATCTTCACTGCCCTGCTTTCCTCTGCCAGCTCTTGGCTGCCACCTGTGAGTCACACAGGCACAATGTACCAGTGATTTTCCCTGCTGCTCTCCAAGCACCGGATACCAAACCCCATTTGCTGAGAAAAAACTTGCATCTTGTAATTAGGCCTTGTAGTTGTTCCCTGTGCTGGAGTAGAGGACTTTGCCAGTCCAAGTTTTTGGAGCTTGTCCTTGAAGCAGTGTCTGTGTTCCTTGGGTGGAATCCAATCAGTCTCATGGCCATGTGTGCTCTGGAGAACCTCCTCTGCCAAAGGGGTGTTGGTTTGGGTTTGCAGAGATGTGTGAGTTAAAGGCAGCTCTTCCAGATGTGCTCCACATGACAGAATCCTAAAATGTCCTGAGTGAGAAGGGACCCACAAGGATCATGAGTCCAACTCCTGGCCCTGCACAGGACACTCCAACAATCCCACCTTGTGCCTGAGGGCGTTGTCCAAATGCTCCTTGAGCTCTGGCAGCCTTGGTATCCTCTTCCATTATTAAATGGTTCTAAGTTCAGGTTGAAGTGGACAAAAGGGGTTCGGGGTGGGCACCCACCCTACCAGCCTGATTGCTGCACACCCCAGGGTGCAGCTCTGTCAGCATCCAGGCCTCTTGGGTGCTCATTCCAGGACTTCTTCCCAAGGGGAATTGAACTCTGCAAACAAAACACTGAGCAAAGAGTGAACGGGTCACCCATGGCCAAGGGGACAAGCTCCTGGCATGACCTTTGCTGCTCCTGCCTCTCCAGCCCCAGGGCAGCTGGCTGGGATGGGTGTGAGGGCCTTTCCCACCTCCTGCCCAGCGTGGTGACGTGTCCCTCCCTGTCTGTGCAGGCCCAGAGGAAGCAGCTGTGGGTGGCCCTGATTGAGAAGGCGCTGGCCAAGCTGCACGGTTCGTACTTCGCCCTGCAGGCCGGCCGCGCCATCGAGGGCCTGGCCACGCTCACCGGGGCCCCCTGCGAGAGCCTGATGCTGCAGGTCAGCTCCACCAACCCCCGTGAGGAGCCCATTGACACTGACCTCATCTGGGCCAAAATGCTGAGCTCTAAGGAGGCTGGGTAAGACCAGGCAGGAGCAGGGATGCTGGAGAGGGGGGTGAGGTGGGACATTCTTGTCTTTAGAGGCTCAGGAGAGGGGTTACTGCATTAGCTGGAGTGGAGTCCTCCACCCTTGCCACTCATCTGGAGCATTGGTGGAGCTCCCACTCGAAGCTCTAAGAAATTATTTCTCCTGTGAGTAATTCTCATATGAAATTAAGAGCCTGGTGAACTTCCCCTGCATGTCACTGCTGTCTCACAGGAGTTAGGAAGTGGCACTTAGTCCACTTGCTTTGCTTTGAGCTTTTCTGTTGTGTGAATTCTTGACCCTGCCCATGTCTCCCACCTGTATGTGACATCTTTGCTAATGACACCTGGCTCACACTGATCTAGAGGGGGCACAGCCAAAGCAGAGATCTCCTGCTCATCACTTGGGCAGGAGGGCAGCTGGGTTGGCTGAAGGCTGGGGCATGGGGCCACATGGATGCATAGCTCCCAGCACATGGTGTCCCTCTAAACCTGACTGATGCAGACCTCCTGCCCCAAATAGTGTCCTCACCCCTGCCAACTCATCTAGCTGATGGACCACATGCCTTTCTCCATGGCTTTCTGCCAGCCAGCAGAAGTGGACAGGACCTTGAGGCCTGGCAGAAATCGAGGGAGGCCTGGGGCAAAGCTCCCCAGTGCAAAGCAGCTCTCCTTGGAGCCTGGGCTCAGCGTGCATGTGGGCAAGGGGAGGGAGCTCTGGCCAGCTGGGCACTGCTTGGGGAGTGTTATTGATCCCAACAGTGTTGTTGAAGAGAGGGAGCATCCAGGAGCCTCCTGGGAGGAAGCTGTCCCATGCCTTGAGTGGTAGGGATGAGCTTCCCCCCCTCAGGACCCTGAGGGTTTGCTGTCCCCGTGCAGGTTCCTCATGGGCGCGTCCTGTGGCGGAGGGAACATGAAGGTGGATGACGTGGCCTACGAGAGCATGGGGCTGCGGCCCCGGCACGCCTACTCCATCCTGGACGTGAGGGATGTGCAGGGCTTCAGGTGAGCTGGGGCTGGAGCCTGCCATGGCACTGCAGCAGACCCAGCAGAAACCCTGGGGACACATAACTGGGGGCATGCTGGGACCCTGGGGACTCTTTGGTGTCCCATCCTCATGGCCAGCAAGGATGACACCACCTTAGGGTGTCACATAAATGCTGTTGTCATATAAGTTGTCCTTGCCTGGTGCTGGCTCCATGTCCAAGGGTAGAATATTTCACCTCATCTCACAAGACATAGAGAACTGAGTTGAGCTCTCGCTTCAGTGAGGTGCTCAGAGCATATTGCTTTCCTTTGAGCAGAGGGGGGATAGAAGTGGGTGCCACTCTGACAACTGGGCTGCTGTAGGAAGCTGTATTTTCAACCAGGTCACTCTCAACAGCCTCTCCCTGGCTGAGCACCTTTGGGCAGGGAAGGGCAGGTGTGTGGCAATTTCAGGCACATGAAGAACGAGGCAGGCTCAGCAGGTCAAGGGAAAGCTCCTCTATTTTAATTATCTGACTCCAATACTAATATGCATTTGTACAGAAGTCAAGAGATTGGCTACAGGTTGCCACCTCTTTGACGTGGATGGTGAACATCACCATCTATCATATTTCTCCTCCCAGAGCAGAAATATGTAAACAATAGATAATTTCTAAAAATATACGTTGTTTTCTTGAAGCTGCGTGAGAATCTGCACTGCAAGATTTCAAACACTTGCAAGCAAGAAAACTGAGGGCAACACAGGTGCAGAACCACAGGACTGGGACATCTGGGGCCACAACATGGGTGACACATTAGTTCTGAGATGCTGTCAGGGCTTTGGAAGGCAGGAGTGATGGGGTGTCCTGTGTGGGGGCAGGCTGGGTCTCCTCTCCCTCCGGGGTCTGTGACACTTTCCCCTTCCCCCAGGTTACTGCGTCTCCGGAATCCCTGGGGCCGCTTCTCGTGGAACGGCAGCTGGTCGGACGAGTGGCCGCACTGGCCGCTGCCCCTGCGCCACGACCTGATGCCCCACGGCAGCAGCGAGGGCGTCTTCTGGATGGAGTACAGCGACTTCATCAAGTATGGCACGGCCAGAGGCAGGGCTGTGGGGCAGGGAACAGGGCAGGGATGGAAAAGGGGCTACGGGGTCACAATGGGGCAGGCGGGACCGGTCATCCCTAGGGAATGTGGGGGTCCTGCACTGTTCCCCATCGTGACTGAGCCTGGATTCCCCACAGGTATTTTGACTCCGTGGATATCTGCAAGCTCCATTCGGACTGGCACGAGGTGCGTGTGCAGGGCATGTTCCCCAACAAGGCCAACGGGCCGGTGACAGTGACGTCGCTGACGGTGTTGGAGCGTGCAGCTCTGGAATTTGCTCTGTTCCAGGAGGGCAGCAGGTGAGCTGGGCAGGGCAGCAAAACTGGGGGCAGTTCAGCCTGGAGAAAAGGAGGCTCAGCGGGGACTTTCTGGCTCTGCTGACAGCTCCCTGACAGGAGGGTGCAGCCACATGGGGGTCAGGCTCTGCTTTCAGACAGGACAAGGGTAATAAACAGCCTCAAGTTGCACCAGGGGAGGTTTAGATGGGATATTGGGGAAAATTTCTTCACTGAAGGGATGGTCAGGCCCTGGCACAGGCTGCCCAGGGCAGTGATGGAGTCACCATCCCTGGAAGGATTTAAAAACCTTATGGATGTGGCACTTGGGGACATGGGTTAGTGGTGACCTTGGCAGTGCTGCATTAATGGCTGGAGTTGATGATCTTAGAGGACTTTGCCAACACTAATGATTCCACAATTCTGGGATTCTGTGGGCCCAGAAGAAATCCACACACATTGACATCTAACCACATGGCATCCCCCAGGGTCACAGAGCTCCGGGATGGCCCCCATCACCATCTCTCCAAATCCTGAGAGCTGTAACCCAACTCCTGAATGCAGGGCCAATTCCTGGGGCTGGATATTTGGGGCAGTGGAATAATTCTTCCCTGAACCTGCTGCCTGTGTCCTGGGTGACATGTGACCCTTCCTTCCTGACCCAGGAGGTCAGACACGGTGGACAGCCATTTGCTGGACCTGTGCATCATGGTTTTCCGGGCCACCTTCACCAGTGGGAACAAGCTGAGCCTGGGCAGGCTGATGGCCCACAGCAAACGAGCCGTCAAGAAGTTCGTCAACTGCGACGTGATGCTGGAGCCGGGCGAGTACGCCGTGGTGTGCTGTGCCTTCAACCACTGGAGTGCTGCCCTGGCCGGCCCTGCTGCCCAGGGTGAGGGGATGGAGGGGCCCTGAGGGAGGGAGAGGTGCCAAAGCCCTTGGTCCTCATCAGGGGGACTAAAATGAGGGAACCTGAAAATAATGGGAAGTTGGACGAGAGCAAAACGCAGATCTGACCAGTGTGGTTAATGCTACATTCTCCGTTTATTTCAGCTAAAATGGCAGGTTATATACACTTCTACATAGTTTACTTTTACAGGTCAATTTTCATTGGCACACAGCATAGAAAAGAGTGTAAACATACATTGTTTATCTTATTCTTCAGGCAGCTAAAGTGTTCACACTAATTACTATACTTGTTAACTGCTAAAAAACCCACTATCCCTTGTTAACACTTTAAGCTTTAATTCTAACTGTGCCATAAACCTTGGCAGAGAATTTTCTGCCTGTGTAACAGGCTTCACAGGCCTCAAGATGGGCCCAGGCTGGGGTAGTTCAGCTACAGTCTAAATACAAGTCATGTCCACCTTCTCTAAGAAATTCTGCTACAGGGACTTTCTTGAGGATGGAGGTTGCCTGTTGCACGTTGTATATACATCAACCCAACAGCACCATGCTCCTGGGGGTTGTGGGCTTGGTGACAGTTCCCTCATCCCCCTTCCTCTGGGTGTCTCTGCAGCTTCCAGTCCCACCAGCAGCAGACCAGCCACTGACTATTCCAGCTACATCCTGGCCATCTACAGCTCCCGCCTGGTGATGGTGGAGCAGGTGGAGGCTCAGCCCACCACGCTGGCAGATGCCATCATCCTGCTGACCGAGAACAAGGGCGAGCGCCACGAGGTGGGTGGGGGGCACAGGGCGGGGGCTGCAGTGGGAAGGGGGGTGATGCTACCAGAGGGAGCCTGGACCTGTGGGGTCCTCAGGCAGGGGTTGGGCAGGACTGTGCCAGCTCTGGCTGCCACCCCTGAATGCCCACTCCCTTTGCTCCCTGGAGCTGCGTGTGGCACCCCAGCAGATGGGCAGCCCTTGGCTAGAGTGGAAGATGCCAGTGCAGGGGTTTTGATTCGGGGTGCCCGGAGGCTTCATCCCCTTCCCTGCTGTCTGCCCCAGGGCCGTGAGGGGATGACCTGCTACTACCTGACCCACGGCTGGGCAGGGCTGATCGTGGTGGTGGAGAACCGGCACCCCAAGTCCTACCTGCACGTTCAGTGCGACTGCACCGACAGCTTCAACGTGGTGTCCACGCGCGGCAGCCTCAAGACACAGGACAGCGTCCCCCCCCTGCACAGGTCCGGGGTAGGCAGGGGTGGGCCACGGGGGCTGCCATGGGGCTGCCAGGAGGCTGGGAGAAAGGCAGAGCCAGGGCTGGAAGGGAGGCACAGACAGGGTGGGATTGTTGAGACAGAGAGGGGGTTGCTGGGACAGAGGTGGGATTGCCAGGACAGAGGTGGCATTGCCAGGACAGAAGTGGGATTCCTGGGGCAGAGGTGGGATTGCCAGGGTGGAGGTGGGATTGCTGGGGCAGAGGTGGCCTTGTCAGGACAAAGGTGGGATTCCCGGGGCAGAGGTGGGATTGCTGGGGCAGAGGTCAATTCCTGGGGCAGAGATGGGATTGCCAGGGCGGAGGTGGGATTCCCAGGGCATAGGTGGGATTCCCGAGGCAGAGGTGGGATTCCCGGCGCAGAGGTGGGATTCCTGGGATAGAGGCTGCTGCCCTGAGCCCGTGTCTCTCCCCACAGGCAGGTGTTGGTGATCCTGTCCCAGCTGGAGGGTAACGCCGGCTTCTCCATCACGCACCGCCTGGCGCACCGCAAAGCCACCCAGGCCTTCCTCAATGACTGGATGCTGACCAAGGGCACCCACAACCCGCTGCTGACGCCCGAGGTCGCTGGGCTGCACGGCCCCCGGCCCCTATGACAAAGAGCCTCCCCCTCCCCGCCCCTCCACCCCATTCCTGTCACCGAGCCTCTGGCCCAGGGTGTTGCCCCGAGCCACCAGCGCTGACCTGTGGGGCAGGGCCAGAGTGGCACCCCCAGCACTTTGTCCCACACCAGGGCTGGGGTGAGTCCTCAGGGCTGGCACCAGCCCTGTTGGCTGCCCCCCGCCCTGGCACCACTGCCCCCACGCACTTTATGAGGAGCAGTTGGGGGCACGGGGCCATCTCAGGATCCCACCTGCCCCGTACCTGTGCTGGGCCTGGTGCCCTCTGCCCGCCCCGGGGGCTGTGGGAGAGGGAGGGGCTGGAGGTTGCTGTCGAGACCCTTTCCCAGGCACCACGCTCAGGACTCTGCCCCTTCCCGTGGCGCCAGGGCACTGGCGCTACGAAAAGAATATACCTCTGATGTCTGTCCGTCTGTGTGACCTTCCGTCTGTCCCCGGGCCCTTCCCGCTGTCTTGTTGCCCCCTTTGTCTGCTGCCAGGACCAGCGTGGTGCTGAGGTTGGGCTGGGGGGTGCCAGGATCGCGGTGCCACCCGTGCCAGGGTGCCCCCCACCCATCCTGGGTGCTGGGGCTGGGGGTGAGAGGGCACAGGGTTGTTGCAGATAGCTGCTGCTGAGGGGGGTTTGCTGTAATTGGGGTGAAACTCCAAGGTCTCAGCTCCTCCTCGGCTCCGGGTGGGGAGTGAGGCCTGGGGGTGCTGCTGGTGGGGGCTGCAGTGCTGGGGCCCCTCTCCCTGTCACACAAGTGTTACTATGCAAAGGCGGCCGGTGGGAGCAGTGCCTGAAGAGAAGCCATGGCCCCAGCTGGGCTCAGCCCCCAGCACTGCCCTGTGGGCTCCCTCCCATGCCCCATGGAGGGAGAGGGACAGCAGGTACAGACCTGGGGTCAGGAAGCAGTTCCTTGGAGTTAGCACGAGTCCGTGTGCTGGGGAGGGGATGGTTTTGGGGGGGAAGTAGAGAGCTCCCTCCTCCAGAGCTTGAGTGCTGTGGGAGGCAGTGAGCACAAGCTGAGGGCTGCACCTCGGGGTGCTGCTGGCCCTGTGGGTGCTCCGAGGTGGGGGCTAATCCTGGGGGGAGCTCCACCCCATGTTTTCAGGGCATCGTGGCTCTCTGACTTGACCTCTGTGTGTGTGTGTGTGTGTGTGTGTGTTTTGGGGTCTCCCTGTGTACCCTCTCCTTCCTGAGCTGTGTGGACTTACAGCTCAGGGGGGCGATGGGCAATGCTAGACCCTGTTCTGGCAGAGACTTTGCTGGGGGGTCCTGCACCCCAAATCCTGCACCCCAAGCCCTGCACCAGCAGCTGGGCTGGGCACGGGTGCAGGGGGCTCTGCCCGACCTGTCCCTCTGTGTTCCCCGGGCATGAGGGGTGGTGGGGGGGGTGGGCTGCCCTGGCACCCTCCCAGCCCCCCCAGCCGGGGCTGCTGAGCCAAGCTCTGTCTGTATTTCTGTTTGTTGATCTGTTTTCTCTCTTTCCAGCTCCTTCCTCCTTGGGATGATTTGTCCTTCACTTTTTTTTCTCCTCTCTCTCTGTCTTTCTGAGCTGTGAATATTTTTAACCCTGTAAATACTGTCCAGCTCTTCAGAATCATAGGATATTTTATCAATTGTAAATCAGATCAGTAATCCCTGTATGATACGAATTATCCATGGGTGGTTTTCAAACTCAGGTTCTGATGGACCAAATAAAGTTTTGTTTTTTACTGAAGCGGCCTGGTTTTGCTGTGGAAGAGACAAAAGAGATGAGTGGGCTGGTTTGGGGGTCAAAACAAAGTGGGTCTGGAAGGCATTTCGGTGGAGCAGTGACAGTCGGTGCTGGGGGAGAGCTGGGCACCAAACAAAGGGTAATTCGAAGTTGTTGTTTAGCTGCACTTCGGGGTGCGGGAGTGCAGAAATAAAGCAAAACAAAAGCAAAATTCAGAAATTCCCATAAAATGCGCCGTGTTCTCTCGCAGGGCCGAGCAGGGCTGTGCCTTGGCCGGGAGAGGGCACCCACCATCCGCCTGGATGCTCTCCCGCTCCTGCCTCAGTTTCCCCACCCGTTCCCTGCCGGGCAGCGCGGTGGCCGTGCCCGCTGCATCCCCGGCGCCGTGCCCAGGCTGGGGATGCAGGAGCCGCTCTCCCTCCTCGCAGCACCCAGGGCAGCACCCCCTGCTCCTGCCGTGCCTTTGTCCGGCGGCGGGGCCGCCTGGCGCGGGGAGAACTTTCCGGCTGAGCGGAGGCGGCCGGCTGCCAGCCCGCTCTCGCCCGGGGTGGGCACCTTGAGACCAGTAGGGAGAGACAGAAGGAGAAGATTTCGGTCTTTCTTACAGCAACTTGTAATAGATTTTTCCGGGCGAAACATCTTTGCATTCAGAAGGGCCTGTCACAAGCCATCAGCCTCAGCCAGGGAGAAACAGATGGAGAGTTAATTTTGGCGGGGAGGGCACTGCCACGCTGCCTCCTCTCCCTCAGTCTGTTCAGGGAGAGGAGCCGGGTTTAACCCTCGCGGCCGTGCAGCCCCTCGCTGCTGCCTCCTGGCGATCCCGGGGGTTGGGGGGCCACCAGGGTCCCCCCGCCCCGCTCGGTGCTGCTCGGTGCCAAGGACACGCCGGGACATCTCCGCGCAGTGACCTGGTGGTGGCTCTTGTCGAGATGACCTGCCCAGGTGGGTGATCGTGTCCTGTCTTCCCACAGCTACGGCTCCACGTCCTGGTGAGCCTCGTGCCTGCCAGTGCACTGGGAGGAAATCCTGCCATGCCAGGAGCTCGGCACGGCAGTGTCCGGTGCAGCCGGGTGGAGGGGACACCATCTCCCAGGAGAAGGGACGTGTGTGGCAGTGGAGGGCAGTGATTCTGTCTGGACACTCTGGGAACCCTCAGAGCACCCCCAACATCATGGACCGGGCTGAGAGCTGCAGTGCAGCCATGGAAAGGGTGGAGGTGAAATCAAACCCTAATTGTGCCCAATTCCCAAGGGCTGAGGCAGCATTAACTGCTTTATAATTACAAATAATTGTGTGGCAAAAGATAAAATTGTGTTTGACACATCAGCTCTGGAGGAGGGTGTTGCTTCATCAGGAAATTTGTCATCCCTTGGCTCTGTCAGTCTTAAGCCTGAGGTCTGAAGGAGGAGATGGGGGTGGGCAGAGGGAGCAGCAGGCCAAGGGAAGGATGGATGGAAGGGAAGGATGGATGGACAGCAGGACACTGTGGAGGGGACATGGAGGAGGAGTGCTGTGGTACCGAGCCGTGTGGAGAGCAGAGGCACAGGTGTGGCAGCTGAGGCAGGGAGCAGGCAGGGGCTGTCCCACTGCCCTGGCATGGCTGTGACACCTCACCCAAGAGGCTGTGACTGCAAAAATGACAGCACGAGTCCCCCCAGGGGTGTCCACACACCGGCTCACCTGGTGGGACAGTGTGAGCAGGGCAGGTTGCCAGGGCCACGTGAGCCCACCCCACTGCTGCTGCTGTCCCGCTGGTCCCCTCCACCCGCAGGGCTGGTGCTGCTTCCCCCTGGGCACACACGAGGGTGGGCAGATGAAGGTGAAGGGAAGCGAGGCCCTGGCACAGGGTACCCAGAGAAGCTGTGGCTGCCCCTGGATCCCTGGAAGTGTCCAAGGCCAGGCTGGACAGGGCTTGGAGCAGCCTGGGATAGTGGAAGGTGTCCCTGCCCATGGCAGGGGGTGGAACAGGATGGGCTTTAATGTCCCTCCCAACCCAAACCAGTCTGGGATTCTCTGAGGCCGTCGCCATCTCATCACCACCCCTTGACTTGCTGAGCCCGGGGAAATCTCCCCCGGGGCAGAGGTGGGAATGTGAGTCCTGCTGTGGGACCCGGCCGGGCTCTGGCCGCCCGTCAGGCCCCGGCACCGCCGGGACCCCGCGGCTGCTCGGGGAGGGGGCACGTCAGGGAGCGAGGGCTCGAACGCTCTCTGTGATTCACTCTGACTATAATGGGAGCTGCTGGTGAATATTTTATGGCTCCCACAGGGCAGATAGAACATATTGTGCATTTTACGCCACAAATCTCCGCCTGGAGACAGAGGGAAGCTTAAAAAAGAGCAGCACCAGCTCTGTGCCGGGTTGAGGGGGGCAGAGCTGCAGCACCGGTGCCAGCGTGAGCACTGCAAGGGTGTTGTCGCCCACCACTGTCACCCTCCCCGGGAGTGCCGATGGGTGCCCCGAGCCCAGCACGGGCCCGGGCACGGGGGATGCTCCGCGGCCGCAGGAGCAGGCTGCGGTGGGTGACTGCGGCGGCTGCGGCCGCTGCCCCGGGCCAGGCCTGGCAGCTCTGCGGCTCTGAGGCGCAGGCGAAGTGCTTTGCCCGGGGCTGAGCCCTGCAGGAGGGTCCCTGCCTCGCCCCGGCCTGCCTTCCCCTTCGTCAATAATGCAGCCGCTGCCCCGGGCGCCCGCCGGCGCTGCCCGCAATAATGGATCGGGATGCGAGCGGCCCCCTCCTCATCCTCCGCTGCGTCCCGCGCTCTGCCAGGAGCTGGCGAGCCAAGGAGGAGCCTTCACCTTTCACCGGCACCAGCTGCTGCCGCTGCCCAGCCGGCAGGCACAGGGACGGGGGGTCCTTGCAGGCAGCCCCATCCCCACCCCGGCACCCCCGGGGGGAGCGGGTGCCGCTGGGGCGGGAGTTCCCGGCCGGGCGCACTCAGGAAGGACACGGGGCACGGTCATCACGGGCACCGTGTGCCAAGAGGGGGCTCAGCCTGGGACCCCCAGCCTTGCTGAAGGGCCGTGCGTGCAAGGGTGAGCTCTGGGTGCCAGGGTGCTCATCCTGCTCCCCTCGAGCACCCTCCAGTGCCAGGCAGGGAAACATTACGGATCTGCAGCTGCCTGCACCCACCTGGGCTGGGCTGGAGCGGGGGAAGGTACCTCGGAACTCGGCAGCAGCGGGAAAGAGGAGGAGGAGGATACTGGCACAGGCACCAGTGGGTCACCAGACGGCCAGTCCACGGGTGCCACTGTAGGTGGTGAGTGGCCCTTTAACCTCCCAGCCCGGAGAGCCCCAGCTCACCCCCAGCCACCACCCAGTGGGATGAAGACTGACTTGGGGTCAGTTTATTCCCCCCTCAGATGGGGGAGAAACCCCCCCGAGATCCGGTCCAGTCTACCCAGAGAGCAGTTGCTCTACACGGCCGTGCGGGGTGGGAGGGCACAAGCAGCCACCAGAGAGAGCCAGCCTGTGCCCCGGTGGCATCATGGATCCTCCACCTCCCACGTGCCCAGCTCTGAGGGGTGAGCAGAGCCCTCCAACATCCCCCCACTTCCCAATGGGGGTGGGCCAGAGCTGCAGAGGGCTGGGGTGGAGCTGCTCTGGGGTGCTCACCTGGGGGTCACGGTGGCACATGGCCGGGTGGCTTCACAGCAGGGCGGCCGTGGCATCCTAGGGTGCCACACTGTCCCTCGGCCAGGTTTCCCCAGGGACGAGGCTCAGGGGGCACCCAGACAGACATGAGGAAGGAGAAGACTTTGCTGGGATGATGACGAAGTGAGGTTTTCCCCACTCCCAGGACGGCTCCTCTCTTCCTCCTCCTCCTCCTCCTCCTCCTCCTCCTCCCGGGCTCCATGCGAGGGCAGCGGGCGCGGGGCCGCGCAGGGTCCGGGCCGGCACAGCTGGAGCCGCCCGGCCGGGCTGTCACGGGCTGGGCTATCGAATCTGAAAGCAATTAAAGCCATCACCAGCGCTCGCTCGGGGCTGGCTCCAGGCTGCAGGGAACCTGCCACAACAGATCATGTGCTCGATGCTGCTGGCCCGAGGACCTGATCCCACCCGCGCCCCGACACGCACCGGAGCCAGCCCCGCGCGGGGGGGACGGGCCCGGCCCGGGCGAGAGGCCACCGTGAGGAGCCACAAGGTAGCCCCGGCAGCCACCTCGCTCGTGCTTCCTCTCCATGGGCTTCTGCTGCCCAGGGGCTCGGCAGAGGGGCTCGGCCACCAGCTTTGGCCGCGGCCACTTGTAGTGACGAGGAGCCGGCGGTGCTGCGGTGACTCAGGGGGTCCCGTGGGTCCGGGGAGGGTTTGCACCCTGCTGCCCTCCCGGGGGCACAGTGGGGCTGGGGTGGGCACTGCCTGCACCCGTGGATTTTCCCCGGCAGAGTGGCCACAGCTCGTGACCCACGGCTTGTCCCACATGGTGACAATGGGGACAGCCCCAGCAGACCCCGATCTCGGCAGCTGCCTGAAGCAGGGTGGGTGACAGAGGGGCAGCACTCCTCTATCGGGGGGTGAGGAGGGGGCTCTCACCAAGCCCCTTCCACCCTGTCATTCCCTTTTCCTTTTCCCGATGGGGAATGGTGCCAGGATCTCCTGCCCTCCCCTCCCTAACCCCCCCCCCCCCCCCCCTACTATTTTGGGGAATCTGCGGCCGCCTGCCCCCCTCCCAAGGCTCGGCCTGATCCAGCCTTCCAGGAGCATCTCCCGGGGCTAAACCCATCCCGGTGCTCCCGGCGGGGCGCGGCGGGGCGGGGGGTCCTCCCTCCTCGGGCACCGCACAGTTAAGCAGAAGTTTGCTGGTACGGAAGTTGCACATTGTCTTGAGGCACATTTTCTGTTTTTTCACTTGTGAAATATTTCTGTCAGAACCAGTTAATGTACAAATTAGCAGCGGTGGTCTCTCTTACGTCTTCTGACTCACTAATTTGACAGGGGGTGTTTCAGTGGCGGAGCTCGCTCTTGACAGGCAAACGGGAGGTCAGGGACCCGCGGGGGGAGGAGGCACCGAGCCGCAGCTTCCCGGGGGTCTTCTTCTTCCCAGCCCACCCCACCGTTCCCGTTCACTCAGCCCTGGCTCGAGCAGTTAAGTTCGGGTTTGGTGTTTTTTCCCTTCAAACAAAATTTTCCCCCAAAAAAGGGGTCTTGGGGTAGGTGGGGAGTTCAGGGGTGGGGGATTGTGCTTTTGGTGTCCCACAGGCAAACGCAAGGGATCCAGCATGAGGAGGGAGCACCGACATGGAAAAGACTCCCTGCACCACGGCTGCACCCTTTAACTCCTCCAGCGTGGGAATTCAGCTCTGCATTTCAGGACACCCCCCACCCCCTCAAGAGCCCCCATCTTCCTCCTGCCATTGGAGAGAAACTAATTGATGCTCCTGTTCTCTGCGCACACCACAATCCCTCCACCCCGGGTTACCGATGAGCCAAGGGGCTGCACAGCTCCCTGTTACTGCTCCATCTGTATCCCTGGGATATTGGTCAGAAGGGGGGGCCGTGCTGCTGGAGGGGCTGGGGGCACCGGCTGTGGAGGCAGCACAGAGCAGGGCTGGCCGTGCCCGGGGGATGCTGAGCAGTGCTCTGGCCCCTGGTGAACAAGCTGTCCCTGGCCAGGGGCTGGGGTGACAGATGGGGCCCGTGCTGTGCCCGGGGGTCAGCCCCTCTCAGGGCCCTCTGCTAAAAACCAGCAGCCTCTGCCCATGCCACCCTCCCCTGGCATGCAGGCACTGCAGCCAGCTGGCCCAGGATGGGCCTGGATGGAGATGGACACCTCCTGGAGCAGGGGAAGGGGCTCCATCCATGTCTGTTGTCCCCAGCCCTGATGTCCCGGCTGTGCAGCTGCCAGGGGCTGGAAACAAACCCAGGAAGGTGACCCTGGCTATGGGAAGGGCAGCCTCAGGGCACTTGGGTACAGCCCTCTTCTCCTCATGTCCCCTCTTTCTACTGGTGTTTGCTTTGTGAGGGTTGAGGTCTCCTGCTCATTGAGTTTACTCCTAAAGAAATAACCTCTCCTGGATGCTGGTGTTACATCCTGTGACCAGCAGCCACCTGTGCCAAGCAGATCCCTGCAAAATCCTCCCTCTTTGGGTCAAGCAGGGTGCCTGGGTGACCAGATTCGATATTTTATCATGAAGAGTTCTGAGCTGAGGTCTCAAACCAGCCCGACCATGGTCCCCACCTCCCACAAGGCTCAGCTCTGATTTCAGAGATTCTGTACCCAAACCAGACCCCCCAGATGTTGCACTGTACCAGTGAGACACCAGCAATAGTGAGAAAACCAATTTTATATCCCATTGCATAGAAACACTGTCTTGGTCCAGCCTCTTCCAGGAGCCCCTTAGCAGCAGCAGATCTGGAAAGGAACTGGAAACTCCTGCTTCCCATTTCTCAATGAAAAGTGGAAGTTTGCTTTCCAGGGGTGAATCCATGCCCAGGTGGCAGATGAACCAGTTTTGTGGTGATGCTGGCAAGGATGCCCAGTTGGTTCTTACACAGCCCTGCACCACAACATGGAGGGGATCATGACCCTTGAAGGAGCTCAGCTCCAGCATTGGACCTTCCTTGTCACAACAAGGCCAGGATCAGCAGGATTCACCCACCCCAGCACCTGTTGGCAGCTCTGTGGAGACATCCCACTTCTTCCCACACCCAAGAAAACCCCACTGACCATGAACTGGCATGGAAACCACCACGCTCCAACAGGGACAGCTGCCTCCTGCCTCTACGGCTTCCTGGGTCACTTTTGGCAAGAGGATTTGGACAGAGGAGAGAGCTTCATAGTGAGGCAGCAGCTTTCCCTCTCAGCCTGATCCTGGCCAACTTGGGGCCACCTGGGAGGCCACATCATGCCAGGGTGTCAGTGCACTGGAGACTCTCTGAGAGCAGGGTTAGATTGGATAGTAGAGAAAAATTCATCCCTCTGGGGGTGCTGAGGCCCTGGCACAGGGGGCCCAGAGAAGCTGTGGCTGCCCCACCCCTGGGGGACTTGGAGCAGCCTGGGATAGAGGAAGGTGTCCCTGCTCATGACAGGGGGTGGAACAAGATGATCTTTGAGATCTTTTCCAACCCAAACCATTCCAGGACCCTACAAATGGCTGCCCAGGGCACATGCAGTGTCCCAGGGTGGGCTCTGTGCAGGACTTGTGATGGCTTTTAGGGGCTGCCTGGGAGCTCCAGTGGGGAATAACCACCTCCAGGAAAGGCTGGTGTGGTTGGAAAGCGGAGATAGCTCAGAGCTGCTGGCTAACCCAGGGCTGCTGCAGAGACCTCCCCAACCCCAGCCCCTGTCGGGGTGCGTGTCCGGCTCTGGCCAGGGTTCTTCAGTGCTTCTGCATCCCAAGGTGCTCCAACGGCATCCATCGCAGCACCGCTGGCACATGCAGCTCCCACCGCCGCCCGAGCAGTGTCCCAGCGGGGACAGGGAGCGGCACCGTGGCTGTCGCACCCCGCGGACGCGGTCCCGGCACGGGGGGCTGCGGGAGCACCGAGCCCCGAGCCCCGGCCCCGCCGCTGCCTGTGAGGAGCCGCCGGATGCAGCGGCGGCCGGGGCGAAACAGCTCAGGCAGCACAAATCGACTGTGACAGCCCCAGAAAGGCTGAGCCCGGGGGTGCGGAAAAAATACAAGTTAGTTTCCTTTTCCTTACCATATGCTCCCCTTCAGCTGTGGGCGGCACGATAATTACTGCCATCCACCATGCTGGTCTGGCTTGTCACACAGGCTGCTCCGCGCCCAGGGCTGAGCCCGGCGCCGCCTCCCCGGCCCCACGTGTGTGAGGCGCTGCAGTTTGGCTTCCTCGGCCGCAGGTTTGGTTCTTCCCGGCACCAGAGATAGCAAGCAGCAAGGTGGGGATAGAAATGCAGCCCCTCTCCTCTCAGTTGTGTCACCTCGCTGCTGACTTTGGTGTTAGCACCTTTGCTCCAGCAGTGACCCCCAGCTGTGCTGTAGCCAGGTGAGGACACGTCTGTCCCTCTTCACAGGATGCTGCTGGGATTGTCCCGTGCTGGATCCCATGCCTGGGTGCCAGGAGACCTCTGGGGACAGCCACTGCTTGGGCAGATTAGAAGACAAGGTCTGCGGGGCACCCAAAGGTCAGGGAGGGGGTAGGCTGTGGCCAGAACATCTCCAGAACATCTCCAGAGGCTCTTCCAGGCCCCAGGAATGCTGGGGCTCTGTGGGGATGCAGCTGGTGCTGTGCAGGGGGAGCACCATGGGCTGATGGATGAGCTGTCACCCTGGTATGTGCAGGGCACCAAACGGGGCACCCTTCTCCAGGGCACCCTTATGCCCAGCAGGAGCAGCTGGGGGCTGGCAGGGGGGCAGCTCTGTGCCTGGACAGCCCCCAGACCCCAGACCATAAAAATGGGATGGAGCTCTGCTACAGCCCCTGTGCAAGCACCCACGGCTGTGTCCTCCAGGACCGTGTAGACCTTGAATCATGGCTGGCTCCTGGTACCCTCAGAGATTTTTCTCTGGATCAGGGACAGGCTTGCCTTGGGCATGCCCATCACCCTCCCTGGGCATGGCTCAAAGTGGGTCTTGATTTCCCAGTTAATGCCTGGCTCGAACATAAACTGCTTCAGTGTCTTCATTTAGGAAGAGAAGGATGAAGTTGTGGCTGCCCCTGGATCCCTGTAACTGTTCAAGTCCAGCTTGGACAGGGCTTGGAGCAACTTGATCAAGTGGAAAGTGTCCCTGCCCATGGCAGGGGATGGAACGAGATGAGCTTTGAGATCCCTTCCAAACTGTTCCAAGACTCTTTGAGGGGCCTTGGCACACACTCAGCATTTGCAATACTTGTTTCTCACTATGGACAACAGGACCTGGATGGGGACACGGTGCCACAAACTCGTGTGGTCCTTCCAGACTGCCACAGCAGCCTCTGCCAGCCACAGGCTGTGCTTCCCATCGCTGCAGCAGCTCCTTCAGGGGCTCCTCTGGTGCCAGCAGCATCACACCCCAGTCCTGAGCCCCATCCCTCATGTCTTTGGACAGCATGTGTACTCAAGCACCTGGCCCCTGCCTCAGTTTCCCCATCCCATCAGATCCCTCTCCCTGGTCACAGCAGCATCCCAAAGCATCTGGACAACTGCAGCCAAAATACTGGGAGATTCAACAGCTGAAAAAACCAATCCATGCTCTGGCAACTTCCCCGGGATCCCCTTGGGGGCTGTGATGGAGAGCAGAACGGATCTGGCCCCTGGCTGAGCCGCCCTTTCCCAGTGCCCTCAGGGCTCAGACTTGCCGGGAATACACTCGGTAAAGCAAAATTTAGGAGATCTGAGATGCCACGGGCTCTGCACCTCCTGGACAGGTTACATGCAAGATGAACTTTCCCACACACCGGGAAGGGTCCTCACTCCCCTTCCACGTCTGAAAAGGACAAAATCCCCAAAGCCCATCTCCCTGCCCTGCCCCATCCCTGGCAGGTCCCCGTGCCCGGCGGTGCCCGGCCACCCCTGGCTCTGCCCAGCCGCTTGAGTGAATCGCTGACTCTTTAACCGGTTCTGCGGCAAAGGGCCTTAATCGAGTCACCGCGCCGGGGCTGGGAGCTGATGCGATGTGACAGCCGCCCGCACACCTCCCGACCGCGGCGCTCGGGGCCACGGCCAGCGCCGCACCCGGTGCCGGGGCGGGAGGTGTGCGGGCGGCTGTCACATCGCATCAGCTCCCAGCCCCGGCGCGGTGACTCGATTAAGGCCC
>JANPWX010000513.1:101667-161517 GCA_024734555.1 Trochalopteron elliotii
GGGCTGGGGGGCTCGGGGCCGAGGGGGGCTGGGGAATCCTTCGCCATCCCCCAAGCGACCCCTGACGTCACTGGAAGGCGGTTTAATATCCGTCAATCGCACGGAAAATCGCATGTTTGGCCCCAGAGCCCTCCTCCCCACGCTCCCCCCCAGCCGCCTGTCCTATTTTGAAGGGCTCATTTTCCCGGCGCTAATGAAAGCGACAGCCGTGCAGGGCTGGTATTTGGTGTTATCAGTGAGAATATTAATGGTGCTGCTCGGGGTTAACTCTTTGAGAGGCCAGAGCTGGGCAGCTGCTGCCACAGCAGAGCCCACACCCCTCAGCACCACGGCAGGGACTGGGGATGGGATGGGAGCCCCACTTCCGTGAGGGTTTAATTGATTTAATCATTTCTGAGCCCCGGGGAGGGGACTGACCCAGCTGTATCCTGCTGAAAGGGCTGAGGGAGCCGAGGTGGAGGCTGAAGGGATGGTGGTGGGTGCTGTTACCTGGAGCAGCAGCGAGGCAGAAGGGGAGGATGGAACCTCCCCGGGGGAAAGGCAGGTGCCAGAGGTGACCCGTCATAGCCAGGACATGGGCAGGGAGAAGGGATGAACTCACCTTGCACAGGAGGACTCTGGCAGTCTGAGCCTGTTCATGTTTGGCTGGAGATGTTCATGGTTGACTGGAATGCAGAGTTCCCCATGAGGGCTTTGCAAACAGCTGTGTGCAGATGTTAAAGAACAAACACATCCCAGAAAACATCCTATAACATTCATGGCACAGAGATGAGCCTTTCAGCAGGGCCTGCTGTTGTAGGATGTTGTAGGATGTTGTAGGATGTTGTGTGATGGTTTTAAACTGAAAGAGGGGAGATTTAGGTAGGATATAAATAAGGTTTTTGCAATGAGGGTGGTGAGGCCCTGGCACAGGTTGTCCCACTCCTGGAAGTGGTCAAGGCCAGGTTGGAGGGGCCTTGAAGGAGCCTGGTCTAGTAGAAGGTGTTCCTGCCCCTTGCAGGGAGGGGTGGAACTCGATGGGCTTTAAAGGACCTTTCCAACCCAAACCTTTGTGTGGTTCTGTGATTCACATCCTCACTCCATTGGCCTCTCATTTGGTTCCAAGGTAACTCAGGGCACTGCCGTGCCAGTGGAGGTTCTGTGTGAAGTCCCCAAGCTACTGCCTCTCAGTGGCACCTCAGGGTGGCTTCTCCTTGTGGATCCTGTTGGGCATGAGCTCATTGGAGTGGTGAGGGAGTGCTTGTGGTGGCACCCCGCTGCCACAGCCTGCAGAGGAATCCATGTGTCCATGAAGGGCATGAACCTGCCTCCTTAGACTGCCTAAGGAGCCATCCTTAGGAATAAAGGATTTCCTTGGGCTGGATCTCAGATTATCAAAGAACCATAGATGTCCTGAGCTGGGAGGATACAGTACAAGGATCATCAAGTCCAGCTCCTTGATTGTGGTCACACTGAGAGTTGACACATCAGCCTGTCATACACAGCAGAACCTGACAGTGGGGAAGGGACAGGGGAGTTGTGCTTTGTCCAAAGACCCAGGGCTGCTGAAAACCAGAGCAAACACTGATTTTATCCCAGCATCTACCCAAGCTTTGAGTATGACAGGATGCACTGGCAGGTTTCTTGGAGAAAAACCAGGCAGGACACTGTGAATGCCACCAGGGCCACTGCAGTGACAGGTCCCACCGAGGAGAGACTGGTGTTTGCCAGGGGGAGAACAACTCACCTCCAGCCTCCAGTGAGGACAGAGGTCTCACAGCAGCCCCTGCACTCAGGAGCTGCCAGCTCCTCTCTGAAGCCCCCTCTAATTGGATGCATTTAAAGAGGCCTCCTGAGCTGTCTGTATCTCCAGCAGGACACACATCCCTAAAATGACACCAGCTAATTAAGGCCGTGGAAGCCCAAGGACTCTTGTGTGCCTTGTTTGTTATCCAGGAGCCTGAGGCAACGCTGAGGCCAGTAGGACCCTGACAGGCAGCTGGAGAAACCTGGTAATGACAGGGCCACCAAACCAGTCAGGGAGAAAGAAGCAGGAGAGCACAGAAATCAGCAGTGACAATAACAACCGGCCATGCGGACAGTGCTGAGGCTCCTCCTGTGCCTTGGAGAGATGGGATCAATGAACCAGAGAGCTCCTCACCCTCTTCCAGGCACCTCCAGGCCAAATGGGGTGGAGGGTGGGGGTGGTACTGGTGGGGCCCTGGGGATGGAGTCTTGAAGGTCAAGACACAAGTGTCTTATCAGACTGTTCTCATGATTTCTGGGAAAACACAGCAGCACCCCTCTAGTTTGGCTGGAGAACTGTCTGGCTGCCCAGGATGATAACCTGGAAACCCCTTCCTGCTGGCCTTCAGGATCCAGATACCAGGGCAGAAGGTTTAACACGCACAAGCACAAGGCTGGACCTGGGAGAGCAGTTCATGAGAGGACATCACCTGCCTCCCTTGCTTTCAGCATCTCCTCCTGCTGTTCTTCACCATCTGCTTCTGCATTCTGGGACAAATACCCTCCTGCAGCATCCTGGAGCCCATTCCCACCTCCCTCACCCTGCACTGTTCACAAAAGGTTGGACGAGGCTTCCCAGGGCAGTGGTGAGTCCCCATTGCTGGAGGGATTAAAAAGCCATGTAGATATGGCACCTGGGGACAGTGCTGGGTTAATGGTGGTACTCAATGATCTCTGAGGGCTTTTCCAGCCTAGATGATTCTGTGGGTCTATGAGATCTCTTTTACAGGGTGTGTGTCCTCTCCACTGTTCCCTTTTCTCTGACACCCCCCTATCAGAGAGAAGAAGAGATGACTCTCATGTCTGCAGCACCTGAGCAGACACCAAGGGTGATGCCTAAGGGTCTGCTTGTCCCTCTGGCTGTATTCTGGTGCCAGAGGAGCTGCTGAGGGGATTCCAGATTTTGTTCTGAATTATTCTGAAACAAAACCAGGGAGAGGTGTCTGGAGAGGGCTTTCAGCCTTTTGAACAAGATTTCCCCAGCAGCATCTCATGGCCAAGGGAACCCCATAAAATTCCATGTTTTTGTGGAATTCCATGTTTTACGCTTTTATGTTAGTCTTCCATCTTTTGATCTTCTCAGGTCCCCTTTATACAGGTGATGGTGTGTGAGACAGTGACCTATCTGGAACAAAGATACCTGGTAAGCACTTTGGGGGAAAAGATAACTTCAGAGCAAGAGCAAAATTCATTTTACCCAATTTCAGACACCTGGATGGTGCTCACAGTCCCATGGTGTAGTTCTGGGTGGTCCTGTGAGGAGCAGGGAGTTGGAATTGATGATCCTTATGGGTCCCTTCCAGCTGGAGATGCTCTACAATTCTGTGTTTGCAGGTGGGAGGAGGTGCAGAATTCTGGGTGTACCCAGCATTTTCCCTGTCTGTGGTCAGGGCAAGGAACAGCCTCGAGCTTGGTATTGCTGTCAAGAACTTTCCAGTGAGGGTTGTCTGTCCCAGTTTCTCTGCTGTGAATGATTATTCATGTCCATGGATGGACCATCAAATTCAGCACTGACCAGTAACAGAAATACCCAGATTGCACCTGAGTGGGGTGACCTTGAAATAAAGGAGACAAACAAGGATCAGAACTGGCAGAGAACCCTTTTGCTGTGGAATCCATCCATTCATTACAATAGTTTAAAAAAATTCAATTTTGGCTGTTAATGATGACTTTTTCCCCAGCAATAAGCAAGTGGGAGGATGTGCTCAGCTCAGAGGGGTCTGTGGCTGTCTCAGCTCTGTGTGTGAGTGCCACATTCCCACAGAGGCTCTGGGGAGCCTGCAGCTCTCTGAGGGACCACGTTACATTTGCCTTCCTCCTTCCAGTTACTTATGATTCCCTGAACATTCAAAGCCTGCAGTTTACATTATATGACAGAGCAAAAATGTCCTATGGGCAAGGGTCTAGGGAATCACACAAATAGCAATTTACTAATTTCATGCTGCCTGTAGAAATCCTAAAGGCCTGGGGACTTGGGGATGGGATGTGAAGCTTTTCTCTTTTGGGGCAATTAGTTTCAATCCAGCCTTTCTAATGACTGAAGGTTCTTGCTTGCCTGAAGGGACTTCAGAGGCCTGAAGGAAAAGGGTCAGGGTGTCTGTGTATCTCAGGTCTCCAGATCATCAAACCCACCCCCACACGTTGGGCTGACATGGGCCAAGTCAATGAGGCTTCCCCCTTTAGGATGGTGAAAAGATTCATAATAAAGATAGAGCAGGTAGACAAAGGTGTGGAGAAGCCTCAACTTTCCACATTTCCCTGGAAATTGTGGTCTTGAGTGAGATTGCACAGAAAGCTCCTGGCTTGGCTGTAGAGTCTCTACAACTCATTTTTGTCTGGTCTTGGCCAACACAACCAGACTCCACATCCCATTCCACAGCCTCAGCAACAGGGATTCACCAAATACAGGAGCAGGTTTCTGCTCTGGGCTGTGCCCCCAGGGTGCTGAGCTCCCCTGGCCAGAGCCTGAGAGCTCAACCTCATGGAACACAACCTTGTTGCTCCCTGGATTTTGCTGAGGAAGGTGAGCAGCAGGTCCCAACCTGCTGTTTGTTTTGTTCTTATGGAGGTGACATTCATGGGATGTGGTTTGGTATGTACTTTACCCCATGTCAGTGATGGATAAATGTTTGCCAGAGGAAAGACATGGTAAGGACTCCAGGATCCTCAGAGAAGGTTTGGAGTGTTTTGGGGTGTGACCTGGGAATTTTGCCCAGGGAACCACTCCCATGTGGAGCTGAGAGAAGACCCTTGGGAAAGGCAGTCAGAACCAAAAGACCCTCAAGGTCCCTTCCAACCCAAACTATTCTATGATGTTGTGAATCTTTTACAGAGAAGATCTGATATGGGACAGAAGGACCTTCTTTCCCTTGTCCCAACACCTCCCAGAGCAGCAGCTCTTGCTCCTCACCACAAGTCCCAGCAGAAAAGGTCATTTTCTGGGGATCGTTTCAACTGGCAGTGCCCCAGAACAGGACATTTCCCACAGGGAACAAGAGTGACCCCATTCCTGTGGCAGTTCCAGGACAGCCCCACATCTCCATGGCTGCACTTTCCCTGGGTTGGCTCCTGCAGGTATTTCTCCTGGGGCTTTTTCCAGGGGCTGGGGATGCTGCAGGGGTGCTCTGAGCAGCCCAGCTCAGCTCCAGCAGCAGCAGAGCAGCCCCAGCTCTGGCTGGCAGCTGCAGAGAGCCATTCCCATCTGTTGCTGTCCCCAGCCTCTGGCTGCCCTCCCCCGCGCTGTCACAGCTCTGACACCGAGCTGAGGGCAGGAGGGAGGATCTCACCCACTGAGAGGGGATTTTAGCTTCTCTTCCTTGCTGGGGTTGCTAGGAGGCCGAGCCGTGCCTTCAGCCAATTTGCTGACCGGAGTGCTCGGCTCCTTACAGCTGGGAGCATCTTTTCTTGTGCAGCCCTGGGCCCAGACAAAGCAGGTGGTTTGAATGAGGAGCAGAGAGGAATGGCCTGACTGTAGGGCACCAGGAGGGCTCTGAGTCAGACCTGCAAGGAGCCCAGCTGTCCAGGAGAGACACAGGCTTCAGGGTCCTGCAGTTGGCACCGGGAGAGAAGCATCCATCCGAGCCAAGCTGCTGCCAGGAGACAAACAAGGATCAGAACCAGCAGAGAATACTTTTGCCACGAAATCCATCCCTTTGTAATAATAATAATAATAACAACAACAACAACAACAACAACAACACCACAACAACAATAAATTTTGGCTGTTAATGATGGCCTTTTCCCCAGCAAAAAGCAAGCGGGAGGAAATGGATGTGCTCAGCTCAGGGGGATGCAGACCCTGCTGGCTTTGCCTCACCTCTTCCTCAAAGCCATTCTTGTTTTACCTGTCATCCAGCCACAGAGGAGATACCTCTGCGAGAAACACAAAGCTGGGCCATGCTGTCCCCCGCCCTCAGGGACCCTGTCCCAGCCCCACGGGTGGCGAGGAGCCACGACCCTCCCCTACATCCTTGTCTCCCCCCGCAGCCGCCGCCGCTCCCCCCGTGCCCGTCAGCGCTGATGGGCCCTGACAGCTCTGCTCTTTTTCTCACGGCCCGGCGGGTGCTGCGGGCGGGGGCCGCGGGCCCGAGGGAGGAGGTCGCGTTGCACCGAGCAGATGTTCCCCATCACATCGCCGAGCGCCGCCCGCGCCGACGGGACGCGGCCGCCGCAGCGCCGACGCCTCGCCGGGAGCCGCGGAGCTCGGCGGGCTGGGATCGTTCCCGGCAGCATGGACACGGCAGGGATGGGCCTGGCTGGGATCGTTCCCAGCAGGATGGTGTAGTGGTTTGAAAGCAAAACGAATAAGAGGCTCCAAGTCAGAAATGCAATTTAATAATAATAAGAAGAAAAAAAAGTAAAACATATACACTTTGTCTACTTGTGCCTGGGCCTCATCTACCTGGAAGAAGAAGAGGTGAGGGCCCAGCAGGGCTGTGGAGAGGGAATTAGCACAAAACAGATCACTCCTCCGGCAGCAGTGGGGACAGTGTGTGTCTGAGCCCCATGGAAACAGGGGGTTTGGCAAAGCCCTGTGTGTGGAGTGATGTGTAGTGGTTTGAAAGCAAAACGAGTGAGAGGCTCCAAGTCAGAAATACAATTTAATAAGAAGAAAAGAAAAAAAGAAGTAAAATAAAATAGAATAAATGCAATAATCCAAAAGACCACTGACAGAGTCAGAATACAACCTGAGCAGGGTGATGGAAGCACTCCAGATGAGGGGGTCTTCCTGAAGCAGTGATCCCATAGAAAGGTCTGGTAGCTCTGGTCCTCTGGGAATCCAGTGGGCAAGGGCTGCTTGTACTGTCCCAAATCCCAGATTATATCCAGGTGGGAATGGTTGGCTCCTCCCCCTGGGCGGAGCATCTCCCAATGGGATAATGAGTCATCCAGGGGGTCCTTGACGGCCCATTAAAGAGAGAGAGCTCCCGGAGGGAGTTACCTGTGAGTCATGCAGCATTTGATGGGCCATTGACAGAAGACACATTAACAGAAGAGGGAGGGGGGCCTGGGAGAACACTGCTCCAACAATTGGATTCAACAGTTCATGAAGATGGTGATAGAATACTTCATGCACATCCTATACCACAACCCAGGACAGATGGACACGGCGGGGATGGGTCTGGCTGCAGGGACCCGGGGCACTGCAGGGCAGCACAGCACGGCGGGTTCACCCTTTGCTGCACTGGCCCAACACACCAGTCCCACCTGTGTGCCCTCCCTCATCCAGGCCCTGCAAAACTCTCCTCTCTCCTCTTCATCTGCCACCTCCAGAGATGCATCCAAGCAGGCTGTACCTTTCCTTTGCTATTCCTGGCTCAGCCAACCTACGGTCCGTTCTGGCCGGGAGCATTTTGCTGCTGAACACGGAGGGTGCCCTGTGCTCCTCCACTTTGCATCCAAACCTACTCCTTTTCCCTGTGGAGAGCAGCCAGCTTTGCAAAGCTGCTGGTGGGTTCAGCCTGGATTCAGTAGTCCCTAAAATGTGTGGGGCACAAGCCCGGTGTCAGGAGCTACTCCAACTGCTGCAGAGAGGAGGTAGAAGATGAGGGGTAGAGATCCCTTTCAATCCAGATCCTGAACACAAATAAAGCAGAGCAAAGGTGTGAAAAACGAGGTTTAAAACAACTCCTAAAAGTTAAAATATAAAGTTAGAAAGTATTAGTTATATTAGTTATAGAAATGTAAAGTTAAATGTTAGAAACTCTTTGTACTCATTTTTGTAATATATCGTGACCTGTCAAGCAAGAATGTCGTTTCCATGGCAATGTAAGACTCCTACACCTCTCTACTCGGCCTGGCTATCTCAACCCCCCTGCCCCCCGTCTCCTACTCTAATACCCCTTATGGTAATTAAAGATCCCAGGATGCAACACCTCAGGAAAATCGGGACAACTTCCAAAACAAACAGTAATTAAGACTCTTTAGCAACAACTTAAAACAAAAAGAATAATAACAATAAAGACTGAAGAGTACGGGCCAATTGATGCCAGGACCTTTAGATCTCGCCGTGACCAGAGGAGCAGTCTGAACATCCGACTCATCAGTGGAAATCACATTGGACTGGAATTGTTGGGAGCATGCTCCCGTGAGGGGGGAGGCTAATTCCCCACTCGGCTGTGTGCAGCAGCAGAGTGTCCAGCCCCCCCCCTCCTTCTCAGCACTGCGGTGGAGGCCACCCCACTCCCCCGAGGCACCTGCTTCTAAAAGAGCTGTACTTTAATAAAGGCATTTAAAGGAGGAAACATCGACTCCTGCCCAGTTTTTCTCAAAGGGACCTGTGCAGGTCCTGCAGCCCAGTGTGGCTGCACAGCAGTGATGCCCATGCTGCTTCCCCAAGCTCAGGCTCGCTCCTCCTGGCCTCCCTTGGGCAGCAGAAGTTCCCATTCCTGGTGCTTGCAGGAGTTCTGCAGCCTCACTGCACAGCTTATCCATTTTTAACAAGCACACCTCATAAATACTTTGTAAAGCACCTTCTAGCCAAAGTGCTTTTTTTGATTATTTTTTCTTCCCTGGCTGCTTGAAAGAGCTGCTCACCCTCCCATTTCTCTCTGGTCTGCAGCTCCTGCTGTTGCCTTGCACATATTTGCCACTCTGAAGTTACAAGGCTTTGCCTCCAACACCTGTGGTGGGTCACAGTGAAGGATCGCAGTGCTCCCTTTGCTTCCTACACCCTTCCCAGCACCCTGCAGACACCCTGGTGCCTCCATCGACCCTACTGAGCACTGGGAGCAGCCCAGGTGGGTTCCTTCAGACCCTCACTCAAACCTTCCTCACTATTTCCATCCCACAGGGCCTCCTTTGCTGACGTCCACCTTGGGCTCTGTGCAGGACTAGAGAGCAGGACCTGCCCTCTTCCTTCCCCATGGCTCTCACATCTTCCAGTTTCCTCCAGCTCTGCCATTTTTCCATGAATTTCCATCTTAAGTTAATAAGCAGGTGGGTGGTGGAGCAGGAGAAATGACAACCCAAACACAACTTGCCAGAGCTGACATCCTGCCTGGGAGATGTTCCCAAGCCAGGACCTGGCTTGTTCAATATGCAGCAGGGTATTTTTATTTTTCCCTCTTTTCTGAATCTGTGCTGCATGGTATCAGACCAGCCCTTCCAAGGCAACTGGCCACAGAGCTGTTCTGTCACTGGCCAAGCTTCATCCTCTCCAAAAACGTGTCAGAGCAGCTGAGGGAAGCCAGTTTGTGTCAATTGCCATGGACTTGTCTCCAATTCCTATTATATGGCTCCAGCAACCCTTGACTTTGCCAGGTGCTGGTGCCCAGTGAGCAGCCCAGCAGCACCAGTTCATCCCAGTTCCCTGCTCCCAGCTCCTGCCTATCCTGGTGCCTCTTACAATTTAAATGTAGTGCTGTGAGTGCAGCCTGCTGGATGTGATTCACATGGGCGTGCTGGCTGTCCCAGCCTTCACCCTCCCTAAGAGTTTGGCCCCATTGCAACTGAATTGGACAAAATAGTCAAAAACCTGAAAAGTGGTAAGAATTTCTGTGAAGCTTCTTGGGCTTAGTCCAGTAAAAGACCCAAATTTCCAAGGAAATGCTGCCATGTGAAGTCACCAGAACCGCCTAGAAGCAGCACCAGGGCAACCAGTGTGTGCATGGCCACCCAACCAGCACCAGGGCTCCAGGAGATCCTGCCTCAGGTCCTGCAGGACAGGACATGACAGGAGACAGGAATGGGAAGGTCTCATTAGAGCTGAGGAAGTGGATTAATGTACTGTGCCACCAGAGAGAGAGCACAGAAGTGAGGTGGGAAGAGATTGGGATGTAAACCCAGGAAAACTACTCCCACTGTGGCTTTTTCCATCATTTAGAACCTCTTTTGCTGGCCTCTGAACCTGATTTCCTCTTCCCTGGGTGGTAAAAGCATCCCAGACAGGTTGCAGGGGCTTTTGTCATTTTTCTCCTGATGATTTTTAATTTTGTTCTCATTTTTCAGCTGTGAGAGCCTCACTTTTGTCCAGCACCTGTCTTGTGCAGGTTTTGGCACTCGCAGCCTGGTGAGAACTTTCCCAGGCAGGAAAGGGACAACCTGAGAGCCTTTTGTTGCTGTCCTCTCCCTTCCTTGGTGTTAATGGCTCTTGAAGGCAGCCGGAGCCCATCAGGCAGCGCAGAGGAACCCGAGCATCGAGCGGACAGGGCCGCCCCGGGGCGGGACCCGCCTGCGCGGGGTCAGCTCGGCTCCTGTCACTGCCCATCCCATCCCATGGCAGGGCCCGGCCCGGCCGTGCGGGGAGCGGGGCAGGGGAGGAGGGGCAGTGCCGGGAGAACAGGGCTCGGGTGTGTTTCTGCCTCCCTGCTGGCCGGGGACACGTTTGTGGTGCCGGAGTTTTGGGCGGAGATCCCGCATCTGGCAGGTGCCAGATGTCGCCCTGAATTTTCCTGCTTTCCAGTGTTTGCAGTTTGTAGTGCAGGTTCTCACGCAGCTTCATATGAACTATGTAGACAGTTAGAACTTATTTATTTTGTTTACATATTTCTCTTCTCAGAGGAGGAATGTGATTGATGGGGATGTTCACCAATGAGGTCAAGAAGGTGGCGACTTGTTCAGCCAATCTTTTGCCTTCTGGCCAAAATGTATAAAAGATGGAGTCAGAAATTAGAATAAAGCTTTTTCCTGCTTGATATTCTGTGTCTGCCTCATTCTTCGTGTTTTGCCACAGCCAGACATGGCCAGGAAACTGGGATTGGGGCAGAGGGGCAAAGGGGCACAGAGGGCTGAGTCTGGCAGGTGACACAGATCATCCTGACTCGGTTGGGTGGAAGGGGTGACAGAGGTGCAAGCCCTCATTTGGCTGCTCTTGTGGCTTGGAGATTGACAAGCCCCTGGAAGGGGCTGGAAATCAGCACATGGGATAAACAGATCCCTGTGTGTGACTTTGGGGTGCAGCAAGGACACTTCTTGCAAGGACAAAAGATGACACCCCTGTCTGGTCCCTTGTTAGAAAACCAAGCTGTGAGAGCCAAACACAGAGAGGGAGGGCAAGGTGAAGGAGATCAGTTTTCAAAGGAGTCTGAGTATTGTCTGGGCTAGTGAAAATCCCTTTCCCAGAAGAGCAGGTGTGGTGAGATCCATAAGGCAGGAGTGTGCCCATGCCAGCTGCTCATCAGGGCAAACAGTGGGAATATCCCAAAAGGAAAAGAGCAGGATCAGCTCAGTCTGCAGCCAGTCCTGCAGACTGGTGGCTCCACTGAATCATGGAATTATTTGGGTGGGAAGAGACCTTAAAGCTCATCTCATCCTACCCCTGCCATGAACAAGGACACCTCCCACTATCCCAGCGTGCTCCAAGCCCCATCCAGCCTGGCCTTGGACACTTCCAGGGATCCAGGGGCAGCCGCAGCTTCTCTGGGCACCCTGTGCCAGGGCCTCTGCATCCTTACAGTGAAGAATTTCTCCTTATTAACTAATCTAATCCTGCCCTCTGTTAGTTTAAATCTCTCTTAGCTGCCAAGAAAATGGCCAGTCCACCAAACACTGACCACAGCTCAGTCCTGGGAGAGTTTTGAGAAGGAAGGATCAGCAAGCAGTGGAAGGACCTGCCACAGGGAGCATTATTGGTATGCAAGTCACATGTCCCCATGAAATGCTGCCAACCAAGGACCTGTGGCAACCAGGACATCTGTGAAAGCATTGTAGAGTGATGAAACAGAAGATCAGATGGGTAAAAATGCTCCCAATCTCTCTGTCCAGCCTAATCTTTTGGAAGACATGGCAGAAGTGATGATGCACCAGGTGAGCTGGATGGGGAAGGTGCTGACTGACTGTGCAAAGCCTGTCACAGCTCCTGTACTCCTGGAGGGGTGTAGAGGTCAATCCCTGAAAAGAAAAGCAAAGCCAGTTCCTTTCTCTGAGTCACTGAGCATTCCTTTACCTATCCTGTTACTGAATTTTCTGGACAAGTGCACATTCTCTGGTGGTCTCTGTTGCCCAGATTTCATATGAAATACCTCTGGACATGTGCTTGATCCAGGCACAAGACAGAGGAGCTTCACACTAACAGAACGGAGACTTCAGTTTTCCATTTTGTCTTACTCAGATCATTGCTTCATCCACCTTTGCTCAGTTTGGAATTGAGGTCACCTTGATCAGAGCAGTTCTTGATTTAATGAATTACTGGAATTACTTTCCCCTTGAACACTGCTCTGCTCATTCTTCCCCTCAGTTCTTCAGGGTTCCACACCCAAATTAAGATGCCACTTGCTGCTTTTTTTGGAAGCCCCTCAGAGACCTGCACATCTGTTCTTTGGAGCACCTTTGGAAGCTGCCTGAAGAGCAGGAGTCTGACCCAGCTGCTCTGGCCCAGCCTTCCTGTGCTTTGCCCTCATGTGGTCATTTGTACATGTTCAAAACAAACACGGGCTGGGGATGAAGGGCTCAGCATCCCAGTGCCAGCAAGGCAATCAGAGAAGCTGCAATTTTAATGATATGGAGGAAGTCACTCTTTTAGAGCCTGATTCGTGAGGCTCTATTACCCGTGACAGCTGATGCTGGGACTATATTTGCTTCTGCTCTCACCTTCCCACGTTTCTGGGACAATTTTTATTCCACAGAGTGCTTCAACTTGTCTGCCCTGATTCCCAATGGTCCTCAACTGGTTAAGAAATGCAGAATTAATCCTTCTATAAATTGTTTCACATTTTCAACACTTTCTCGTCCTCTGTTCATAAGCAGAGAACTCACCTCTGCCAGACCAATGTGGCTTTAGGTAGCTCAGTCACTGAACTTTCTGATTTACTTTTTTGTGCAACTATCACTCCAACCACCCTGGGTGTTGGAAACCAGCTGGGAATTACCTGCATGTCTTTTCCATGTTTTCCCTGTGGAAACACCTTTCACTGGCTTTGTTGGCTGACAGGTTTCTGTCTCCCAGACAAGGTTTTAGCTGTGTTCACTGCTCAATTCGGTGCTAAGGGATGTTATAAATAAGCACTACTAGAGGGATTATCATTCAAACCCAAAGGGAGGAGGAATATGTTGCTTATTCTGGGATTTAAACCGTAATTAGCTCTGATTGCATAGAGTTTTTGGCATGAAAAATGGTTGAGATCACTGATCTTCCTCACGACTCTCCCTTTTCCCAGCTGGTGAGCTCCTCTCCCAGCCCCCTCCTCCCTGCCCCACTGGCTCCACTCCTCTGCTCCCAGAGTATTCCCAGCCCCCTGCACGGGGCTGCCAACATGGAAATGTCACTGCCTGTGCTTTGGGGACTTCCTCAGCAGCACTGTGGCAGTGATGGAGATGTCCAGCTTGTCCTAGCCAGTGCCAGGGATTTCATGCCTCCTTTGTTGGAAAGTTTTCCTTGCAACTCCAGAGAATTCAGAGGAAATGAGAGCTTTGTCTTTCTGTCACTCCCAGCTCCAGATGCTAAATGTTTGAAAGGACTGCAGCTGGACTGGATAGTCACTGTTGGTCTCTTCCAACTGAACCATCCCATCCCATCCCATCCCATCCCATCCCATCCCATCCCATCCCATCCCATCCCATCCCATCCCATCCCATCCCATCCCATCCCATCCCATCCCATCCCATCCCATCCCATCCCATCCCATCTCCTTCTATACTGGAGACTGGACAAAGCTCTTCAGAGTCATTGCAGCAGCACTCTGAGCCAGGAAATGCCCCCAGGTTTGGGGAGATGTCTGGCCCAAGTTTGGGATCTGGGGCAGGAAACTGGTATTTTGTCATTACAGAACACATACACGGGTGTTGGCCTCTGTAGTGGGTGTGTCCTGCTGAAAAACTTAAGGCTGGAAATTAAATTGTTCCTGTGGCCCACCTGTGACCGGAAACAACCCAGTTTACCATTGTCATCTGGAATTTGGAGTTTAGCTGAGACCATAAAGCAGAAATATCTACAGAGACCCAGATCCTGACCTCCTACGCACCTTCTTTTAATTCTGTCCTCCAACCTCCACAGGAACAAGGTAAGGCTCTCCCCCTTCCAAACAGCCCTGAAGGTGCCTGCACAGTGATTTTGTTCAAGAATGAAGAGTGGGCTTTTGGCTGCTGAAAGACTCAGGTTGTTGTTCACTGTCAGGGTTGAGCTGGTGACGAGGTGTGTGTGTCACCGAGGGCTGGTGGCCTGGAGCTTCCAGCTCCTTGGTCTCTGGGAATACATGGATTATACTCCAAGCAGCTTTCCATTGGAAAGACTCCAGTTCCTGAATAATTTAGTAGATATCTCCCCAGAGTTGGTACAACAATTCCAAGGTTTCTTCACGCCAGTGATAAATTTGTGGTAGAGGATCTCAAAAGGTATTATTGGAAAAGCATCAAAAACACAGGCCAGGTAAGAGGACTGAATTTTTGGGTATCATCTGAACAAGGAGTGAGTGGTTTGTAAGTACCAAGTTTTTTCCAGCCCAAGAAATCCCCTCTTCAAGCACATTTGAACAGGATGAGTGAAGACATTCAAGGGAAGAGTCTTCATCACCTTTTCTCTGTTAACCATGTGGACCTGCTTCAGAAACATGGTAGAACAAATGCAGTTCCCATGACTGTGATGTCCCACAGCACCAAATTCAGCCAGGATGAAGAATTCAGTGTGGTGGAAAGAACAGGAGAGGGGAGGAGAAAAGGGGGAGGTGATATCCATCAGAGGAGAAGAGGCAGGTTATCCCACCATGGCCCCAGTGCTTGGCCCTGAGCAGCACCAGCAGCTGGGGTGGTGCTGGGACTTCTGCATCCTCTCCCAGGTCTGCTGCACCTCCAGCCATGGCTTTGAACAAGCCCAGCTGTCCTCCTCCCTCCACTGTGGCACTAGTGACACCACCTTGGGTGACAGCTTTAATGGCATCATTAATGTTCATGGTTTAGAGCTTCTTGGCTTGGGAGAGTAAAGGGCTGTTGTTTAATGTCTCTTCCAACTGAACCATCCCATCCCATCCCATCCCATCCCATCCCATCCCATCCCATCCCATCCCATCCCATCCCATCCCTTTCCTTCTATACTGGAGAATGGACAAAGCTTTTCAGAGTCATTGCAGCAGCACCCTGAGCCAGGAAATGCCCCCAGGTTTGGGGAGATGTCTGGCCCACGAGCACACCTCCACGAGCACCGGAGGTGCCACCACACAACAGCCCTTTGTTCCCACTCTTCTGGTTGGACTTTCAGCTGAATAGACAAAGTAAAACAGAGGAAATTGTCTTTAGTTCTGGGTGTCTTTAGTACTGTCTTTAGTTCTCCAGATTCAAGCCTCCATGGAAATGGGAACTGGTCCTTCCTTCAGTCCTCAGGACCCCTGTCCTTGCTAGGTTAACATGTTGCTGGTCATGGTCCCTGTTGCTGCCGCGTTTTCCCCCCTCTCCCTCACTCCCCCTCTGTCTCTCTCCTCCTCCTCTCCCGGCTCCGTAGCAGTTTCCTCGGGAGTGTTCAGCTAGCTGACACATTTGCCACAGATGGATGGTGCACACGGAGACAGCTGTCACTCCCCATTTGTGGCCCACTGCGTGACAGCAGGACTGATGCCTTGTGAAAGGCCGTCTCACGGAGCACATGCACTCTGACATTCCTCGAGATGAGCCCTACAGACACCTCTCAGTGGACCTCAGGAGGAGCTGGCGAGCCAACCCTGCCCGCTCCCCCTCCCCGGAGCAGCCTGCAGGCTGGAAGAAAGCAGCCACTCTGGTGTGCACACACACACACACACACAGCAGGGCCAACCTCCTTGGGTAGTTCTGTGCCACTGCTGCTCTGCCAGGTCCCAGCCCGGCTGTTTGCTCCTGGTGCTGGGGTATGAAATGAGGCGGGCTGAGATTTGCAGGAGGGAAAGGTCACCAGCAAAGCTGCTCTTTTCCCCTTTTCCGCCTTTTTAATTGCAGGAGGGAGGGACGTGGGCTCCGGATTCGTTCTGTCACAGCTGCCTCCAGCCTCTTGAGCTCCTCTGTCACAGCAAAAGCTGATGGACTTTGCAGCCACAGCCCCTTTAGGGCTCTCTGTCTTTTCCATCACCTACAATGGTCTCCACCACCTCTGAACCACACAGCAAAGTGGAAATCTCCCCTCTTGGCAGGGGTTTCCTCCCACCCTCCCACCCCAGCATTGCACAGGGCAATGGGGCAGCTGCTCCCACAGGGCCCCAACAACTCCCAGGGAGTTCCTCTGACCAGCTGCAGGCCAGCTGCAGAGGCAAGGCTGACTTAGGCAAGGCTGGGTCCTTGGAGGACAAGGCTCTCCTCCCTTAAACCAGGCTCAGGCTCATAATTTCAGGCCCCAACCACAGATACCTGTCCTAGGTACTGACGTGAGGGCACCTGCGTTTTCAATTCTGAGACCTTCAGCAAAACTCCTCTGGTGAGACTTTCAGATAAAGCAAAACAGAGGAAACTGTCTTTAGTTCTGGGAAGAAGAACAAAACCCTCCATATTCAAGACTCCATGGAAATGGCAACTGGTCCTTCCTTTGGTCCTCAGGGAAACAGATTCTTTCCAGAAAACAGATATGCACAGCTGTTAATTGTCCATTTGATTTGTGGAAGATTATAATCAAGGGGACAGGTCTTCCTAAAAGGGAAAACTTGAACTAATTCTAGAGAATATCATCTGGGTGCCTCTGAAACTGGCCTGAGACTTCCCCATCTTCTTCAGTGTCTGAACCCACCACAGGGGACACAAGAGGCTGGTGGCTGCACAAGGTCATGAAAAAAAGTCCTTCTAGCAAGATCTCTGGTGGTGTCCAACAGTGGAAAGGGGAGAGAACACAGGCAGAGCAAACTCACAGGAGACTTCCCTTGGGCCCTCTCCAAGCTTCCTACTGGTCAAAGCTGAGGAACTTTATGAACCTGGTGTGATTTCTCCACACTCAGTGACTCCTGCTGGAGCTCCCACCTCAGCAGTGAGTGCCTGGCTGGGTCTGCCCATCCCTCCTACTCCAAAGTCCTTGTGAGCCATTCAGTTCCTGAACATTCACAAGTGCAGAACCACAAGGACATCAGTTATCCTGCCTGCTTTCATCCCTTGACTCCTGTCCCCATCCCCTGGGAGCAGGCTGAGCCTGTTAGCAGGAGCCTGCTCAGCAAGGAGAAGGTGTGATTTGCACCAGGACTCAGATTCCCTGGATCCTGCAGCAACAGGAACAGCATCACCCACGAGGGTCTGAGCTGTGTTGCCTTTGGGCTTCCCAGCTGGATGCAGCTCTGTTATCTGAGCAGAGACACCTCCAGCCTGGTGGGAGCTCATGTCAAAACGGCATCAGCATGAGAGGAAGGTGTTCAGTGGGATGGGGATCCTGGCAGGGGGGATGGGGCCCTTACCCAGCCCCAAAGCTGGAAAAGTGTGCTTGGGTATGGCAAAATACTAGGATAAGTGTGGATCCAGTAAGAAATTCCACAACCAAAACCATGAGTTCAAGATTGCTGAAAGTCACTGGAACCTCAGAAAGAGGCTGAAGTGGAACCCAAATGAAGTCAAACTAAAGAGAAAGGAGAAGTGCCATTTCCCTCCTGATGAGAGCACTTGGAAAGAGAGAGCACTGCTCTGTCTCTGGAATGATTTCCCTGTACTGTTCCATCAGGCCATCCCTAAAGGAGGTGGGAGTGCCCTGCTCTGAAGATCACAGCTGTGGCTGAGAGGAACAGTCCCAACAGGAGACTGTGCTCCTCAGCTGGGAAGAACTGTGAGCTCTCACAAAGCCTCAGCAGGTTCTGGTGTGACACACAGCAGGGTACTCCCAGAGATGGAGATCCAGGGAAACATCCTTTGCTCTGACACAGCTATTTTAACTGAGGTTGGGAAGACCAGACCTCCTGACATTGCCATGGGCCCCTCTACAGCAACACCACAAAGCTCCAGAGCACACAGAGACACCAGAAGCAATTATGCTGTGAGATTATGGCACTCTGAGGAAATCCTGGTCCATCTGGACAAGGCATGCTCAGACCAGGCATTGGCCTCTCCAGGACTTCTCCTCCAAGATCCTTAGAATGATGAGAACTGGTGAGGCTGAGCTTTAGCAGGACGGAGGTGTGAGCTCCAAGGGAGGAGAGCTCAGCTCAGCCCAGCTCTGATGAACTAAAGGCAGTAGATACAACTCCAGCTGGAGTTCTGGGGGCAGTTTTTGGAGACCAAAACATAAAAAAGAACTAAACCTATTTAAGAGCCACCAGAAGGGGGGTATGAGGATGGTATGGAGGGGAATAAAGCCAGGTGGGGAGTAGCTGAAGTCACTTGGTTTGAAAAGAGGAGACTGAGGGGAGACTCACTGGGGGCTGCAGCTCCTCCTGAGGGGAAGCTCTGATCTCTGCTCTGTGACCAGGGACAGGACCTGAGGGAATGGTGGAGCTGTGTCAGAGGAGGTTTAGCTTGGATATTCAGAGGAGGTCCTTCCCCCAGAGGGTGCTGGGCACTGCCCAGGCTCCCCAAGGAATGGGCACAGCCCCGAGGCTGCCAGAGCTCCAGGAGCCTTTGGACAGCACTGCCAGGGATGCACAGGGTGGGATTGTTGGGGTGTCTGTGCAGGGTCAGGGGTTGGACATATTATTTTGGGTCCCTTCCAGCTCAGGGTATTCCATGGTTCTATGACTCCAGATGCCTTCTGCCCAGAAAGACCCTTCAATGCAGACACATCACCAGCCTGACCCTTGGCCCTTCAGCTCCTAAGGTGTTACAAGGAAATCTTTGCTCATGGGCTCATGGAGCTCAGCTCCAGATGCCCTGTATTTAGATGGTCCTCTCAGATGCCACCTCAAATTCCCCATGTGCCACGTGAAGATGAGAATCCCTCACCCAGGTTCAGCTGTGAGTGTACCCAAGGTTCCAGAATTGCTTCAATTAAGTTGTGTAACACAAAGTTATTTTTTCCCCAATATTTCTAAAATATTTCTAAATTCAATAATTCTAAAAAGGTAGAAATGCAGTTCAGAAGAAGATGCAGGTTTGTGGGCAGGATCTGGGACCTTGGGAGCACATTGTCAGCTCAGCCAAGGTTGGATTGTTTGGAAAAAGAACAAATTATATTTTTGATTAAGAATTCTTAGGTTTTGAACCTTAACAAAATACAAATGTAAACATTATGTAAAATCCCCACCATATTCATAATTAAAACAGGAACCCATCATTGTGGACAGAGGAATGACCCATCTGTGCTGTATGTGAGCAAGTGCACCAGAAGACATCAGGCTCCAAGGATGACTCTGGGTTAGGGAAGGACATCATCACCTCATGTCCCCTTTCTGAGGACAGGGAGGCCAAGGCTTTCCCAGAGAAGCTCCAGCCAGGAATGCTCTACCCAAAACAGGAGAGTGACGAGCCCTGCTTGGCTCCCAGCCAAGGGATACAGGAGGAGAATGGGAAAACAGAACCTGCACATTGCTCTGGGGAGCTGCTGGGTGGTGGCAGTGGTACCAAGGTTTGAGAAGCCACCAGGTAAAATTTGGTGCAGAAGATGGTGAAACTGGGATTTCTGCAGTCTCTGTTCTGCACCACTGGCTGTGCACCTCTGCTGGGGAGGTGAGACAGGGAAAAGGGAGGAACTCCTGCTTCTTCTGGAGAAATGTCCTCAAACCATCAGGACCCCTGGCAGGACAGTAGGTGCAGCAGCCTCCTGCCTATCCTTCCTGTCCCCACCACAGTGGTGGCCAGGACACTCGTGCCTGGCTGTGCCAGGAGCTCCCCATCAGCCCCTTTCCCTGGGGTGGGTGAGGGGAGCAGCCCCATTCCAAGCACCACACAGAGCTTTCTTGGCCAGCATCCCACACCAGGAGATGCCATCTCAGTAACTCTGCACCCGTGTGATGCCCCAGGTTTGGGGCAGGATGGTTGGGAAGCCCTGGGAGTGCCCCATCCCTGCCCTGCCTAGCAGCACCAGGGGCATTGCTGGGCAGATATATATATATATATATATTTAGTGCTGGAGAGCTGCAGGTGGACAGCAGCACAGGGCAGAAGCTGCAGACCCTCACCTGCTGGGAGGTGAGGCAGGAGAGTGATCAAGGTGAAGGCGCCTTCTCATCTCCCCAGCCTTGAGCAGCAGATGAAAGGGGCACTGGGAGCCAGGGATAACAAAAGGAGAGCAGGGAAAGTTCAGGTCAGGCAGGGATTTCTGGCTGGTGGGTTTTCCACTGAGAAATTCTCCCTGCCTCTTTCATGGTGATGAAGATACTTTTAATTTTTTTTTCTTCCCCCTTTCTCCTCTCCTTCTTCTTTTCCTCTTTCGCCAGGCGGATAGCTGGGAGCTGCGGAGCATGTGATGCATCTTCCATATAGGGGCAGGAGCAAAGCAAGACCAACTGATGGACGCCCTAGGGCCAGACTTGCAGACAATATATAACCTACTGCATGATCTAAAACGCTTCCCACTTCCACAGAGCGAACATCAGGCAGAGCGGAGCCGCGGCGAGGGCAGAGCAGTCCTGCGTGCAGGTAAGTCCCCCTCGTCTCCTCCTCCCGGAGGGTGTCCCAGGGAGGGGGAAGGTGCGAGGGACCTGCTCCGTTCCCGGCTGCCGTGCAGGCAGGTGGGATGGGGCAGTTGTTGCTGTTATCAGCGGGGATTTTTAAAGTCTTTTTGGTGACAGCGGAGTTTAGGACAGTGGTGGAGAGAGTGGGAGATGAAATCTGGCAGAGCCCAGCCTCAGCTCTGTCCCTGCAAACACGGACACCATGAGTGGGAGAGCATCCCGGGCCAGCCGACGTTCCTTTACTCGCATTAATTGCTGTCGAGGTCCGCCTGGGCTGTGGGAAGCGCCTGGCTCCAGCCCGGCTGCTCTCCGGCGTCTCCAGCCCATCACTGTCCCATCCCACCCGACCCCCGTGGGGGTCCCTTTGCATTTGACAAAGCAGCAAAAGGAATCATCAAATAACTTTGAAAAGCACTTTTGCTCAGCCCGCCGTCTCCAGCGCCTGCCTGGCTGCCTTCACCTTCCTGCACTGGAATTTCCTTTGCAAGGGAAACTGCTCCAGCTGGGACTGAACGGGGGACATGGGCTGGAGGTAACGCGGTGGCAAAACACAAACCAAAGTGTGCAGGCGAGGGTTTGTGTGGGTGTGTGGGGGGGTCTGTGCAGCCCAGCTGCTGCGGCGTCCCTGTACCACACAGCCGGCCCCACGGAGGGGGACCAGGCTCCGTGCCGGGGATAGTTTGTGTCCCGCTGAATGGAAAATCATCCTAGCAACAGCTCCGTGCTCCGCGGGGCCTCGCCGCCGAGTTTATGGCAGGGAGGGGTTTGTTTGCTCTGGGGTATCCACTGCGCCTGCTGGTGATGTGGGGATTGAGGAGCTCTGGCTGTGTTTGGGGCTCCACGAATTGCCAGAGTCTTGGACAAGCCCTGGCAGTCCCAGGCAAAAGAGACTCCATAACTGCAATCAGGATAAAGATGGACAAAATCATTGAAATGGATGTTTTGGAGCATTTGTGCTTATACACCCCCAGCAAGTGCAGAGATGATAAAACTGCTCTGTGGGTGCAAGGCTGAGGATGTTCCCTTGCTCTGTGCCTCAGTTTCCCCATCTCTGCTCTTCCCTGGGTCCCTGGGTCAGCCCCGTGCCCAGGCAGTGCTCAATGCAGTGCCCCAGTACACGTAGGAAGGGTCAACCCAGGGAAGCATCAGAACTCAGCCTCTGAGTGTGATTAGGATTGTATTTAGATAAGGGGACTCAGAGAACCTGCAACAGTCAGAGGCATCTCTGTGACCCTGCGGATGCCACGGGCGGGAGGGGGACGGCTGTGTCGCCACCACCCGCACTGGGACAGGGCTCACCCCGGCACCACCCTGCCCCCTGCTCTGGCCACCGGGGCTGCGGGCACGGCTGGAGATGCCCATCCTGGAGGGAATCAGGTGTGATCAAGCTGGGTTTTGGACCCAGGGTCTGCCAGGGGTGTGCTAGGGGTTGGCAGGGGGTCGAGGGTCTGTGCTGGGCGTCCTGTATGGGGTCAATAATTCGGGCCAAGCTCTCTCTCTGCTGCCATGAGCTTTTCCTGCGTGAGGGGTGGAAATCTGAGGGCTCTCAGTAGCTCAGCACGGCCAGGATCAGGCAGCACAGGAAGAGCTGGCAGGGGCTCGGGGAGTCCCCTGCCCTTGGCTCGGACCACAGCGGACAAGAGAACACCTCATCCCCCTGGCTCTGGACCTCTGAAAATCCTTCCTGGTGGGAAATGCTCTCAGATTTCTGTACTGAAATGAGGACAGCTCAACCCCTTTCCAGCTTTTTTGAGCCCCCTTAGTTGTGTTCACACCCCAAAATCCCAGCTGTGAGCAGGGCACCGAGCTGCTCCCCCCGTGTGCACAGGAACTGAGTGTAGCAAGAACTGAGCAAAATCTCAGCTAAATCAGGCCTGGAACTGCTGGGTGGCACATCCTGGTGCCACTGGTAAAGCAGGAGGTCTCCAATGCCACACACTAGTGCCCAGCTAGAGGGAGAAGCAAAGATGTCAAGGATTTTTCCCCCCTCATGGGGTAAAGTAATCCCTTTCTCCCACCGCTTTTCTCCTTGCTGTTTTTCTCCTTTCCCACCCTTCCCAAATCTCAAATTTGGGACAAATTTCAGGGCACTTTCAGCCAAGGTGATGCCTAAAATCAGCCCTTCTGGTTCTCCCAGGCTCCAGACTGGTTTTGGCTAGCCGTGTTAGGTTTGGTGAGGGAGACATTGATAGCATGAAACATCCACTCCAGCGCCATTTCTTGATGTTCCCATCTCGATGAGCACCATCTGGAGAAGATTTTACCCCTGCAGTGCCTTACCCTGATCCAGGGATTGTACCCTGGGTTTCTGTGACACAGCTGCGAGGGCACTGCCTGTAGGAGCCACCAACCCTGCTAGGAGCACCAGCTCTGCCGGGACCAGAAAAAGCACAGCTCCTAAGCTGAGAGCAGGACTTGTGTCCCTGATCTCCTGCCAGCAGCAGCTCTTGCTGGACCTGGAGGTGCCTCAGCTTGCTCTTCTTGGTCTGGGAGGTGGGCTGGGTTGCCTATCTTCTTGCTTGGTTGCCTGCCTTGGAGCCCACCCTCGAACTTGGGCTGTGTCCATGTTTGCATCAGGCTCAGGATCATTATTAATTGCAATTGCAATTGTTGTTGTTGTTGTTATTATTATTATTATTACTATTATTTCTGATTAGAGTAGTACAGAGTTGTGGGGCAGCCAGGAGAGTTGATAGGCACAGAGGACAGAGCTCTTACTGTTCCACAGATTCTCCTTATGGTCCTGTGGAGCCCGGGAGGAGAATCCTTTGGATGTGGGGAAAAAGGGACCGGCCCCATTTCTGACCTGCCGTACTGCGAGGAGCGGGCTGCGAGCCCGGAGGGAGGGAGCCGCACACAGGGCAGGGATTGCGGAGGATCCGATCGCTCTGCGGGATCCAGGGCGGTTTCCTGACACTGAATCCCAAAGCCGGAGCAGACACCCACCCTGGCACTGGCACTGCTGGAAAGGGCTGGCAGAGGCATCTGATCACTGCAGCATGGGCTCCTCTCCGGGATCCGGGGGATTTCCTGGACACAGCATCAGGCGGCCCATGCCAAACCCGGGGCAGATGCCGAGCCCGGCACCGGGAGCGCCGGGAAGGGCTGGCAGAGGCAGCGGGGCTGGCACAGCTGTGTGGCTTTCAGAGATACTTGATCGATAGCTCCTTCCTCCCACTCCCCCCGCTCCCCCAATCCCCACATGCATTTTTCATGCTAACCCCTCCTGGGCAAAGACTGTCTGTGTAGGAAAAGAAACAGAAAAAAACCACAAAACACAACAAACAGCAACCAAAATCTTACGTTTGTTTCTCTGCTCCCCGGAGATTGTTGTAGTTTAAGGGCCAATCTATAGATTCAGGGCTGGGAATATCTTTGCTCCATGAACAAAGAGGGATGAAAAACTCCCCGGGGCTTTTCTCAACCTTCTCCAGGTTGGCCCAGAGCTGGGAAAGGCTCTGTACTGTGAGGGGTGCAACTCTGCATGGGCAAACTGGGGAGGCTGGAAAGGGGAGCTGGGCTCCTCTGCAGCTCCTCCTGGGTTCACAGCCCTCCCAGGATATGTTGGGATGCTGTGAGGAATAACAAGGGTCCCTCTCTGGGGTACAGAGGGTCTCCACGGGGCTCCTTGTGTGGCTGAAAGTCCACCCACATATGCAGAGCTTGGTCCAGGGGGATCCCAGGCCACAGCGTCTGGGAAAGCTGGTGGGTCCCTGGGCTGATCCTGCCTGGCCCCCAGGAAGAGCTCAGATGAAGGTTTGGGTATTTCTCAGAGTTAGGAAAAAACCTGCAGGGCTTGAGCAAAGGGCAGTTTTCAGAGTGAATTCCCTTTTTTGCTCTCCTGTTGTCAGTGCGGGGTGTTCCCTTTTTGCTCCCCACTTTCGGGTGGCAGCAGTAACACCCGGGAGCACTGCACAGCCCATGTTTCCCCAGCGCTGGAATGCTCCCGTGTCTCTCCTTCCCATCGGCGGCGCCTGCCCAGCCTGCGCAGGGAAGCTGAGAGCTGACCGTGTGTGTGTGCTGAAGGATCGACCCTCTGGGCGAGGTTCCCGGGATCCCTCCACATCCACATTCCCCCTGCACCCCGGACATCCCGCTCCGGGCACAGCACAGTGCTGCAGCCGCGGGACCTCGGGAGCGTCAGTGCCGGTGACACCCGGGGCCAGACCCACCTCCTCCGGGTTTGGACCGCGGTGATTCCTGTAGCATCCCCAAATTTCCATTATTTCCCCGTGAAGCCGATGGCACACGGCTCCCCCCGCCCTGCGGCGGTTTCTCGGGTCCGTGAAGAACCCGGGCGGCGTGGGCAGGCACAGAGCATCCTCCCCGTAGCGCTCCCACCGCCCCCGGGGCTGGGAGCCGGGGACGCGGCCGCACCGAGACGGCGTGTCCGGGGTCCAGCGCACGGAGCGCTCCCCGTCTGACGGCGAAAGGGCACGGGCCAGAAATAGAAGGGGGAGGAGGACGCCGTGACCTTTCCAGCAGCCGGTGACGAATAAAACTTTCCGGCTACCTGTAGGAAGGCGCAGGGCACGCTCCGTTATCGGCTCATCAAAGGACGACGTCCCCTGTGAGCAGGACAGGCACAGCCACGGCGCCCTGGGGGATTCCTGGGATGAGCCTGCCGGTGTCTAGCTCCAGCGGGTGTGGGTCTGCAGACACGCGGAGGGCTCCGGCCGCGGCCGGGAGCTCTCAGGATGCTCCTGCGGCTGAGCAGGGAGGGAGGAGAGGATGGTGGCTGCCACCAGCGCGAGCAGGAGGGCAGAGACATCTCTCTGCCAACAGGCTCCCAGGGGTCCTTTGGCTGCTCCCATTGGAACACCCTGGGACAGGACGGGATGGGATGTCCCCATGCTCAGCCACGTGCTCAGTGCAAGGGCGTCCGGATTCAAGACATCCCCAAAGACCCACCCGGGATCCACCTCCGCGTCCCTGCGCCAGGGGACACCCAGAGGTAGCAGGGAGTGGATGCTGCAGCCAACCAGGGCGGCCGGGCTGCACACTGTCCCCACTGAAGGGCTCAGAAATGTCCCCGCAAGCCCCACGGCAGCAGATCCCAGGAGGAACCTGCGGCGGGGCTGCCCCCTTCCCTTCCTCTTCCCCCCTCTGGGATGCAGTGGCACCCACCCGGACGAAGGGAGGCAGCCGCGCTGCTCCCAGCCCAGTTGTCCCCCTGCTTGCTGACCCGGGCGGGGGGATGGCAGCCGCCCCCCCGGCCCGCCCCTCGCAGATGGCGAGGGCAGCCAGCACAGGTGGCCCAGCGCCACGGCAGATTGGGGCCGGCTGCCTGCGGAGTGCCCGGGAAGGGCTCAGTCCCTGCCACGCTTCGGGGACCAGGGCACAGCCTGGGCCCTCTCACGGCACACGGGGTGCAGAGCAGAGGGGGCCCCCGCAGTGCTGTGCCCAGTGCTGGATCCAGCACTTCAGCACCGACACCAGAGCCCCATAAAATAATGAAGTGAGGACATGGGCGGGTGACAGGGAGCTGGTGGGTCAAGTGTGAGGGGGGACACGGGGTGTCCTCTCTTGGCTCCAAAGAGATAAGCTCACCCAGAGCATCAGGAGGTTTTGGAAAGGTCCGATTTTAAGGAATTGCATTAAACAGTACCATGCAGTGACAGCCCAGTGCAGATGTCTGGATTGGATCCCATGTCTTGTGGGGAGATTATCAGGATACAGCTTCCCACAGTCCTTCCAACCAGGGCAAACACCCAGGCAGGTGCCAGACACCCCAGCTGGATGGTCTGGGACTCCCTTCTAGGAGAAAAAGACCTGCAAGGGGACAAGGGAAGCACCCAGGCTCAGAATCACCCCCACGTGCAGCTTCTGTCTCTCTCCATGGGTGATGGTGCTCAGCCCACACAGGGCACGAGTTGCCAGGGTGGGGACGACAGGCAGTGATGGTGTCAGCTTCAGGGTGGGCACAGGGTGGGAATGATGGTGGGACTGTCCCAGCCCGAGGGGCCCCATCTCGTGGCATAGAGGGGGATCTTGAGCCGGAGATGTGGTGCAGGAACTGTCAGGGCAAGGGTGGTGGCTGGAGCAGGTAAATCATTAATGCCAGAGAAAACCAGGCTGGCATCCTGCCCATCACTCATCGATAGAAAAAGTTGATGTTGGAAGGGGAATTTTCACGTGTAACCTTCCCCTCCCTTCTCTGCCTTCCCTCCGGGGGCAGAGGGCTGGAGCGAGGAGCCAGCCCGGAGCCACGCACGCACCCAGCCCCAAACCAGCCTCTTGCCGAGCACGTTCTCTTCCAGCCCAGCTGGTTTTGCTCCCAGCCTGCTCCGTCTGTGCACATTAAAGCTTTTTCTAGGTCTGAACTGCTTTTGGCAAGCCAGGCTCCTGTTGGTCCCCACCACCCTCCCCATGGCTGCTCCCCCCGATCCGCTCCCCGTCTGGCTCCCGCTCCCCCTCCCCGGTCGAAGCCCTGCCAGGGACATGGCAAATCAGCGCGAAGCCTGCGGGGCAAATCGGTACAAATGAGACCAAGCAAGAGGGTGGGGAGGGACGGCGAGGGGGGGCGATGACTCCTGGGTTGGCGCTTCTGTTCCCGAGTTTGATGTTTCCTGCAAACAACCCTGTAAATGCTCAGCAGTGGCTTCGGACATCACCTGCCCCCCGCCTCGGCGGAGTTTTGGGACGCTGGGTCCCAGACGGGGGGGACAGCCCTCGCCCCGCTCCCACAGCCTCCCCGCAGCCTCCCGGCCCTGAGCAGGGACCCAGCCGGGACGGGGGCCGAGCTGTAAGTCCTGACATTTCAATCTGTTTTGGGGAGGGATGAGATGGGCGGAGGGTGGAAGGTGCTGGAGGCAGCAGAGGGACTCACTGCGGGTCTGGGCAGGGAACAAAACCCACCACGGACCTGGAGAGGAAAACAATCCCCTGTTAAAAGCTGCCTGCTCCTGCCAGTTTTCCACTCTCCCAAATAAATTTCCAGGCATCTGGCGATGCCCAGGCAATGCCTGTGCAGGGAGCAGCAGCCCGTACCCGGAGCGGGGATGTGCAAACCCGCTGGGAGCAGGGAGCCGACTGTTCCCAAGTGATGCTCTTTGATCCCTCTCTCCGGTCTCTTTGCAAGCCGTGTAACTCCTGATTATTAAAGGCACTCGGCACCGGGGAGGTCATATGGGGCCTTTCTGCTTGGGTTGCTCTCCTAATGACACGTCCGACTGCCTTCACCGGGGATCTGCTCACGCGAGTCCCTGACAATAGAAAGTTTGTGGAGGATTTTGGATGCTTTCCCCGTGACCGTGTGGTGGTTGCAGAGGTCTGACTGGTTTCCTCACTGAAAAATGAAAGGATACATCGGGAAAAGGGAACCAGCCTCAGAGGAGACAGAGGGCAGGTTAATTTTAATGTATTTACCTCTTCGTGTTTGACTAATAATCAAAAATATCAATGGTTTTCTGCAGGTTTGGAAATGTGATGAGTATTTACAATTGTGAAAAAATACAAACCAGGGGAAGGGGGAAATTTAACAGTAAGACAGTATTATCCTTGTTATCCAGATTTTTTTCCCCTCTAAATCCTTCTTAAAGGAAGTGAAAACTAAACTGAGCTGTTGAATTGCCAGAGGAGGTGAGTTACTGAGATGCTTAATGGTGTCAACTAGGAATATACTTCCTCACGCCAGGGAATGCGTGTTTGTAGGAATTTTGGCAATTAAATCAAAAGGTCACATAACAAGGAATAGTTCACAGCAGTCAGGGGCTTCTTGAAAAAAGGTAAGGAAATCAGGTCAGTGAGGCCCAGCTGTGCGTCAGGGTGGTGGCAAATCCCGGGACTGGCACAGGGAGAAGTTTCTGGCACTCACTGGATGCTGCTGCCCTGCTCACACTCTTCCTCCGTGGCAAGGATTTGGGTTCCCCTCCGTGAAAATCTGGGACGGGAGGTTGTGGATGTGTCACTCCTCATTCCCCTCTCACTCCTTCCTGGAGATCCCAAGGAATTTCAGAGCACTGCCCCACCCAGAGGCAGTGGGTGGGCCCCGGTTTGGAAGGGGGATGCAGACAGGCCCCCTTTCCTGCACAGGCAGCCCGGCGACTGTCACAGCGGCTGCTCCCGGCCCCGTGCGGGCACCCGGGACTCGCAGGAGTGCGGCTGCACGGCGGTTCCACCTTGTCCTGCGGCACAGCACAGGTTAACGAGCTGCATTCCCGCTTCCTGCACCAGCTAATAACATCCCTGCCTCCTCCCGGTGGCTTTGCCTCGGGCCCTTGTTACTCCTCCTGGTCATCCCTCGGCCAGCACAGACCTCGCTGGGCAATTTGAGAGCCAAGTGCTACCTGCCCGCTCGGCGTCTCTGCCTCCAGTTCCCTCGGCTCCCGTCCCCACGCTGCACCAGGCACTGCCCACGGTGCGGGGCCAGAGGCTGAGCAGCTCAGCCCAGTTTGGGGTGCAATGGAGCTGGAAACACAGGGAGGATCCCAGGAGGCAGCACCATCCTTGATCTGCGTTAAAAGCCCAACCAAACACCACCAAGTATCAGGCAGAAGGTAGAGAGGTGCCTACTGCCCAGGGGTCAGCCCACAGCACTGCAGCACTGCAGAGATTCCTGCCCAAGAATAAATAAGTTAATAATAATAATAATAATAATAACGTGTTTTGGAGAGAAATCTGCCTGCAAAGAGGCTGCAAAGAGGTGTAAGGTGCTCAGGGTGTGATGTGCTGCCTGATGTGCTCCGTGTCCCTGCAGAACAGCTCTCTGCTGCGAGCAGGATATCCCCCAGGAACAATCTGAGTTCCACTCCTGAGGGGTTTATGGGTGTCCTCGTGTGCTGGTGCTGTGCCAGGGTGTCCCATCCCTGTGAGAAGGCTTCTGCCTGGCAGAGCTCCTCCACATTCCCTGGAGTCCATCCCAACCAGCTTTTCTGCTCTGCAATTTCCCTGCTGTTCCCAAGCTCTCCCAACCAGTGCTGGACCATTTCCCCTTTAGATTTTTATTTAGCAGGTGGAATTCTTTGTGGTCCTCTAAGGATGGGGAGGGAGAAACATGGGATGTTCCTACTTAGGACCATTTTGAAATGGGTTTTACAATGGGCTGGATTTCCTGGATGTGGTCACGAAACTGCACCGGGTGTCGCTGCCGGATCAGCGTATCAAGTCCCACCTCCCCTCTCAAAATAAGCTCTCAAAATAAGCTTATTTCATTGGCCTTAACCTTAAACATACTGAGTCTTTTAGCAGGTGTCAGTTCCTTGGTGGCTGGTTAGACCTTGCCATGATTTAAATGGCTCCATCCCAAAATTGCCGGCTGGAGCCAGTGCTGGGAGCTGGCAGGCAGAAGCAGGGATGAGCCCATGTCCTCCTGGGTGGGGCCCCAGCATTGCAACAGCCTCCCTTTTCTAGGAGTGGTTGAAATCATGGCCCAATCTTGGCCATGTGTTGCTAAAAAGAGACCTGTCCTCTAACTTAGGGGAGGGGGGATCTTTGGGGATTATCCTGTGAGAACAACATTCCAGCCAAGAAAATGAAGGGGTGTACTGTGTGTGAAGAAAGGTCTGTTCCCTGTGACGTGTGGACCCCTTCCCTGCCCTCCCCTGCCCCCCTGAGCTGGCAGGAGAGTCCATGAGGAGGGAGGCACAGTGACTGTGTCTGCTGGCAGGTTTGGATCCTGAGGGTGTACTGAGCAAAGCTCTTTGGTTGTGTGGGGTGATCCCAAACGAGGGCTGGGTGGCTGCCACCAGCAATGCTCTGCTTTGCAAGCCCCTGGGGACACTGACCCAAGAGAGAAAGGCCCAAGAGGACCAGCTGTGGGCACTGCTAGCTCCATCCCAGTCTCTGCTGAGATGTGCAGAGGTCTCTGCAGGGACACAACAGCCCCTGGTCCTGCAGTATACAGGGCTCAGACCCACCAGGGAGCACCCAGAGTGAGCTAGACATAGTCTTCATCTCTGGGACAGCTGTGAGCCCTCCTTGAAGTCCTTTCCATCTTCAAGGATGGCAAGAAGGTGCCAGGGTGAATTTACTGGGGGCAAGTCTTGCCAGAGCAGCACAACTGCCCACCATGAGGAGAGGACTGGCTGCCAGAACAGGGGAGGGAGAGAAAGGGATCCTGTTTAAGTGACCTTAGCATGGCCCCTGACACAGTCTCCTGTAGTGTCCTCAGGGCCAAACTGGAAACATAAAGACAAGGTGGGTCAAAAACTGGCTGGACTGCCAGGCTCAATGGGCTGTGCAAGGTGCAGCTCCCAGCTGGAGAAAGGGAATGGCAAAGTCCTGCATTTGGGATGCAGTAATCCTCTGCAGCAGGGCATGTCCTGGCAAATGGGCTAAAAAGCAGCTTTGCAGGAAAGGAACCACATCCAAGACAGGAGCAGAGCCAGAGTCCTGACTGCCAGGAGCTGGACCAAGAGAGGAGAGGATGGGAAAGGCTCTGAAGATAGCAGGAAGAATAGAGACAGGGAAGGGTGAGGGAAATGCTTGGGATGTCCTTGTGCAAAGCTCCTCTCCTGTAGAAAAGGATAAGTGAGGACACAGCAATGGACACATCCAGGAGCAGGAGAGGGCTGGGCTGCAAAGCAGGAGGGGGGCAGGCAGAGGAGGGGTGACGACTCCCTGTTCCTGTCCCCAGAGGATATCTGATGGATTTGAACTGCAAGAAGGTGCATCTTCTGGTGGGAAGATAGAGAGTGATTTGGCGGAGCAGGACATCTGAGCAGAAAATACAAGAACAACAGGTGGGAGAGAGCTCAGGGTGTGAGCAAGGTTGTATCAATATGGGAACCTGTGGCCATTTTTGTGTCTAGGAGACACAAAAAGAGCCGGGCTCTGCCAAGCCAGAAAAAGCACAGCAAAGGAGATCTCTTTCCTTTTTTATCATTCCCATCCCCAGGGCATTTATGGAACGTGAACTGTCCAAGGATAAATGCAAAGTGGAAGAGAACATTTCTAGTATGAGGAACTGGGCTGTGGAAACTTGGTGAGTCTCAGGGAGCCTTCGAGTTGGTCAGGGGGTGACTAAATGCATCTCAGTGTATGACCTCATTGCTTTGCAGGGGTGGTGACAGAGGAGGTGTAATCTTGTCCATACCCAGACTGGGGATCTGCTTGTGTGGGCAGAGAGATGATCTAACCTCTGTGTCCATAATGAGGACACCCATGTGGTTTGGAGAAGTGGATTTTGGTTACCAGAGCAGAGTTGAGCCCCATATTGCCAGTCTTGGACTGCTGCTGGTGTGCCACAGCACACTGAGGGGACAAGTGCCAGTGACCAGAAAGGGATTCTGGAGATTGTCACTATCCCCAGAGGTCCTCCAGATGGAAGGCTGAAAGGGAAGCTCCCAGTGCAGGTGGTCACAGGCAGTGGGATCCACTCCTGCTGGCTGTCATACCAGCAGGAAAAGGAGAAACTTGTAAGTGGGGAAAGGAATTTCAGAGGTCACAGAAACTGGAAGAAGCTATGGAATTTTTTTCTGGAAACAGGAAATCCCTGCACATTACAAGCATGATACAGACTTTAGCACAAAGGATGGTGGACCTACATTCCTCTTCCAGCTGCACACACTTCTTAAGCCCCCCAAGTTATCTCCAGCTGTCCATCATCTTCCCATGCTCACCGTGCCAGCCTGGACACCACCTCCTCTGCACAGCCCTTCATGCCAACCACACTGTTGATCCTCCTGAGTTGCACAGACACCTTCCCCTCTATCCAGCTGCACATTTTCATTTGGACACTGACGATGTCGTAAAAAATTTGAAGATCATTTTGCCACTAAGCTGCTGACTCCATGGCTGGGAGCCTGTGGTCTCCTGGGGCTCCATTAGCAGGTAGAGGGAGGTGGAGGAAGATGTAGGAAGCTCCCACAGTGGGGCTGAGGCAGAAGCTCTGTGGGTAGTTGATATAATGAGGAGAGACAGTCTTATATCTCCTCACCAGGACCTGCCTCTTCCCCCGAAGGGTTTGCAGCAGGAAAGGCTGTGGGAGGAAAGCCTTTTGTGGTGGAGGACCCTCACGTCTCTGGAGAGTAGCCTGGAGGCTGTGACGGCCTGATCTCATCTCTCAGGGAGCTGTGAGTTGTGCTGTGAGTGTCACAGGCAGACGATGATGACTCCAGCCCATTGCCACTTGGTTGAATGCTTTTCACGGGGTGTTGGGGTTGCCACAGGGAGCCCTCAGGCCAACTTTTTGTGGGTGGAGGCTAGAGGAGAGGTCAGAGACATAGCAACACTTCTTGAGCAAGTGCACAAGTGGGAGAAGATTTGACCCAAAATGAGGGAAAACTTTACATGTGGAGGGGCTGTGACTACAGGGAGTACATTCATCATCTGGCTGAAGGACACCCCAAGGCCAGGCAGGAGATGCCAGACAACCTGCACATCCAAAGGCAGCAACGCTCACAAAGGTGGACCCACGCCATGTCTGGGCTGGGGTTTGGGTCTCACCAAAATCCACCTGTGAGGAGAGCTAAGATTCCCCAAGCAGAAACTCCATATCCCTCCAAATGCTGGAGATGCAAAGGCTGGGAAACTTAATGCTGTCAGATTTGTAGACCATGACTCTGACTTTGTCTTGCCCCTGGGAGGTGAAGCACATGGTTTGGTGAGCCCACATATGGAGACACAGAAGTGGTGATGAAGACCCCTCCGAGCAGCAGAGCCACACTGAGCTACAGGACGTAGGCCACAGCCTCTGACCTCGGACATGAAGAGGTGGTGGGTGGGCAGACATGGAAAGATTGACTGTTTGGAGGAGACAGGAAACTCCAGCTCTTCTGAAGATGAAATCTCTTCTTTTGGGAAGAGATTTTGGTGCAACAACTGAGATCAAGCTGGAGGAAGGCACAGCTCGAGGTGGGAATCGTTTCAAAGGTGCTGATGTAAGGACACAGAGGCAGAGGTGGTGGGACGGGCTCACACAGGCACTCACACAGCAGCTGCACAGGGTGAGGCTGGGGAGGTGCAGAGCTCCCAGCTCCACCAGCCCTGCTTCCCTCCTCCTGCCCAGTGCCTGCTGCTTTGCCATGGCAAATTGCCTTCATCCCAGCTCCGATAAACGCTTAAAAGCTCAAATCACACAACTGCAGGCTATGAAAACGAAAAGGGACCCGATAGCCGCTAATAGCCGAGCAGCCCCTGCGGCAAAAGCGTGCGGCGTAGGGAAAGTGGTTTGCATTGATCAGCGGCTCCCGGCCCAGCCTCTCCCTCCCGCGGCGCTGCCCGGCTGCTCCAGCCACAGCGAGGGGGAAAACGGGATAAAATCCCACGGGAATTTCCAGAAAGGCAGAGTCCGGCTAATGGCAGGGGCAGGAAGGTTTGTGGGGTTGGTGTGAGATCCCATCAAAGGGCCATCCTTCTGCTCCACACTGTCCTGTCCTGGCGTAATCACTAGGGCAACACATCCCTTCATGACAAACAGCAATGCCAGGGCCACACAGCCTGGAATGATGCTGAGTCCTAGGAAATGAGTGGCCTGGACAGCCTGAAAGGAAGCAACTGGTGGATGTAGGAGCAGGGAAAAGTTGTCCTGTGGTTGGTGCTGGGTGTGCAGGGCACCACCAATAAAATCTCACCTGTGGAGGGTAGGACCAGCTTGTAAGAGACCACAGGAATCCTCAGCTGCAGGAGCAGGTGCAAGGCAGGAGGCTCATCACAACAACACTGACTGGAAAAGAACTTCAGTGCCTTTCTTGAGCCCATTCCTCCATGCCACGTCCTACAGCCATCTGGGAAAGGTTGAGGGCAGCCAATTTTCATGGGAGTGTTGCAGCTCCCTGGCAGCCTCCCAGTCAGCAACTGGAGCACTTGGAGGTCAGCAGCAAAGAAAGGACATCAGTTTGAGAGATGGAGTCTTTGTTCCAGTCAGAAAAGCTCTTGGGAGTCTACAAAAGCAGATAGGGCAAGTTCCCATGCCCGCCTACAGGCAGAGAGAGTTTGTATTGGTACAGGAAATCCACTGGACTGAGCCCCTTCCTACAAGTGGCTGCCACACACCCAGGAGCAGGCTCAGGGAAGGGGATGGGACATGGAATGGTTTGGCCCTCTGTCCAGCTTCAGCCTGGAGAGGAGATGGTGAAGCAGGGGTGTGATGGTGAACCATGTGTCTGGAGGGTGGACAAGGGACTGTGGTTGCTGCTTCTACCAGTCAAAGAATTGGGGGCCATCAAATGAGACTTGTGGGGACAAGGTGGAGGATGAAGCTCTGGGTGGTGTGCCAAGAACTCCTTGTAGCTGCATGTTTCAGGGGCTAAACATTTCCACAGCTTCCAGAGAAGCTCCTGCAGATTCAGAGTGGGGATGTGCATTCTTTGTGCAGCATCCAGTGGCACCACGTCTGCTGGGATGACTGGTGGGTTAGGAAAATTGGAGCAGTACCATAGATGCTTCTCCTATGTCCTGGAAATGAAGTTTTGGCTGTTATTTGAGACATGAGCTGGATGGACAACTGAGGTGCTTGATGGACAACTGAGTTCAGCTACCCCAGTGGCTGTGTGCCCTTCCCTGCATCCCTGAGCCTGGAGACCAGGCGGGGATTTTTTAAGTACTGGAGCACCAGGGACCGCAGATCTCCTTCGTGGGCATCTCTCTCTTCTTCCTTCCCTTTGTCTCTCCTTCTCTTTCTTCTCCCCTTGCCGTCGGCTCCCTCCATCGGAGCGTGCCCCTCTCCCGTCGGCAGTCCCGGGGAGGAGAGCGGGGATGCGGCAATTCCCAGGCACAGGTGCGCGGTCCCCGCCGCGCGCTGCCCCCGGGCACGGCCCCCACCGCCGCAGCTGACAGCCCACTGGAAATAATGCGTTGTGGCAGAGAGAGACTCAGCAGACCACGAAGATCTGCTGGTGCGGGAACTGCTCAGCAACCAGGAGCCACAACGCCTGTCTCCCGGCTCCGCGGGGCCTGAGCCGGCTCTGGGGATGCCTCCGCTCCGCCGGAGCCTGCCTGCCTCACACGCAGAGCACTTCCCCACTCTCTCCCATTCCTTCTCTTTGCTCTTCTCCCTTTTCCTCCCTTGCTGTTTCTCTCCGCAGCGTTAAGGACGTGGAAGCAGCCAAGCTGCCCGTCCCTACACAGGACATCCCTTTGCCACCCTCTGCACCACCGGGCACAGGAGGGGAGCAAACGGCTCTCGCAGCAGCCTTGGAGGAGGAGGAGGATCAGGTGTGCAGGAATGGAACAACCAGTTCCAGTCTTCCAGCAAAGATTTAATCTGCCTCTGGCATATAAACAGCAAATGTTTGTTCAACTGACCTGCAAACAGGTGACGTGCACCGCAGCGGGGCCAAGACGCCCAACTCCCCGCTGTGCCACTCTTGGTTCCTTGCCCTCTAGCAGGGTGACATGGGGCAGGGGACCAGGGACAAGCAGGTTCAGGATGCTCAGGGCACCCCAGAGCTCAGTGGCTGGAGCCAGGGAATGATGCTTGGAGGGGCCCCATCCTGTCCAGCTGCTGCTGCATCCCTTCTGCTCCCCTGGGCAGTGCAGCGTATGTGGAGCTCTCACACTCATGACGCACACACAGCGTGGCTCATGGCTGAGGGACAAGCGTGTCCCCGTGGGCAGGCTGTGAGTGCTGAGGTGAATCTGCAGGTGGGAGGCCCCAGGCTCTGCCCACACATCCCACTGTGATGGGAGAAATCAGCCTGGGCTGCTGCAGGTCAGGGCTGCACCCCCAGGGCTCCCCTCCCCATCCCAGGGGACACGGGTTCGTTACAAGGGGATGTTTGTGCCTATTTTCTGCATGAGCAGATCTTAGTGACAGGGTCGACTACCAGCTCAGCCCACAACATGCAGGGGGTTGTCCCCCAGCCCTGCCTGCAGCTCAGCCTACATCTGGGAAAGCCACAGTACGGCCCATTTGCTGTCCCCATAGCAGGTGGGAGATACTCTGCTCTTTGATGTCAAATTTCAGAAAGGAATTTGAAAGGGTTCCATGCAGGTAATTCTATCACACAAACACTCCCACTCTGCTCCCGGGGGAAGGGGATGCCCCTAGGTGCCCGTGGTGAGGAGAGTGGGTACCAGAGCATGGGAGCATCCTTCAGCCCAGCACAGCCACTGCACGGGTCTGGTGGGACTGTCCCCAGGGCCACTGGTGTTGCAGGCTGCAGCCAGAGCATCCCTGTGTACCTGCAGCAAGATGATCGGGGAAAAATGCAGAGGGCTGTGGGGCTGTGGGCGAGAGGCCAGCCCCAAGGTGTGGGCTCACCAAGGGTGTCACAAGAGGACACGAAAGAAAGACACTCACTCGTTAAATTGGGAATCTCAACTTACATAATTTTTGGGATTTGGTCAAGGATTGGGGGACGAGAGGAACACCTCTCTGACCCCAGTGGTCAAACCAACAGTCCATCACAGAGAGGAATGCGAAAACAATCTACTTTGTTTATGTTTCAATGCGTGAGAACTCCAATACAAGAATGTAAAACAATCAGAAGGCTGAAAATCAGGGCGACATAAGGGTAGCAGCAGGAATGCCATCCAGCTGTGGGAGGTGGGCACTCTCATGGGGCCACGTGGCAATCCATCCTCTGGTGTGGTGCTGCTGCAGGAGCCTCTTCCCTGCCCATCCCACTCTGATCCCAGACCTTGGCACTGCTGTGCAGATCCCCCTGCCCTGGGAGCTGCAATGATCTCCCCCAGCCCTGCAGGGAAGCCCCCAGACTGTGTGCAGAGGGATGTGGGCTATGGCTAGGCACACTCCAGGCCACTGGGGAGCAGGGCCCGTTGCAGGGGCTGTCAGGTTCTTGAGCCACTGCCAGGGCCTGCCTCCAGGCAACTCCTTGTCCCAGCTGCCCAAAGTTGCAGAGACACACACTGTTTCCCTTCCGATCCTCCAAATCTTGTCTCCTTCTTCCCAGAAGCCAGGGAGCAGATTTTTTCCCCAAATGGCTCCAGCTGCCACATTGGTGCCAATCTGGAGCTGCTTCTGGCCTTCTCCTTTCTGGGCTCTGCATTCCCATACCAGCCTGGCTGCAGGGTCTCTGGGGCAGAGCTCTGCCCTGGGACCTGATACATGGGGGGAAGGTTTGGCCCCTGAGAAATGAGCCCCAGAATGAGCCCTCAAATTCACTGCTGTCCCCAGGAGAAGCTAGCAAGTCCCTCCAGAGCAAAGCAGAATCTAGAGGAGTGACACAGAGGTTTGCATCAGTGTTGGGTGCCCTGTGACTGCCTGGCCATCTGTGAAGGAGTCAAATTTCATGACCATGGTGCCTGTGTAGGTCTGGCTCCTCTGTGAGATGAGGGGAGGGGGCTGTGCCCCCTGCCCATCTCAGAGCTGGTGGGAGCCAGGCTGTGGGACAGGCATGACACTGCTGTCCCCAGGGAGGTTATGGTGTGAAGCACAGAGGGGGCAGCCCAGTGTCAGAATCCTGCAGGAGATATTGCCTGGACATTTTGATCTTGGCATGACCTGGTAGTGGGGGAAGTGTAGTTTAACCTGGATTATTCCTGTTCTGTCACAGGACAGTGTCAGTCCCAGGAGCCATGGAGGCTGGACTGCTTTTCCAGCAGTAAAACCAGGTTACAGGCAGTCAGTCTGCAGCCTCTCCCATCCAGTCCATCCACCCCACTGCCCTCCTGCACCTCGATCACACATCCACATGCAGGTTGCAACTATCAAATTTAGCCCAGCTCTGCAGCAATTTTGGTGCCAGGGCTTTGGAATACCTTGGTAGGCTCTGGCACTGCTGTACCCCAAATGAGTCCAAATGAGCAAAGCCAAATGAGTCCATGCCCAATGTGGTATTGGGGCTGTTGAATCTTTTCTCTTTTATCCCCTGCCCTCAGCAGGGAAATGGTCCCTGAGCTGGGCTGGGGCTGCCCCAGAGAGGCTCTGGCTGGTCAGGCAGGTCACCTGGGCACCTCAATGTCAGTTGGAGGTGGTTTAGCTCCAACGCCTTTAATAGTGTTTGTTTTCCTTTTCCTCTGGGATGGTTTGAGAGAAGGGGGTCAATAATGGGATCAGTGTATACAGCCATACCTGCAGGGTTTGGGCAAGAATTCCGTCACTGGCCTGGGTTTAAATCTCAAACCTGGGAGCTCCATACTGAGGTCCCAGAAGCTCCACTCTCTGGGGCCAGGAGGTGCCCACAGAGCAGAGCCATCTCCCTGGGAGATGCAGGCACAGCTCACCACCTCCATGCTGTCACTCTTCCAGGGCACACTGTGCTTCCCAGAGAGGCGTGGGAAGATTCACCTGCCGTGCCCCTCCATTCCCACCAGGAGCCATCTCCAGGCAGCCTCCACCATGTCCAAGGACGACGGGGGCTGCAAGCTGACCTCAGTCTACAAGCACAAGGAGAGGAAGCCGAAGAAGCCTCACTACATCCCGAGGCCATGGGGCAAACCCTACAACTACAAATGCTTCCAGTGTCCCTTCACCTGCATGGAGAAGTCCCACCTCTACAACCACATGAAGTACAGCCTGTGCAAGAACTCCCTGTCCCTCCTCATCGAGTCCGACTGGCCCTACAAGAAGGGGAACCTGCTGCACCCGGAGCTGCGGCTGCTGCACCCGGAGAGCTCCCGCCTGCGGGGGCGCCGCGATGAGCAGGACACCGGGGACACCTCGGCGGCCCCGGGAGGCTCCGCCCGCGCCAAGCACGGCGTTCCCAGGGACGGCCACCAGGAGAAGCCGATGACAGGGGTGGAAATCCTGCCTGCTGAAGGGGCTGCTGAGGAAGGTGGGCAGTTCCAGGAGGAGGAGGAGGATGTTGCCGGCCTGCTGAGGGAGATGGATGCGGGGGAGAAGAAAGAGAGAAACGAAGAGCCAGGTTGCCAGGGTGACCCAGCTGAACCAGAAGTGAATGCTTTGGTCTTCGGTTTCAAGAACAAGAGGGACAACAAGCCTTGCAAAGAGGTGGAGCCCGACTTCATCATCACAGATGTCTTCTCCCTCAAGAACCATGTCATGAAGAGCAGGGAAATGGCCTCCCCTGACCTAGATGCAAAGCCAAAGCATTGCAAAGTGCCAAAGAAATGCCTGGCCAGCGGTGGGATCTTGATGGAGCAGTGGAAACTGGTGGCAAATGGGCAAAGGAGGAACACACCTGAGGTCTCGCCACCTTGTACCGATGGCAACATCATCCCGTGCTACCCCCCTCCAGCCTACAGTGACTACCATGAACCTCAGGGCCTGAACCTCTCACTGCTGGGTATTAACTACCCTTTGAACCCCAGTCTCTTCTCCTACCTGAGCCCCACCATGGCCAACAGCACGACAACACACCCTCACTTGGCTCAGCTGCCCTTCCTGGCCTCCACAGCCCAGCTGATGCATCCCCATGCCTCCCACTTCCAGCCCCTGCAGAGCCCCGAGCGCTCAGCCTTCCTCCCCCGCTTCTACTACCCCCTGCTCTTCGAGCACACCTTTGGCTCCATGGAGAGCAAGATGTCCTCCAGCAAGCCAGACCCCCAGCAGCTGGTGGGCTCAGTCATGCCCACACCACCCCAAACCAAACCTTCCAATGAGCCAAACAAACCCGGGCTGCTGAAAGTTCCTGTGCTGAAGGCAGGTTTTCCTTGGTCCAAAGGTGTCCGGGAGGAGCCAGGCTCCGAGCTCAGCCACTCTGCCATGCTGGGGCAGGAAGAAGAGGAGAAATGGTTGTCCCAGGAGAAGGAGAGCAACCCAGCTTTGGGCCTCAGCAACCTACGTAAGAAGTCAGCCACTGACATCTACCAAACTGTGGTGGGGATGAAGGATGGTGCTTTCACTCACAGTAGTGTCAGGAAGACAGAGCTGCCAGTGGTGACCTGTCTGGAGACCAGCAGCCCTCCAGGAAACCCACTGAAGAGGAAGTTCCCTGCCAATGGGTTGGATTTGATAGGACCTGAAAGGATGATGCCTGGGAAGCTCAGCTACCAGAGCAGGTAAGGTGCCTGAGATCTCTCTGCCCCTTCCTCACTTTAGGTTCACATCGTTTATCTCCATATCCTGTTGTTTCTCTGGTCCCTCCACCAATCCATGGGATGAGCCCCAGGGAGCTGAGCACTCTTCAGGCTGGTGGTCCACACCAGTGCCCACCCAAGCAGAGCCCCCAGATGCACCTGGGCTATGTCACACTTGCTGTCCCTTGTCTTCCCCTGATCTATATGGAGCCAGAGGTGATGTGGTGTCTGTGTGGGGTGGACTTGTGCTCCCCAGGCACCGGGAATGCACCTCTCGTGTCCCCAGATATCCCAGGTTTGCTGGAACAATCGTTGTCTATTTTTAAACATACACATTTGCATTCCTTTGATTCACCTTCTGGTTTCAATGCCCAGAAGGAGGGTCATGTTCCCAAACATTTCCTTTTACCTGGGGCTAGAAATGTGCACAGCTCCTTTAAACAGAATTTCAGTTCCTCCCCTGGTTGTGCAAGTCCAGCTGTGGCTCCAAGAAAAATGTCACAGTAAACCCACTGCTTTGACACCCAGAGGAGCTTTCCCAGGAGAAGATCTCTGTGGTTTTCTATCTCCACCTGCCCTTTCCATGCTCCCAGGCTGGCTGGACAGATTCCCTGCAACTGAGCCTTCAGGACTGTGGGATGGTCATTTCCATTAACATTCTCCAGTGCTCCAAGAAGAGGGGGATCCAGACTTGGCTAGACAAGGTGGAATCAGCACCATCTCCCTAGACTGGCCTCTCCTTTTGTTGGTGCCATGAAATAGTGTGTGTCAGGACCTCCTCTCCTCTTGGAGAACAGCATCAGGGGCAGGTCCAGCCAGGCTCTGCCTGCTCTGACCAACGCCCTTCCTGGAAGGGTCCCATGCTGGCAGCAGCCAGAGGAGGAAACATGGCTAAATCTGCTAATGCTGGACATAAGCGTGAGGATTTTCCTGTCTTTTTCCCTACTGATTGTATCCACTTCTTCTCTGCAGTGGTTCAAGGGCCAACCCTGGCCACATCTCCATGGCCCTGGACCACTGGCACTCAGATGTCCTCACAGGCCAGCCTGAGGAACCAGAGAGGGGCAGTGACACTGAGGTCCTTCCCTCTGTGGGTGCTGCCCTGGACCATGGCCCCTGCAAGCAGAGCAGACCCCAAGAGACTTCTGCCACGACAGGCTCTGAGGCCACCACTGTGCTTATCGGGGACCTGTCCAAAACCTTGGAGGAATACCAAGAGGTGGAGAAGAAACTGTCAGATCTGGCAAAGGAGGACACCCCTGGGCAAAAAGAGCTGAGGGATCAGCTGGTCAAAATCCGAAGGGAGCTCTACCACATCCACCAGGCACTGGAGAAAGCCAGCAAACCCCACGAGGGGCCGCTGGACCTGTCGGTGAAGAGATCCTCAGAAGGTCTGGAGAAGGTCCAGCAGGCCAAGAAGGAGCCCTGCAACGTGGGGAGTGAGAAGCTTCACGGCAAAGACCAAGGGCCCCTCAGCAAATGTGTGGCCGGCGGGGAGGCTGGAGATGGGGAAGGGCTGCCCGATTGTCTCCTGGAGGCTGAGAACAAAACCATCGACCTGCTGATCAAGATGAGCCGCTCTGAGGGCCTGCGGGCGGCCTCCTCCGAGGCGCCTCTGGGCGCCGTGATCAAGGCGGAGGTGCTGCCCCTCAGCGTGCCCCTGGAGCTGCGCCACGTCATGGAGCCCTACTACAGCCGCACCACCAAGTGCGAGGCGGACTCCAGCGTCCTGCTGTGCTCCGACGGCAGGTCCGGCAGCACGCAGGGCCCGCAGCTCCCCGCCGGCGCCGAGGATGGGCCCCGGGGCTGCCGGGCCGTGCAGCGCTCCCTGTCCTGCAGCCTCCCCGGTGACACCGACGCCGTGTGTGTCCACAGCCCTCTGCATGCTGACCCCTAAGTCCTCAAAATCTCAGGAGATTTGCTCAAAAGCTCCTGGATCTCACTGACCACCTCATGCTTCACCTTCCCAGTGTCCCACCTCTCTACTCTTCCTCTTCGCCGTGGATGAAAGCTCCACCGCTGCCTGGCTGGGATCACGTTGTGAGGGGTTCCAGTAGCTCCCCCGGCTGAATCCACCAGGTGTAAAAACCCAGTCCCTGTGCTCCCTGATCAATCATGGACAGTGCTGCTGGGCTCTGCATGCTCCCAGCCTCAGCACCCCCCCCTTTGAAAGGGGAGTCACCAGCAGGCACCAAGAGAAAACTGCTAAAAGCACCAGGTTTTCATCAAAAGGCTCACCCAGCCCTCTCATCAGGGACACTCAGGGACATTTGCAAACCAGTTCCCATAACCTGTGCACAGGGGAGGAACTACAGAGGGCCAAGCCTTGGTTTGGGTTGTGCTCAAACAGACCATGGCTGTCACCTTGTACACAGCAAAGACACAGTGGCTTTGTCCCACAGAGGTTGGAGGGTCACAGCCAGGAATCAGATGCCCAGCTAGGTTGACCCAGAGGCCCAGAGTTTTCTGCACTGTGGAGACAAGAACATCCTGCCAATACAATGACAAGTGCAATACAAGAGCCACCTCGCCAGCTCCACACCTGGGTCCTGAGCTCTCTTGCCCGGGCCATTTGCCATGTGTAGGTAATACTGGGCTGTGGGGATTTGTTCCTGTTCACTGACCATCCAGTGTCCTGGTCCTCCTTTTGCCTTCACACAGAAAGGACCTTCCCTCCCTCTCTCCCCATGCAGATGTGATGCATGTTCCTCACCAAGGCCCCTATCCTGCAGAGTTCAGCTCCCAGGAGCTCCTGCCCACTAGTCCTAATCCCCCAAACACTGACACACGGGACAGCAAAATGGGGGAGAGGATGCTGCTGTGAGTCAGAGAGCTCAAGGGACACAAACCCCAAAACAAATGTGAAGGGACAAACTTGGCCTGTCCCAAGCTGGAATAATGCCGAGCCACCACCCCTGAGCCACAGCACTGGAGATCAAACCACCTAGGCAGGTGCCTGCTGCTTGTGGGATCAACACTGGCCTTCCCAAAAGGCCACATTCTCCCTGTGTTCACTGGGGGCTCCTGATTCTGTTGTGCAGACTGGGACCCACTGCAGGGCAGTCACATGTCCCTGTCCCCACTACCTTTCTGAGAAACATCTGTTCAGGCTCAGGATGCCCTCATGCTTGGGCCAGGAACTCTTGGAGTCCCTCCCTGTAGTGCTTTCATGGAAAAGCATTTCCTCTCCCATCCACACTTTGTATTCAAGACATGGTGGGGTGTTCTGTTAGCACCCAGGGCCTTCATTAGCTTGGTGGCTTATTCCTTGAAATGGGAAATGCTGAGCTGAGGGCAGGAAGGCAGGACAAAGAAGACAGTGACAAAGCCACAAACAAGGGATGTACACAGTACACACTCCGGGCCCAAAGAGGACAATTCCACTGTGGTGGCTGAAGAAGGCAAGGCCCATGTGGGACCTGGGACTCCCGGGTGCTTTGATGGACCCAGACAATATGAAAGCTCTTCTCACCTGATTGCTCTCTGGACAAAGCTTCCACATCATCAAAGGGGTTTGTTTCTCATTGCAAGGATTTGCTTAGGGCACAGGGCCCTCTGGGGTTATTGGTCTGTTCTCTCTGGAGGAGAGTGTGGGGTGGGGGGGAGGGGGACATTCAGAAGGAGAGATGCTCAGCTCAGCAGTGTAGCCCTTTTGAGCCATCTTCAGATTTTCCTGATCATGGAAGGGCCATGTCCTGCTGCCTCCCAGCATGGCCTTGGTCCCACAGGGGAAGGCGGGAAGACTCCGCCAGAACAGACCCCAGAACCTGTGTGGAAGTTCCTCAGTCCCAGAGCCCAGGGAGGTGGCATTGCCCAGCCTTTCTGGGTGTGAATTGTGCTGTCATCTCTGGATGCCAGAACACCATCAGCACAGCAGACCCTCCACATCAAGCACCTTGTTCACATCACCCTCCCCCAACAGACTCCCAGTCTCCCTCCAGCCTCTTCTGTCATCCTGTGCCCCTCTGTCACCCCATGCCCTGCTGTCACCTCCTCTCCCCAGCTCCCTAACTGCCCTGGAAGCCCATACCTCCCCTGCCAGCACCTTCCTGTTCCCATATCTCAGGGCTCCCTACTCTCCCCCCTCACCATCTCTTCTTCCATGCCTGGACCTTCACCCCAATCACAGCAGGAAACTCACAGGCACAGCCAGGAAGTTGTAGTCCTATTTTCCCATTACATCCTTCCCTGCCCACCTTGCCTTTACCTCCTCTGAGGAACAAAAAGTCATTGTAGGTCTCTCTGCCTGTAACAGTGTGTCTTTTCAGAGAACAGCCAGGGCCCTTCTAGATCCCAGTCAGCCTCTCCTGTACAGAAATTGCTTGAGAACTGCTCAGGAGGCAATCCAAGCTCACACAGCCACACACGTTACAAGGCTGGCTCAGCAGAGAGGCAGAAGGCTCCCAGCCCAAATCAATTTCCAGCAAGTGTTTATTCCAGTGTGCTGAAGGTGAATCCAGAGCCAGAGAGGAGGAGCATGTGGTTTTTCTCAGTTATACAGGGTCTCAGGTTTGTGGGTGGCACAGGGGGCAGGGCAGGGGGCAAGTGACCACAGGGAAGAGAGGAACAGGACACCAGGCCCCATGTCCAGTGGGGAAACAGGGAAAGGGGATGCCATGGGGTGGGTGATGGACTTGCCAAACCCAGAGAGAAGATTGCACAATGTCTGCAAGGGTCCATGGGGGAGAAGCCTTCTTTACACCTGGGGTATCTTTAATCTTCACTTTTCCAGGGAAGGGCAGTTGGAAATTCCTTTAATGGCACAAGGGACTCCACATCTGCCTACCTGGAAACCACATCTCTTCCCCATTCCAAGCATCATCCCATATTTTTTAGCAGATCCCCATCTGAATGTGGGCACCTTGGAGGTCCAGGACACCAGGGAGGGGTAGCTGAGGTCTGGGACCATCACCCCTGAGCTTCAGCAGGAGATCCACACCCAGACCACCAGGCAGTGCTGCCTTTCACCCCTTTTTAGCTGAGATGTTGCCTGTACACTGTCACCTCTCTGTCCCCAGACCCTGACTCCAGCCTGCTGCCAGAGCTCGGATGCTGCCTTGCTCTGTGGTGCCCATGCTGTGAGCTGGGCACCTCCAATGAGTAGAGCAGCCCTCCCTGTGTCACTCACTGTGTCCCTCACCTCTGCAGAAAGCTGGGGGGGGCAAATGGAAGCTGGGGGCCGATCACACAGTATTTATTGTTCACAGTTTTACGAATGTACAAAACAAAAACCAAACCATTAAAGGGAAAACCTCCGAGCAGGAGCTGTTGTAGCTGCTTTGTTCATTCCTGGGAGTTCTGCCTGCTCTGGCTGGATCCTGCAGCAGTCTCATGACACAGTTCCTATCACAGAGTCTCTGTTTTTGAGGTGCCAGGTGAGCCACCAGCAGGATGTTGACACTGGCTGAGTGTGATCGGTGTTTATGTGGGTGAGCTTTGGCTCTCATTCTGCTGGATCAACACCAGGATCCCACTGGCTTGTCCCATGCTGGGGAGAGGGGCTGCCCACTGTGTCTGACAGCAGAAGTCAGGCTGAGGTATGTCCTCACAGAAGCCATGGATGCCCTAATTCATAGAATCCCAGAATTCCAGAATGGTTTGAGTCAGAAGGAACCTTAATGTTCATCTCTTTCCACCCCCTGCCATGAAGAGGGACACCGTCCACTATCCCAGGTTGCTCCAAGCCCCATCCAACCTGGCCTTGGGCACTTCCAAGGATGGGGCAACCTGTGCCCAGCTTCTCTGGTCAGCCTGTGCCAGGGCTTCACCACCCTCACAGGGAAGGATTTCTTTTTAACTGGTAAGCTAAACCTACTCTCTTTCAGTTTGAAGTCATTCCCCTTGTCTTATCATGACACTACTTGTTCCTGCAAAAGTCTCTGCACACACACATGGCCTTTTCCTTCCATCTCCTTTACAATCTGCCATGGCTGGACTTTGGGACCACAATACCAGACCCTGGGTTCTGGTGCAGGGAAGAGCAGAGAGAGGGTGCATATCCCGTGTCCCCAGTTCCACCCTGTCCATCAGCCTTTGCACCTTGTCCCCAGGGGTGCTGGTAGCACCCCCACAGAAGAGATGGCTCCCCTCTCTGCCCTGTCATGGCTGTTCAAGGCAGTCCCTTCCCCAGGGACTCCTGCCTGCAGGCCACCAGGGTGGTGGCTGAGCTGGTGGCACCATTCCAGTTGAAAAGATGAAAGCATTTACCCTTACATTTAAATAATGGATGGGAGTTGAACTACCAGGGTGGCTTATCCAGGCTGCAATCTGCAGCCCCAGGGCCCTCAGCCCACTCCAGCACAGGACCCATTACACGGCTATTTGGTCACCCTAAAGGCATCTGATAGTGAGCCATTACCCACCCCTTACACGCAGGACCACCCTGATAGGCATCGTTCTTGGCCATGGTTGACCACACTCACCCTACTTGCATGTGCCCCCCATTCTCCTGCCATCCAAGCCCACTCCCAATCAACAGGTGGAGGATCCAGGCAAGTCCCTCCCCTGCCCGGATGAGGCAGCAGCCCCCCTGCTCCTTGGGCTGGAGGGATATGGGGTCACAGCAGGTCCCTGGCACAGCTCAGAGCCCAGCAGGTCCTGGTCAATGGAGCTGCACAATTTTTATGGGTTTCTAACCCCAGGTGGGTACAGCTGCTCCTGCTCAAGTATTCCTTCTCCTCCAGCTTCAAGAGCAATGGAGAACTCAAGGATTGGGAGGGAGGGAAATTTCCTAATAAACAAACCCTGAGGGAAGGCTTATCTCAGGCAAGGCAGTGGAAGGAACCAGATTCCAAGGTTCCTTGTAAAAGAGGAGGTTGTTATGCTTACCATCCCATTGGCACAAGGACATGGCCCCAGGGAAGCTGGGAGTGGAGGACACAGAGGGTGGGTTTGCTGCATCCCCAACCAGTCCAGCCACAGTTGGTGTGACTGTGAGCTCTGGCTGGATGCCCTGCCATGGTCAACAGCAGGGGGAGAGAGTACAGGGGCAAACCAGACACCCTGGGACACAGGGACACCTGGGGAGGAGTGGCAGGATGTCATGTCAGGCTGCTCATTGTGAGCAGGGCAGCCCCAAGCATGAGGTGGGAACATCCCAGAGACCCCAGATTTCCCCAGCTTGGTGGCAAAGGGCCGGTGACAAAATCTGGGGGTTGATCCCATGCTAGAAGAGGACATTTGCTGCAGAGGTACAGTCAGCAGGAGTCCCAGGAGTCACCCACCCACATGGAGGATGGCTGGAGCTGTGGTGGGCATCACCTCTTCCCACTGCACTCCAGCCTGGCAGGGAAACCACGGTCCAAGAGATGGAACTGCAAACTCCCTGGGGTTTGCCCACAAGTCAAATATGTGGTAGAGCCAATGCCATGTCCAGAGTTGGATGCTGCCAAGCATCAGCAGGGTGCTGGGTGTGACACCAAGAAATGGAGACACATTTGTTTCCAGGGGGAGTTCACCCCTTGCACACCACAATGTTCAGCTGGGTGGTGGAGACCCAAATGGTTTGGGAGCACACAAATCCAGTGGCTGAGATGGAAGGTGAGTGCTGAGGTGCCCCACCCCACTGTGCCAGGGCACCCAGGTCCCACCTGCAGCAGGCTGGGGAGGTGGGCACTCACTCGGAACTGTGGGCTACCAGGTGGAACCAGCTGGGGACAAGAAGTGGTTCCTGCCCAGCACAACCAGTTTTGTCTTACCACAACGTGGGCAGGCCAGAGCTTGGAGCAGTGGAAAGTTACCAAACGTGGGCTCATGAAGGGCCAAGGTCGGCCAGGAGATTTCTGAGCAGACATGGGAAGCTGCAAAGACAACCTGGAGCAGAATTGCTCCATCTCTGGCAGGAGGGAGGCAATGACCCGGCCTTGCAGTGATGACAGGGCAACTTTAACTGTGAGCTGAGGGCAGGGAAAGATACCAGGCTGAGAGGACTCTGGAGCTGGGAAGACAAATCAGGAATTGGCCCCAAGGGGGTCTCATCACTCCAGAGGGCCTGTCCCAACCCACCTTGCAATTCCCACCTGGGGAAAGGCTGGGAAGGTTTTCTTTCTCCCAAATGACTGCATGTTGGGGGGTAGTTCCCACATTAACTTAAGTAAGGACTGGTGCTCTTGGGAGCTCCAAGTGTCCTGGAAGGTACTAACAGTGCCAGAACACCCTTTGTCTCTTCCTCACACCTCTTCTCAGTATTGTTCCTCTCTTGGCTTGGAAGCTTAAGCACAGTAGGAGCAAGCAGGGGAGGTTGTGACTCCCCTTGAGGCACAAATGTTGCCCCCAGGGCTGGCAGCACACCAGGGAAGCAGCACAGATGTGCTGAGACCTGGCAGGGACTGATCTGCCAGGGCAATGCTGATCAAAGGGACAGGCCAGCCCGGGCCTCCACCTGCTCTCAATCAGACTGCAGCTCCGGGGGAGGAACAGCAAGTCCTCCTGATCCTCCTGGGAGCTTCTCTGTGGGAGGAAGAGGAGCAGAGGCAGCCAGAAGCATCAATCCACACATTGCCTGTGGCTTATCTTGGATGCTGTGCTCCCAGCTGTTTATGGAAGCAGCACTACTGCTCCTCACCACTCTCCCCACCACAACCACTGTGGTGGCATCTCTGCCTCGAGCCATCACACTGTGCCCTGGTGACTGTCTTCTGGCTCTGACAGGAGCACTGCTGCATTGCTGGTGTATTTGGAGTCCCACATGAACTCTTCAACCCCCATCAGCTACAAACACACAAGTGCAGAGCAGTCCCCGAGACTGCAGCTCCAGATCTGCTCCAGCAGCAGCCGTGTTCTCCATCCCCCCACAGCGTGTAACCAGTGTGGAGGAGTAGCTATCCCATCTCCTCAGCTTTAAATGAGGAAAAACAGTACAAAAGGCTACAAAATTTCCCTGCTGCGTTTTCCCATCTGTTATTGCAATTGGAGGTTTCCTTTTCCCTGCTCCTGGATGCCTCTGAATGGATCATTTCCCTGGGGTATTTGCCCAGGGCAGAACCTTTCTAGCTTCGGAGGTGGATCAAAGGCCCGTGGAGGGAAGCAGTGAGGGTTTAAGTACTTAAAAGAGCAGGGGCGGGTGCGAGCAGTGCTCTGGGTGAGAGCAGTGCTCTGGGTCTCACCAGGGCTGATGCTTCCAAAGGCAGCCAAGCTGAGCAGGGAGAAGGTTTCCCCCAGGCTTTGCGGGCTAAGGCAGGGTGAGATCCTGGCTGCTGCTGCTGCTGTTTGATCAGCTCCTGCCTTCCTGCCCACTTCCCTGCCTGGAAGGGGCCCATGCCTGCTGGCACTGGGGCAACACAGGAGATGCCAAATGGTACCAGGGCACCTCGGCTGCATCTTCCCCACTGCTGCCTTGGGGTGCAGGAGAAGATGCTGAGGGTTGAATGGTTGAGAGAGAAGGAGCAAACATTCCTGCAAGGCAGAAGCTTCCTGAAGACCCAGGAGCACCTGCACAGCTGGGTACTGCACCTGGGCAGCCCTGGCTCCCCCACCCCAGGCAGCAGCTGCTGCAAAGCCAAAACACCCACAGCATTTTCTCAGATCCAGGACTCAGAGACTCAAAGCACTCAGCCACTGTTATTTTCTTCCTGATTTTAAGTACAGGGTACCTAAGGATGTTGACAGTTTGTGGTTTGGGTGGGAGGTGGGAACAGAAAGTGCAGGTGCAGGTGCTTTCTTGCCCACCTGTAGCCAATGGCCACAAGCCTGTGGTACACCAGCAGTGCCAGTCTGCACCCTTCCTCTCCAGAGGAAAAGCCAGAGCAATCCCTCATGGAAAATCAATTGGCTCAGTACCATCCATAAGGGAATGTTTCCAGCACATCACTTTGCTCCAGTAATAGCCATGCCCCTGGGATTTTACAGAGCTCCTGGACATCCAGAGCCCTCCTCAGTGGGCTGAGCATGGAGCTCTGTTTGCAGAAAGCTTCTGTTTGTTTCCCACTTCCTGCACGGCCTTGGGATGCTGCTCCCTCCCAGGACAGGAGGATGCTTCTTTCTTCCCATCACCCCTCCAGACCAGGTGGAGAGGCCAGGATGGGTTGGACTGAAACAGCCTGGTGACACCATTACCCAGCTCCCATGGCCCTGTAGGCTTGTACCCCAGTCAGGTGGAAAAGGGGGTGGCAATGGGGATGCTGCCACCAGAACAGGGATTCATCCACAGGGCTGTTCCTGGCATGAAAGGGGCTCTGTGGCAGTGCCCCACTCTGCTTCACAGCTTCTGGCCCTTCCCAGCAGGCTCTACAGGGAGCTTGATGTCCCAAAGAGGATTAACTCCCTAATCCTCTTGTGAGCCTTGTGCGCAAGGGAGGCTTCTGAGGAGGAGGGAGAAAGGGAGAAGCTGAGGCTCAGCTGAGCCCTTATCAGTGTTGGGGAAGATGAATCAGGGAAACCTTATAAATAGGACTGCTTAGCAAAAGATTCCGAAAATATGAAATCTATAATCGAAATAGAAATGAAAGCTTGCTTGGAGTTGTAGGATACCCAGCCTTAGTCACTATATAACCTGAAAACAACAGCCCAGCCAGCTGAAGGAGAATCCCTTTGGATTGAACAATACCCTTCTGCTGGTTAAGGGATCCAAAGGTCAATGTAGCAAAAGAGAACAGTCTAAAGAGTAGTTTTTAGAGTTTAAAATATAACACAATAGGGTAATGTAGTAGTTCTTATAGGCTGTATGTAGATTCTATAGGGTTTTGTGTCTTGCACTGGTTGGTTAGTGTAAATTAGAATATTCAACACAAAAGGAGATATAATGTATTGTAACAAGGACCTTGCTCTCTTTTCCCCTGCACTCTGACCCCTGCCACCTCTCTTACCTCTTACCCTCTTTTTCTCTCTCTCCCTCTCTCTTTGGGACTTCCCTTCAGCCCAGGCTGGTGGCTGAAGGCAAAAAGGCCCTTTTTACCCATGACCCCTGCAATAAACCCACATGTTCTAGAATGTCTCAGGTCTGCAGAGTTGCCTCTCCCTGCTGTCCATGGATGTTCCTACAATCAGACTCTGGAGAATCTTTTCCATTGGTTATTGGGATTCCGGGATGTCCATGCTGGCCAGAGGACAGAGCCAGGTCAGTTTTAGGGACCAGAGTAGTTACAGCTTTCCTTTCTGGAGGGATTTCTGTGATGCCTGAAGAGGACCTGAGTTCTTGCTCTCACCTCCATGGAACCAAGTTTAGGAAGCCCCAGTGTGGCAATTTCAGGCACACGAAGAATGAGGCAGACACAGAAGGTCAGGTAGGAAAAGCTTCTATTTTAATTTCTGACTCCATCTTTTATACATTTTGGCCAGAAGGCAAAAGATTGGCTGAACAAGTTACCACCTTCTTGACCTCATTGGTGAACATCACCATCAATCACATTCCTCCTCTGCGAGGAGAAATATGTAAACAAAATAGATAAGTTCTAAATATCTACATAGTTTATACAAAGCTGCGTGAGAAACTCCACTACAAACTGCAAACACTGGAAAGCAGGAAAATTCAGGGCGACACCCCAGCCCAGTCTTAGTCTGCGTGGGGGATCAGAATCCAAGAGCTGTGTCCCCCAGTGTCCCCAAGACCCTGCATGTTTCCAGGTGGACACTGCAAGCATTCCATGGACAGTGGGGGAGTGCAGCCAGGACAGAGGCTCTGCTCATGCTGTGGGTCGTGTTTTCTGTGTGTAGATGTGCAGTGAATGCTCCAGATTCCCACTGAAACCACAGTCCTGGGGTGTGACTGTCCCTTGCACACACACACAGACAGACACACACAGACACACAGACACACACACAGACACAGAAACACACACACACAGAAACACACACAGACACACACACAGACACACACACAGACACACACAGACACACACAGACACACACACAGACACACACACACACACACAGAAACACACACAGACACACACACAGACACACACACAGACACACACAGACACAGACGCACAGATACACGCACACACAGACACACGCAGAGACACACACACAGAGACATACACACACACACACAGACATACACACACACAGACACACACACACAGACACACACAGAGACACACAGACACACACACACACAGAGACACACAGAGACACACAGACACACACACACACACAGAGACACGGCACATTCCCGCTGTTGGATGCCCAGTGCCAATCATTCCCGGTTGCTCGGACAGACGGGGCCGCCTGGTGTCCGCTCACAGCAATGACCAGCCCGTGCCCGGCCCGGTGCCGTTCCCGCTCCGTCCTCTCATCGGCCCTGCGCTCCCACAAACCACCACAACCCTCGGCCGCAGCCTCCTTGCGCTGACAGTGGTGTGGAGCAGGCTGGGGACTGCTGCCATCCTCGGGGCTGGAGTGCTCTCCTGTCCAGCAGGGACCAGAGCCACAGGAGGGTTTTGCAGCTCCACAACTGACATTGGGTTGACACTGTGGACTTTCAGGTCCCACCACACTCTTCCCAGTCACAGAGCTGTGCTCTAGGTGAGGAATTATTCTCAGTGGATGATTGTGGGTTGTTTTCACACAAGTCTGTAACTTTTCCCATAAGTCTGTGACTTGGGGCAATGACCTTGACTTCTCCTGTGGGATCTCCTGCTGGCTCCCTGCACACTTGTAATGTGTCAGGCAGGCACTGTGCCCATCTCCAAGGCCTAGTGTGTTCCTTGTGGACTGTCCTGGGTTGTGGTATAGGATGTGCATGAAGTATTCTATCACCATCTTCATGAACTGTTGAATCCAACTGTTGGAGCAGTGTTCTCCCAGGCCCCTCCCTCTGGGCTGTCTTCTGTTAATGGCCCATCAAATGCTGCATGACTCACAGGTAACTCCCTCGGGAGCTCTCTCTCTTTAATGGGCCATCAAGGACCCCCTGGATGACTCATCATCCCATTGGGAGATGCTCCACCCAGGGGGAGGAGCCAAGCATTCCCACCTGGATATAATCTGGGATTTGGGACAGTACAGGCAGCCCTTACCCCCTGGATTCCCAGAGGACCAGAGCTACCAGACCTTTCTATGGGATCACTGCTTCAGGAAGACCCCCTCATCTGGAGTGCTTCCATCACCCTGCTCAGGTTGTATTCTGACTCTGTCAGCGGTCTTTTGTATTACTGCATTTATTTTATTTTTTATTTTATTTTTTATTTTATTTTATTTTTTCTAATTAAATTGTATTTCTGACTTGGAGCCTCTCACTCGTTTTGCTTTCAAACCACTACATGGACACACAACCAAGAGCTGCTGCCCCTGTGCCAGGGGAGGAAAAGCCACAGGGGGTGAAGTTTGCCACTTACACCTGCAAGGAATGTGCTTCAAGAAGCCTGAACTGAACCCAACTTCTCTTTCCCTTGGTCCACCTCTGGCAGCAGCAGCAGGCTGACCATGCCCATGTCTCTGAAGCCTGCAGCTCCTGGTGCTGGCGTGAGCATGGGCTGTGCCAGGGCTCTGCCATGATACAGGGCTCTCCTGGGGTCCAGGTGGCTTCTGAACAGGTTGTGACAGAGCCACGGTCCTGGAAAGGTGAACCAGAGCCCCAGGGCCAGGCTGTGTTTGTTTATCCTGGTGATGGAGCACACAACAGCGAAACAAAAGGTCAAACCCTGTTGCCCTGGGAGATGGTTTTTGAAGCTGCCTCCCTGTCCTGCTGGGGCTCGGATGCAGTGGCCCCAGCGCTTGTCATGTCAAGTTATTTTTGTAATTTTGGCTGGGAATAGGTCTGAGGCAGGCAGTGTGAGGTTCAGAGATACATTGATCCAGGACCAAAAGGGACCTAAACACCTGGTGAGAATAGCACCCAGCCCTGGGGCTTTGGAGGCAGATCCCCATCCCACAGCTCCTGCAACCAGATGGACCCCAACCTGCTTCCTTAGTCCTAAGGTGCAGCTCCTCCAAATATCCCAAAAGATGGCTGAGTCTGACCAAAACTTTGCTTACATTTGGCCCTTCTGAATAATGAAGAGACACAAACTTCTTCACAACTTGGCCAGGTTTCAGGTGGGTGGTGTGAGCTCACTGTGGGCAAAGGCAGAAACTCTCAGGAAGCACTGTCAGAAATCACTGCCAGGGAGAGAGGGCAGGCTCTGAGCAGCCCCTTACAGGCTGCTCTTGCTAACTTGGCTTTTATTCCTGACCCCCTTTGTTGGGGCAGAATTAATAAACGCCACCATCAACTCCAAGCATGGTTTTGTGCAGTTGTGGGGAGCCTGGATTGAGCAGCGTGGAGATGGAAAGGGGGGGGCTGTTCCAGCATTCCTGGTTGATGTATCTCTTCTAGAGAGGCAAAATTCACCAATCTCCTTTTTGTAAGTGGGGAGACTGAGGCACATACCTGCACCATGCCCAGGCTGGGGCACAAGGGGAGGCAGTGGTGAAGCCATGAGGAGCCCTGATTCACCATGTGAGCCTCCTTGTCCCACCCCAGCAGCTGCCAAGGGTGAGGAGCAGCAAATCAGCCCTTTTGCCTCTACATGAAAGCCCCAAATCCCCCATGCAGCTGGGTACCTCCCTCTGGCAGGAGCAGGCAGGAGGGACATAGACTGATCCTGGGGGAAAGGCACCTTGTCTCTGGGCAGGAGACCAGCACAGGGTAAAAACCATGTGGTTCAGCCCTTGTCTTGCTGCTTCTGGTTGTCAGCACAAGGAGTTCTTGTGTTTACTCAGACTTCAGGGCAATCGCCCGTCACTAACAACACAACATCCCACTGCCCTGAGGGAGCTGAGGGAGCAGGACAGAGCCAGTGGGAGGCCAGCACTGCCAGGGAAGGACAGGCAGCCCCCAGGACAGCAGGACTAAGGTAAAGGATCTGTGGTGCTGGGCTAGTATCCACAGGTGGTGGCCTGAGCTGTGTGGGGAAAATGTCAGAGCCCTCTTCTTGGGTTTGGACCTGAGCAGCTCAAGCTAGGCTCAGGATACACCATCAAGGGTCTGATGGCAGCTTTGGGTGTGCAGAGCCCAGGAAGCAAGGTGGATGCTCCTGATGAGGGGTGTGTGTCAGCTGGCACATTTTCTCCCTGGCAGTGACTCAGTTTCCCCATCTGGAAAATCCAGCTTCTTGGATTGAGGACTCTGTCCATCTCTGAAGGAGGATCCTGACAAGCAGTCCTGGGATATGGAGGGCTTGTTTCCACCAAACAGATCTCTGCTGCTGGAGACACAAGGCATGACCACCATGGGGAAGCAAAAGCTGTTCCCAGGCCCCAAACCAGCAGAAATTGGTATTCTGTATTCTCTCATCCTCACCATTGTATATTTGCATTTGGTAACTCTGCAATTATTCAGGGATGGCTTTTAAATAGTTGTAGTATTTGCACATGAGAAGGACCATTTGGCACTGTATGCCTTAGCTTTCTTCAGCTGTGGTCTGGGGAAATGTCACTTTTGTGAGCAGCATAAGGCACATGATTCAGGCAATCATGGGACATGGGGCAATAAAAGTGGAGTGATGGCTTGCAAGCAACTCAAAACAGCCAGGTGTGCCCATTATAATATAAGTTATAACCATATTTAAAGCAAAGTAAAGCTATGCCTCTCCAAGAGCTTTAACGAGGTCATATTTCTCTTAACATTTCCCTTGCCAGCTCCTGGCTGTGTGTTATAAGCCATGCTCCAGCCAGGCCTGGGGAGAGCACAGCAAAGCTGGGCTCCCAACGCTGCCTGGTTTTAAAACAGAGGGAGAGTGTGAAAAGAGAAAATTGGATTCTCATGGTGGCTCTTGTCTGAAAAAAATGGTGAAGATTGAATGTATCTTTCAGAGCAGAACCTCCCTTTTGCTTCCTGACAAGTTGTTGGCTGCTTCAGAAATAACGTGATCAGCAGGTGCTGATCTCTGCTCCCTGTGACAGGGACAGGACCCAAGGGAATGGCTGGAGCTGTGCCAGGGGAGTTTTAGGTGGAGATCAGGAAAAGGTTCTTTCCCCAGAGGGTGCTAGGCACTGCCCAGGCTCCCCAGGGAATGGGCATGGCCCCGAGGCTGCCAGAACTCCAGGAATAATTGGATACCACTCCCAGAGATGCACAGGGTGGGATTGTTGGGGTGTCTGTGCAGGGCTGGGAGTTGAACTCCAAGATTCTTGTGGGCCCCTTCCAACTCAGGATATTCTGTGATTCTGTGAAACTATTTGGATGGGAAAGGGGCTGCCCTGACAAAGACATGCACTGGCCACGTTTGACACCTGACATGTGGGAGTTGAAGAATGGTCACCCTGAGTGACTCAAGTGTTATCATGGATTGACCTTGGTTTGGAGAGATAGGGCTCACAGAAAATAGGGGAAACAAGTGTTAAAGACCTGAAAAAAGCCACTATCTCAGGAACTGGAGAGTCTGAAGTCCCATTCAATATGTTCACACACAGGGCTCCCCTTCATATATAATCTTCAGGCCACATCTGCCACCAGTTGAGCTGTTGGAGCTGTTGGACCTTTTTGGCTTATTCCTCTAGCTGCAGATCCAGCTTGGTGACCCTTTCATTTCTGTGCCAAGGTCCTTGTTTGTCTTTATTTCATAATTAGCTGGCAATAAAGTGACGTGGTCTCTCTGGCATGAAGTGAATCCAGACTAGCACCAACACCTTGACCCCGGGTAGATAGCAAACACCATAGCATGGCCCCAGAGATAGCAGCAGGCAGGGAGAGTCATGGTCCTAACTGCTTCCCCCAAACAGGGACAAGAGATTTGTCATGGACTACACGGTAGAGACCAGCCAGCTAAAGCAGAAGCTTCTGAAAACCATCTACAGCCTCCAGCTGAAGTCATTTACCACACTGCAGTCAGCCAGCCCGCTGCTGCACAGCCAGCGTGGCATGGGCATGGTGACCCAGCACCAAGTCCACCAGCTGGCAGATAAGGCCAAAAGCCTGTGTGGAGATCTAGACAACATCAAGAACCTCCTCCACTATTGCCAGGATGACTTGGTCCGGCAGATTCCCAACCCCACTGGCAGCTGCTATGGGGGTGTCAGTGGAATCCATTGCTCCCTGGATGGCTCCATCTACGTGACAGCTGAGAGTGCTCCCTGGGTCCATGTCCTCAGCAGCACAGGCCACACACTGCAGGCCCTGCCCTGCCAGCAAATGGGCAAGGGAGGCAGCATTTTCTTGCCAGAAGACGTGACTGTGACTAGGATGGGAATGGTGGCTGTAGCTGACATGGTGAATGAAGCCATCTGGATCTTCAACCCTCACACCAGGCTCTCCAAGAAGGAATGGATAAAGATCAGGAAGGTTGGTTCCCCCAGGGGAATTGGAGTAGACTCCATGGGCAAGATCCTGGTAGCAGACTATGCACAAGGCCAAGTGCACAGCCTTGCCCTGGACCATGCCTTCAGGACACTCAGTGTCCAGTCTGTCCCCAACCTGCAGGGACCTCGCTACATCAGCCCAGTACCCAGGGGAGGCTTTGTGGTGAGTGAGGAGTGTGGAGACGTCAAGGTCTTCATGAGCAGCCATAAGCTCCCCTCCTCCCTCAGCAGCAAATATGGACACCAGTTTGGTAACCCTGCTGGGGTCTGTGTGGACACGGATGGCAACATCCTGGTGGCAGACGAGCAGCGCCGTACAGTCCACTTGTTCCCAGAGCACGGGGCTCCCATCTGCCTGGTGTCCACAGGGCTGCAGAGGCCCGCTGGCATGGCTTGCTCCTCCTCTGGGCACCTTTTTGTGGCAGACACAGTGGAGAACTGTGTCAAAGTCTTTAAGTATTGTGTGAGGCCTCCGTACAGACCCACCAATACTGAGGCATGATGTGCTGACCCCAACCAAACAGAGGTGGGGAGGGGGGTGATTCCCCTGTAGCCTCACTGAGCTGTGCTCTGTTGGTGGGCTGAGAGCTCCACTGCTCTCACAGATTCATGTAACACAATCATGGAATGGGTTGGGTTGGGAGGGACCGTAAAGACCATCTCAGGGCAGAGACACCTTCCACTATCCCAGGTTGCTTCAAGCCCTGTCCAACTCGGCCTTGGACACTTCCAGGGATGGGACATTGCCCCAGACCTGACTGCCTGATGGCCCCCAGCTTCTCCAGGACTAGACCAGCTCTGGACCCACCACATTATGTAAAGGATGACCAGCTACTCAGAATTGGTCTTGCACTGGTGCCTTGGCAAACTTGGCACACCCTCAATTCCTTGTGTGTTTTACAAAGCTAATATAAGTATTTCTCCTCTCTCCATGCAATTTTGATGTGCCATGGTCCCATCTTCCTGATGCCAGACCATGGCCGGAGGGGTGAGGTCATGCCAGAAGTCCATGCTCTATCACAGAATCATGGAATCACACAATGGTTTGGATTGGGTCCTTAAAGTTCACCTAGATCTGCACCTTGCCATGAGTAGGAACACCTTCTACTAGTTCAGGTTGCTCCAAGCCCTGTTCAGCCTGGCATGATTGAGCCAACTGGTCTGCCCGAATTAATTCTCAGGCTATTAGGGTGGGTTTTGCAATCAGAGAACAGCACACTGGGTCTGCAGCAGACTTCAGGAAAAGGGTAAGATGAAGGTAACTCCATCTGTGCTGCATTCCTGACCTCTACAGGGAAGCAAGAACCACTGCATGGAGTAAATTCCATATGGAAACGTGGAACTCCTCACATTGCCCACGTCCTGGGGCTGGAGCTGCCCTGTTGTCCTCTGGAGAGGAGGGCGCAGAGCCACGTCCTCTGCCTTTATCGGCAGGGGCCAGGGGAAGGCGGGCAGGGTGTGCCGGCACAGGGACGGGCGTTTTCTACTCCCTGTTCCCGCCCTCGGTGTGGGCACGGAGCTCAACGACTCCTCGGTCTCTGCTGATGTCCCAGACCCAAGTCACCTCCTCTCATCCTAAATGATCCCTGGAGAGGGCCTTGCTCCCTCCTGGCCCTGGAACTGAACACAAGAGACACCCCGTGGTGCCCTCCAGGACCCCTCTCCCTGCAGAGTGAGGCAGCAGGAATGGGGAGGGGGAATCAGCCTGTCCCACCCCAGGACGCTGAGCTCCCTCTCAGAAGACCTAATCTCCCCCATCTTATTTCCAATTCTGTGGCCTCCAACAACAAAAATAAAACCCCAAACCTTTTCTCTAGCCCACCCCCACTTGTGCACCTGCTCTCCCTTTCCATGTGGGACTTTCTCATGCTGCCCAGCATCTTCCCAAGCTCACCGGCCCAAGCCCACTGCCAGATCACAGGACAAAGCTCTTGGGCACCTGTTGGCACCCCTGGGCCTCTGCTGGGCCAGGTCAGGATGGGAGTCAGGAGGGTCCCATCAGCACAGCCGAACCCCTCGCCAGCAGAAAGAGGGTTCCCTGAGGAAAGGCGAGTCTTGGACTTCAGGGATGAAAGACAATGGGGTCCCAAAGGGAAAGGGGAGTGCCTGGCCTGTGGGATGAGCGACAGCAGGGTCCCGTGAGAACAGCGGAGTCCCTCGATTTTGGGGAGAACAACGGGGTCCTGTGAGGATAGGTGAGCTCCTGGGGATGGAGCCGACAGTGTCCCATGGGCACAGCCGAGCCGCTGGCCCCGCTCCAACCCGGGCGGCGGCAGGACAAGCGGGGGGCACTGCCGCTCCTTATCGCGCGGCTCAGGCGGCCGCGCCGCTCTCGGGGCCCCCGGGAAGGCGCCGGGACGAGCCTGGGGAGACATAGCTGCCACATAGCTGTTCATGG
>JANPWX010000513.1:161874-206157 GCA_024734555.1 Trochalopteron elliotii
CTGGGAAAAGGGCTGGAGCGCCAGGAGCGGCTGAGGGAGCTGGGAAAGGGGCTCAGCCTGGAAAAAAGCAGGCTCAGGGGGGACCTTCCCGTTCTGCACAACTCCCTGACAGGAGGGGACAGCTGGTGGGGGAAGCGGGAGGGTGTCGGGCTCTGCTCCGAGAGAACAAGGGACAGGACAAGAGGAAATAGCTTTAAGTTGTGCCAGGAGATGTTTAATTTGTATATAGATGGGATAGATGGGGAAATTCCTTCACGCAAAGCATGGTCAGGCAAAGTCACAGCCTGCCCAGGGCAGTGGTGGAATGCCAGCCCTGGAAGTGTTTAAAAAGCCGCGTGCATGTGGCACTTGAGGGCATGGTTTAGTGGTGGTGGTGGTGCTGGGGGAATGACTGGACCTGATGGTCTTAGAGGGCTTTTCCAACCTTTACAATTCCACGGTTCTATGATTCTTAATGTCTTGGCCCTAACCCCCCTGCAAGGAACATGGGATGCTCAGGTTTAGGTCTGCTGTGGGATCAGTCCCCCTTGGCACCCTGTGGCCACAGGACAGCCTCTGGAGTGAGACCAAGGGCACATCCCACCATTCACCTTTGCTTTTCTAGCAAAAATTCTGGAATTAATCAGTCCTGGCATCCTGTATTCATTTGTTGGTTGCATTAACACATTTTAGGTGGTGTTTATTTTTTTTTGTTTTGGTGACCTGAGATCATTGCATTGGTGCTGTCAGGGAAAGGTGGATGTTTTCAGCAGAAATAGGTGGATCTCGAAGATTTTAGGCACTTGATAAACAGGGACTGCATGAGCATTGGTAGAATTTTTCTGTTAAAATTAGCAGCCGTGAAGCAGTTGACTGTGATGACATTTGATATTTCAGTCTATTGAAATGAATGAGGTGGATGCATGACAAGTTGTGGATTTGGGAATATGAGACACATTAACATGACAATAGTTGATCAGCCAGGTTTTCAGCTATCAAGATATTTTGTACAGCCTGAAAATCATATCAGAATCTTCTCTTCCATGTCTCCAGCAGCCAAAGGGCAGATCATTGGAGCTATAGCCAGAGTAGTTGGGTGCATAAAACTATGTTAATTTAAAAAGTTGGGGAAGGTGTAAGAGGAAAAACTCACAAATTAGAGAAGATAAGGATGAGAAGTGTTTCTACTCCATGAGAAGTTTTCCCAGAGGATTGTGGCTGTCTTTAAAAACAATCTCAGTGAAAAGTGTGTGTATGAAGAGTCAGTTGGCAGTTCCTCTCTGAAATGTTCAGTGGATGGACAGACCATTAAGGGCAGCTGTGCACAGACACTGGGAGTCTCTTGTACTCACAACAACTCTCCCCCCTTTGATGGTAAAAACATCATGGAGCTGTCTTTGATGTGTTTCCTTGGACTGAATTTTCCCTTTTACTGCAAAACTGCAAAGTACATCCCAAGGCTTCCCTCTCCTGAAGGATTTTGTTGGCAGTGTGGTGCTGGAACCACCCAGCACTGGCCCTCGTTGCTCCAGAGATCCTCCAACCCCCAGCAAGATCTGGAGGCCACAGAGGGACTTAATTTCTCCCTGTTTGACCAGAGGGATAATCTCAGAGACCTGGAGTCTGTGAGGAAGCAGGATGTCAAAAGAATCATAGGTCATGGAATAGTTTGACATGGAAAGGACCTTACAGACCATCTCATTCCACCGCCTGCCATGGGCAGGGACACCTTCCACTGTCTCAGGTTGCTCCAAGCCCCATCCAACCTGGCCTTGGACACTTGCAGGGATGGGGAGTCCACAACTCCCCAGATTACCCCACTGTGAGTGATTAACCCCAGAGGTTAATCACTCCCCATAGCTGCTCCTCCATCCCTCCACGCTGTAGGAAATTCCCGGGTGCTGAGCTTTTACCGGCTCAGCTCTCCGCTACTAAGGGAGAGGAAAACAAAGCCACCAGGCCCTTCCTGCTGCACATCCTCTCTCCGTGCTGTAAATACCCTCTGTGTTCCCTTTCCAGCTGACTGGGTCCCTGGCAGAGGAGCAGCCTCGGGGCCCTGCGGAGTTTTCACATCCCTAACAAAGCACTGAAGGACGGGAAAGGACAACGGGCACCGGATCCGCCTGTTCTGCGCCAGCGCCCTCCTTACTGCAATTACATTCCTGTTAGAAACCTCCACCTTATTTAAAGAGACACTGTCAACTGCCTCCGAGTTCCATCCTGGAAAAGTCTCCCAAGGCCATTGAGATGTGTTCTTAATGATGGGGAGAAAAGCACTAAAGATAAAGAGTACTGATAAAGCGGAGATGCTTCTCCTTTTTTAGGCTGTTGAATCAAATGAATTAAAACTACTTCAATTAATTGCTATAGTCCCTTCTGACAAAATGATTGTGTTGTTTTCCACATGAGAGAAGTGAGGCAGGAGGAGCTGAGTGATGAGATCAAGGTTGCTCTGTGAGTTTGCTACAGAGCAGAGCTCTGGGTTGTAAGGTGGTAAAGGAGATTGAATAGCATGAGCCAGTGCTTGATTGTTGGTAGCAGCAGGAAATACTCCCCAGAGGCACCATGGTGCACTATGATGTAGTCCCTTCTTTAGGAAGTGCTCTAGCACACCCAGTGTGGGATCCAAGATCTAAGGCTGGGTGAATTCCAGATCTTGGCTGGTCTGATGGGCTGTGCTTATGTGTGTACCACCATGAAAAATCTTTCCAGGACTGGGAGAAGGGCTTTACTGGGAAACTCAGGGCTTACCTTCCCTCACTTCAAAGACTGCAGATCATCAGGAACCTCCTGGATGTGTGTATGGCTGTTGGCTGTCACTAATGTCATTATTCAAGTGGTCGGGCTTAGTATTTTTGAGCATGCTTAGTTCTCCTCTCTGGTGGCTTTGGCCAGCTCAGATTTTCCTTGCATTTACTCACCATCCTCAAGTTTAATTTTTGTGTTTATTGCCAGGAATACGTCCCTCCAGGGTCACTGCCATGGTACTGAAGGTGTTCTTTCCATCGTGCTGCTCCTCAGCAGACAGCGGCATTTTGATCGGCCGCTGGATCTCGGAGCAGAACTCTGCTGTCATCCTTGCTGTGGTGCACTTCCCCTTCATTCCTGTCCAGGTGAAGCAGTACCTTGGGGAAGTCCAGCGTGTGACTAAAGTCAGTGTTTCAGTGCTTGGCTCATGGAGCAACAGCAAACAGGAGAAAGAAGAGAGTCTCAGTGAGTTCTTGGAAGACCTTGGGACCATATTCTGTCACGAGCCGTGGATCCAGATAAGCAAAGAGGGAGACAGCAAATTCTGGAGCTGTTCTACCCTTCAGAAACACTCTAAAAACCCTCAGGAGGAGGAAATCATCCTGGTGTACTATGACCAGCGCAAGGTGATGCTTTCCCATCTGCACCCCCCTTTGGACACAGCTGGCCAGAGGGCAGAGGATGCCTCAAAGCTCTGGGCCATCTTCGACACGGTGGCCAGGAGCCAGGTGCTGTTCATGACAGACAGGTATGACGAGGGGCCCATCAAGCTGACCCACTGGCAGTCAGAGGGGGTGGAGGCCAGTATCATCGTGGAGCTGCTGAAGCAAGCCTCTGTGCCTGCCTGCATGCTGCTGACATTGCTGCTCTCACTGCTCTCTGGCATCTGCAGGAGCAGGTAGGTTGTTGGGGAAGATGAATCAGGGAAACCTTATAAATATGATTGCTTAGCAAAAGATTCTGAAAATATGAAACCTATAATTGAAATAGAAATGAAAGCTTGCTTGGAGTTGTAGGATACCCAGTCTTGGTTACTGTATAACCTGAAAACAACAGCCCAGCCAGGTGAAGGAGAATCCCTTTGGATTGAACAATACCCTTCTGCTGGCTAAGGGATCCAAAGGTCAATGTAGTAAAAGAGAAAAGTCTAAAGAGTAGTTTTTAGAGTTTAAAATATAACACAGTAGGGTAATGTAGTAGTTCTTATAGGCTGTATGTAGATTCTATAGGGTTTTGTGTCTTGTACTGGTTGGTTAGTGTAAATTAGAATATTCAACACAAAAGAAGACATAATGTATTGTAACAAGGACCTCACTCTCTCTGGCTCTCTTGCTCCCTCCTTTCTTACCTCTTACCCTCTTGTTCTCTCTCTCCCTCTCTCTTTGGGACTTCCCTTCAGCCCAGGCTGGTGGCTGAAGGCCCTTTTTACCCACGACCCCTGCAATAAACCCACGTGTTCTAGAATGTCTCAGGTCTGCAGAGTTCCCTCTCCCTGCCATCCACAAATGCTCCTACAGTAGGTGATATGACATCAATCCAGTTTGTTTTTCCTGGCAGTGTAATTCATGTTTAGGCATTGCAGAACTACTGCTCAGCCCCAGTGAGAAATGTGATGCAAAATTGTTCTGCTGGAAACAGGCTGCTGCAAAAGGTCTTGTTGGAGCTCTGCTGCAAACAAGGCCAAAGGCTCCCTCAGAGCTCCTCGTGGTGCTGGGAGGTTTTCTGGGGAGGCATTCACATCCTCCCCATTTGCAGCAGGGGTAGTTTAGCCCTGCTTCAGTTTCATCACAGCTAAAACGGTGGATTTCCAGCTATTCTGGGGCTGACAGAATGACAGGAGGCTCTCCTTAAGGCCTCAATAACTGGGGACTCCTTCCACCCTGTTTGCTGTGAGTCCCTCTGCAGCTGTGAAACATCAGCAAATACTGTTTCTAAATCCATCCTCTCTCCAAGAGACTGTGGTGCCTCAACCTTGGCGCTTTACAGAAGTTTAGAGGGATTGCTGTTCAGCTTGAATCCTTTGTGCAATCCTGTTCTCACAACTGTGAGCCTGAATAGGATGCTCCAAATGTAACACGTGGCAAGTGCTTGGACTGAAAAGTGATTCTGAGCAGATTTGAAGGGATGAAACTTAGAATCATGGAATCCTTTACCTTGGAAAGGCCCTCTAAGATCATCAAGTCCAACCATTAACCCAGCAATGCCAAGGCCATCACTAACCTATGTTTCTAAGTGCCACATGGTTTTTGAATGCTTGCAGGGATGGCGATTCCACCACTGCAGGTGCCTGGAGAGGTTGTGACAGAGAGGGGAGGGGAGTTCTGCTTCTAAACAGCTATGGGACACTGTAATTGATGAAATTTTGGTAACAGCTACTACTGTATTCATGGATAAATCTTTTTATGTACAGCCTAAGGGAATGGAGGTTTTTAATAGGTTTCCAATTGTGTGATATTGTTGTGAAAGAGTTACAGTGAAGCTCTTCCCTGGCAAAGAGCTCCTGAGCAGTTGGGTTACACAATTTGGTGCACAAAGGGAAAACTGTCCAGTTTTGGATTATTGGAAGAGATTAAGGTTCACACCTGATATCATCGAGGACCCCTGTGTCCTGGGACTGCTCTGTAGGTACTGTGTGTTACTGGTCCTTAATGGTAATTCAATCACAACTTTGTGGCTGGGCAGAAGGTTTGGAGTCAGCTCCACAGGTCCTTTTTCTGTCTGTGTGCCACCACCACCAAACAGGATTATTCTTTTCTGCACAAGCACTTGGTCAGGCTTGGAGTCAGGTTAAGCCCAAGCCTTGCTGGCATTCAGAAGGCTGCAGTCTAAACATAAGTTGGGAGCCCAAGCTCAGCTGGCAGGTTGGGCCCAGATAGCTGCTACCCAACTTCTCAGGAATTCTGACTTCAGCCTTTCCTAGGGCCAGGATGGATGTTTTGAGGTAGAGCAGCAGCCAGCTGTACCTGGCAGCAGGCAGAATGCAAGGCTTGCTGTGCATTAACCTACACTGAGCCTGCCTTAACCTTGGGAGGCAGAGCTTTCTCTCTCTTTTGTTTTATTCACCCACAGTATCAGCTTTATATTTACTTATCTCATATCTGTTTTAAAACATCAGTCTTGGAGAACAGAGATTAGTACCTGGCTTTATAACAAGTCTCATGCTTGACCTTTTCTAAGTCATTTAAAGGAATTTGGCTTCATTTTGCACATGAAGTGTGCTACAACCTCCTTCATGCCAACATACTCCTGGCAGGGAGGGTTCAGCATGTCACATGTAGGTGTCCTTCCAGTCCCCTTCTCCCCATGCTAGGACAGAACATTCCATAAAATAAGATTTACTGGGTTTTTTCTCCTTCAGGTCACAGGACTTCTTTCTTTCCCTTTTTTGTGATGTTAAGGGATAGTCAGCTTTGAAAGGCTAAAGAAAGAGATCAGCAATGTCCTCTCAGGCTGGGGAGGTTTGGGGATTGTTGAATATGTGCACAGGAGAAGCAGGGCAGCAGTGTTGGGAATCTCAGGGAGTAAGTTGCTGCCATCCCTCCAAGCTCCCCCAGTGCTGCCAGGTCCTGCAGGTCCTGAATTAAGGCATTTCTTGAGCACCACCGTGTGCTGAGGGCTGGCCATTGCCATTCTGCTTCAGGGGAACTTGGGGGCAGCATTCCCATTGTCCCTGAAGGTCTCTGCTCTTGGGGACATTAGGATGTTTTAGTCTTGAGGCAATAAATTCCACGTGCTCCTTTTAAAAAAGGTACCTCCAATTCCTCATCCAAAGGGAGGCACTGCTCCTGCTGTTTCTAGCAAGGAGCAGGAGAGCATGCAGGAGTTCTGGTTAATGGAGCTTAATATTTGCATGTGATCCAGATTTGGAAAGATTGCTTCTCATCTGAAAATATCTGAAAATTCCCCTCTCACTCTTGGGGAAAAAACTGAATTGGAAAATCAAGATTTAGTAATGGAGGCTATGTTAATTTGTTGCTGTAATTCCATATATTTGGAAATACCCCAAAGATCTCCTGCTGCTTAAATAATGCAATGACACAACGTCACTGGATTTTTGTTGTTTTTTTTTTTTTAATCTAGATGGTTTTCCATTGAACTTCTGAAAATTGTTCTATATAATGTGTGGTAAACAAGTGGGAGTATTTCTGGCAATGCACAGTGGATGTGCAAAGGGGTAGGAGACCACGCAAGGAATATTTTTTGCTTTCTTCTTCAGTCCTCACAGAGAGGAGAGTTCCCATGGCACATCTTGCAGCTGCTCTACTGAGCTTTTTGCAGTATGTTTGTATTTTTATTTCAATAAGTGTGTGTAGGTATTTCCTTTCCAAAGAAAATATATGCGTGGAATAGAGGTTGTGCTTGTGATGGTGAGTGAAAAGACAAGTCAGTTGTAGCACAGACAAGGACATCTCTGATGAGTTTTTGGGCCCATGGTGTCCAGTTGAGCAGCTGAACCATTGCAGGCTGCACAGTGTTGTGGTGCTCTGGGGATGAGGCTGCTTTGGGAATCATTTCCACTCGTGCAAGACATTCTCCAAGCAGACAACAGCAGCCTGTCCTTTCCCTTGGCTGGGGGTGACCCAGGGGCTGGGGGTGACCCAGGGGCTGGCTGCCTCCAGCCTGAGGAGCAGCCATGGATGGTGAGAGACACCCACTGCTGAGAGAGGTTGGGACTATCACCCAGTGAATGTGGTGTAGCACAAGGCCCTGGAGCTGCTGCTTTCTGCCTCAGCTGACAGGGGCTGGCAGCTGGTGTTTGACCCTAATTCTTCACCTTCAGCCATCTGTACATAATCCCACAGGTAGAGCGTTCCTCCTTCCCCTCCTTTACATTTCAAGTGCAATTCTCTGCTCCAGTCGAGTTTTGCCACACCAGAGTTTGTAACCACTGAGCTGGGGCATAATTGGAAGGGAAAACTCTTCTGCTCTTGTGTCTGGGTGAATGTGTGAGCCCAGGTGTGTGTGCTCAGTGGCCAGAGCAGTCACCCCCTCTCCCTCCCCTGCACGGAGCTCTTTTCTCCAGCGCCTCAGGTCCCTCCCCATGACGAGTCAGCTGAGGAACATTCATTTGTCTCCAAGGTGGGAGGCTGCAGCACAGAGCTGAGTAACTTGGAGACCTCAAATTAAGAATGATTCACAGCACAGTGCGTGTGTTTCAAACCCAATGTGTCTGAAATTTGAATGGTGAGGGAGGGGGAAGGGGGGGACTGCAACACTCCGGTCCTTAAGATGACAAACTGTGCACAAAGTGGGGTTCAAAGGGCTCAGGAGGATGAGGGGGAGGAAGGGGACAGCAGCCCCAGGGAACTGAGCAGGGTTTGGAGGAATCCAACCCTTGTGATTGGTGTGAGTTGTGTAAATAGCAGTGGGCACCCCAGGGTGCCCATCCTGGCCAGTCCTGGAGGCATCTCCTGCTGGACACAGGCTGGCATGCTCCAGGTGAAATCCATGGAGGGCACACATAGGTTGCAAAGGACATTCATCTCCAGGCCATGTTGAGTAATGATCCAAGCAGCTGGGCAATTTTCAAAGTGAAGCAGGATACAAGGAATAATGGTAGTGTGTGAAATGAATGTAACCTGAAAGACCATGCCAAAGCAGCACAGGAGAGTAGGTGAAGTGACTAAAAGTGACTGTGGATTCCTGGACCTGTAATAAAAAACAACGAAACACTGTGAAAATAGTGCATCAACTGCACTGGCTGGTGTAGTGATCCAAATTATGTCCACATCAGAATTTATCCCCCAAACCAAACCTGATGTTGCTGTGGTTGCTGTGGTTTTTGTGACCAGCCTGCACCCAGCACTGTGTCACTTCAGCCTGCACAAATCACCATCTGTCCTTGCTTTATAGGTTGTGTGGTAATAAAAGTAACTCCCCAAAATAATTGAGCATCATTTAGTACTTTGCTTCTGAGTCATAAGAAAAGAACCTTGTGACTGTTTCCTCCCCTACAAGCTTAATGTGGATGTTAACTTTGAAACCTAATTAAATGCTAAATGTTGTGTTATCTACATAATGCTGGTCACGGCAAGGCAGTGGGGAGAAGGTAGAAGTGAAAACCCTGAAAAAGGAATTTGAAAGTAATAAAGAAAAAAAAAAGAAGAGAAGGATCAAATGGAAGAAAAAAGAAAGGGGTGGGGGGGGAAAGGGGCATAAACTGCATGGAGGGCACAGCTGTTTGTTATACCAGGATCACACCACACAGGGACTTGTGATCACCTCTGCTCTGGAGCCAGGCTGGCAGAGCTGGGGGTGCTCACCTGGAGAGGAGAAGGCTCCAGGGAGAGCTCAGAGCCCCTGCCAGGGCCCAAAGGGGCTCCAGGGGAGCTGGAGAGGGACTGGGGACAAGGGATGGAGGGACAGGGATGGAAGGAATGGCTTCCCACTGCCTGAGGGCAGGGCTAGATGGGATATTGGGAAGGAATTGTTCCCAATAAAGGGTGTTGAGGCCCTGGCACAGGGTGCCCAGAGAAGCTATGGCTCCCCTGGATCCCTGGAAGTGTCCAAGGCCAGGTTGGATGGGGCTTGGAGCAGCCTGGGATGGTGGGAGGTGTCCCTGCCCATGGCAGGATGGGAGGAGTGAGATGAGCTTTAAGATCCCTTCTAACCCAAACCATTCCATGATCCATTGTGAGTAACACTGAGGTTTGTGCAGCAGTTACAATACTGTTTTGTTGCACTGAACACAGCTTGACTCTGCTCTCCTGGAAACTGGATGCTCTCCTGGCATTGTGCAAGCCCAGTGATGTATCCAAAAGCAGAGGTTGGAATCAGGATTGCCTTGTGGCTTTCTTGGAAGAGTGAGACGTGGTTTGACAGAGTGCAAATGAGAGCTTGGGTTGTGTTCATCTCTTGGTCTGGCAAGGCTGCCTTAATTTTGTTAACCTTTCAGAGAGTCATTAACATCTAATCACCAGCTATGGTTGCACAACCTTAACTTAAACACTGACTGTTTTGCATGGATGTTGGATGCTGGCCTGCCTGCTGCATGGCAAAGGCAAGAGGAGACATTCCCATGTGTTTCTGCAGGGTGCTGAATTTTTGGCCTTTGTCTTTCTTGTGGAGCAAACTCTCAACTTGTGAGCAGCTGGGACATCGCCTGCAGCACCTCCAGGTCATCAGCAGCAACAAGAAGGCTCAAAACCAAAATCAGCTGATGAGGTATGGAGTACATGTAAAGTTAGGTGTGTCTTGGCTCTATTCCTGTCTCCTGTGTGGAGCCCAAACCATGCATCTCATGCCTGGACAGCACTAGGTCCTCACTGCACCCTATCATGTTGCTCTACTCCCTGCTAGTTTGCACATCTTTAGTCTGCACTGAATTCATATGCATATATATCTTTATCTTTATATGTTAATTATGCCTTTTGCCTGATCCCTGCCTTTTTCCCTAGCCCAGGAAAGGCAACTGGGCTACTGCACCCCAAAAACTTGTACTGCACCCATGTGTGAGTGCTTTGCTGTCACTACTCCCACAGGCTCATTGCTTTTACATGTGGTGCTGTCAACCACAGCCATCCATCAGTGTTCAGTGGCACTTTCTATAAGAGCAGGAAGGTTTAAATGCTCCCCTCTTTCACCCACTCTTTTGGGGAAGCTTTTTGTGCAGAAACTGCAGACCAGAGACTCCACTTAGGCTGTTAGAACAGTAACAAAGTGTAAGAGAAAAAGCAAACATGCAGCACAGTGAGAGGAACAGAGCAGAGATCTGAGACAGATATTGGATGCCTTAAGGCTCTTCCACAGCCAGTCTTGTTCTGTGTGGTTCTCTGATCCTGCAGTAATAGACTCCTAGGGAACACTTAAAATAGATTAGCAGATTTGAAGGCCAAAAGTAACTGTGATTGTTCAGTCTGATCTCCTGAATAACTCACGTCATGGAATTCCATTCAGAAACTCTAGTGAGGAAGGGGCAGCTCAGCAGCCCTTCCGGGTTTGAGTATGAACCCAAACCCACTATTTATTCCCTTGTCTGGGAAAGCCATCTGATCTCAGTGTGGATGTGCCAAGTGCTGGTGCCCTCAGTACTGGTAATTGGTAAATCCCCCCTGAGTGTGTATAAAGCTTTCTGTCTAACATTCCTCTTTGTAGCTTCAATCCCCTTTTTGCTCCCTACCAAGAAAGGTTTCTTGGTGTGGCAGGCTGTGAGTGGCTTCGAGTTTAGCATCCTGGAATCACAGAATATCCTGAGCCAGAGGGACCCACAGGGGTCATCCAGTCCAACCCCTGGCCCTTCACAGACACCCCAACAATCCCACCCTGTGCATCCCTGGCAGTGCTGTCCAAACACTCCTGGAGCTCTGGCAGCCTTGGGGCTGTGCCCATTCCCTGGGGAGCCTGGGCAGTGCCCAGCACCCTCTGGGGGAGGAACCTTTTCCTGATATCCAACCTAAACCTCCCCTGGCACAGCTCCAGCCATTCCTTTGGGTCCAGTCCCTGGTACAGATTGGAGCTGCTCCTCAGGAGGAGGCTGTGAACAGCTTTGAGGTCTTCCCTCAGTCTTCCCTTCTCCAGGCTGAACAAACCTGTCCTATGCTTGGCTACAGAAGGAGCAGCACACAAGTGGAAGTGAAAAATTTCCAAAATTGTTCCTCTTCAGTGAGTTGTCCTGGTGTCCCTGGGACGTTAAAGGTGCTACATAAGGAAAGCCAACGACTGTCATTGAAACATTAAACACTGTCCTTCCTTTTTGCTCTAACTCTGTTTGTCTCTCCCCTGCCTGCAGGAAAGCCAACATCTTTGTGTCCCTGCTGATTGATGTGGCCCTGGGGATGCTGCTGATGTCGTGGCTGTACAGGAAGAACCGCATTGGTCACCTTGCTGACACTCTCGTCCCTGTGGCTGATGTAAGTCTGGCCCAATCTGATCCCCTTTCAGCTGCTCTGGGCACTGCCCAGCTCCTGCCTGCCGTGCCTGTAAAGAGGCAATGCCTCACACACAAGGGTTTCAGAGAGACCTGTCTGAAGTCATGCAAATTAGGTCTCCTCAAGAGCAGTGAAATCTTCAAATCAAGCCTGTTGGGGCTGCTCAAAAGAAACTTAGCTCTGCTTTGCATGTGCTGTGAATTGTAATTAGATGTTTATGGGAGGGCTCCTCCAGCTTCTAAGGGAACAATTATGGCTTGGACAGGGCTCTGCAGCTGCAGGTTGGGTGGTTATGGAGCCACAGTGCTTTTATTTTTTTCTGTAGTCAACCAAAAGTGTCCTCAGGATGTTGCCATATGGGTTGTTTGTGGTGAAGAAAAAGCTGTAACCTGGGTTGAATCTGATAAACTGTTGGAAAGTCAAACATGATAAGCAGGGCAGCTGTGCTTGTGAAAGGGAAGTCCAAAGGCTTTGCTGGTCAGGGTACAAACACCTGAAATCCTGCCTAAGAGCTCTGGGGTATGGATGCTAAACTAGGAAAACTTGCTGTGTCTTGTGATTTTCCTAAACATAACTCCACTTGCCCACTGAGATGCCTCAACATCAGCAGAAATTCACGGATGGGAGTATGACTCACACTGTCCTGCTCTTCTGGTGGTTCATTTTAGGTGCAGAGCTCCAGTAGATCTGTTTAGTGGCAGTGAGGAACATATAATGTACTTCAGAAGCTGGAGACCAGACCACTAATCTGAGGTCAGCTCTGTTTTAAGAGCTTCTGTATCTTGGGAATACATGAGCAGCCAGTTTTGAGCCCTGCCATGCAGCTGCACAGCCTAATTCTTTCTCTGCCCACTTTTCTTTCACTTCTGAATTGGTTTCTTTCTAGCAGCTGGAGAATGTCTTCTTCTCTCTGCTCTTTCTCCAGCTTCTTGGTTGGGAAGAATTTGATTTTGCTCAGAGAATTCCAGCAGTGGTTTATTTTTCCTACTTATGCTGCATTTCCTGGGAAGAGCTGACATTTCCCTTGACAATGATCTTCTTGGCCATGTCTAACTCCCTAATTATTACAAGGTCTCTGATCATTCTTGCACATGCTGGACTTTCAGAAAGCATGTATGGAGTGTCCAGCATGGCTGTGGATCAGGATTATTGCTGGTTTTCTTACCTTTCATAGTCAAACTTCCAAGGACAGCATGTTTGTTGTAGACACTACTCAGCAGTGGTGGTGGGTAGGAAAAACCACATTTGTTGCAGGACACTTGCTCTTGTGTTTGAGCTGTACACTGCAAATATTCTTCTAGGCCTTATTGCTACATCTTTTCCCTTACAGATATTTCAATTGGAGAAGTTTTAAGTTGTCTAGAGCTTTCCCTTTGGGATTACTGGAAGTGCCCAGCTCTCAGAAATCTGATTTCTTAACAAGTCTGCAGGGAAGTGTCTTTGGCTGCATTCCTGGTGGCACAGGTGTCTCTGGGAGGGATTCCATCTGCCCAGTGTCTTGGGCAGATGGAGGCTCGCTGTGCTCAGGGTGTGTCCAAGCCCAGCACCTGGCCTGGACAGCCTTTCTTGGGAGGGATTGTTGTTTGTTCCTCTTTCAGTAATTTAGCTCCCCTGTCACTCAACTTTTGCATCACAGTGCCAGCTATCTTCACCAAGTCTCATCCATGTGTTGGCTCTCTTACTTGGCTATCACCAGGAGCTGTTTGCTTTCTTTCCTGGTAGTGCTGACTCCTCCATGTCTGGGGGAGCTGATAGCCAGTCAGTGCCTTTCTTCCCTGTTTTTCCAGGCTTATCAGTTCAGGCCACTCACAACTCTTCTTTTTTCCAGCCTTACTTTCTTCTTCCAGGCATGTGAGATTGTGGACATAAAATCATTTGGAGTCCTTTTACTCCCTTTGCTGGGCATTGATTTATATGCATTATGTGCAGACCTTAAAAAATGCAGATCTGAGTGATCCCAAAATATACCAATGACTTCAGCATGTGGTGTGCAAGCCAGCACCACTTCTTTTCCAGTATGACAGCAAAATCTCCCCTCAGCCATTCAGCAGTAGGTTTCCTCTCTGCTGCTGAGTGTCCATCTGGTCTGCATTATTCCCATCACTGGGCTTTCTCAAGTGCTTGTGTGTTGCCAAGTTCAGTAACTCAGCAATCCCTGTGTGCAGAGAGCTCCTGTTCCTTCCCTAACACTCTTCTGCTTTGAGCTGTGCCCAGATATGCTGATAGCAGTGACCCTGCACCTCTGTGTCTGTTGGTAAATAGAATGTTGGGTATCTCATTTGCCCCAGAGGGTGCTGGGCAGGGACATTTCAGACGAGCTCTCAAGCCTGAACAGTCTAAAAAATGTAAAATATTAAAGTTATTCTAATAAAGCAAGAGAACGTTTTAGAAAACATTTTGTGATACTGTGATCTAAGGAACTTTCTAAGAATGATATTCATATCATTCTTGCAAAAAAAAAGAAAAAATGAGATGGTCAAGTGCCACAATGGTGTGTTCAGTGGTGGGAAGAGGAAACATAAATGATGAACTAAAGGAAATATTAATGACAAAATTCAAGGTTTGAAAGTTAGATTATTCATTAGATCTAATACTGACCATATGAGCTGGGAAGTCTGATATGCTTTTTTATATGCTAGGTGAATCAGTGGTTTGTGAAGAGCATGAGCATGGGAGCATACAGGGGGTAGGTGGCCTTTGCATTGCTCTCTGCTTCCAGTGTCCTGGATGTTCTCAAGCCAGGCACTTTGTGTTTCAGAGCAGCCTCTGCTGGGTATAAGAAAAGGGCACAGGGGAATGGGCACAGCCCCAAGGCTGCCAGAGCTCCAGGAGTGTTTGGACAACATTCCCAGGGATGTACAGGGTAGGATTGTTGGGGTGCCTGTGCAGGGCCAGGGTTGGACTGGATGATTCCTGTGGGTCCCTTCCCACTCAGGATATTCCATGTTGCTATTATAATAAGATTGTTATGTATAATAAGGCTATATACACAACCTCACTTTAACCTTATTGATTTTAATATTGACAGGCTACCCTTATATAACACATGACCTTATTGGTTTGATTGATTGATTTTAACATTGACAAAATCCCAGCACTGGATACTGTGCTCAGGTTTTTTTCCAAACAACTTCTCTCTGGAAGGAAGCAGTTGCAGGTGGGTTATTTTGACTCTCAGCACTGCCAGGGTCACAAGCTCAGCCTGCTGTCAGGAGTTCAAGCTGTGTTTCCTGGCCATCCCTTGTCATCCTCTGATAAAATGGATCTCAAATCAGCACTTGGGTGGCAATTGTTGATGTTGCACAAGACATCACTGAGTGCAGCTCCCACTTTCCCAGCGTGGTGAGCTGTGCTGTGCTGGCTGTAATAACAAGTTACTTTTGTCACTCAGTGAGGCAGATGTGATTCAGAGACACCCAGGGAGTAAGTGGCAAGGAGCATTTAGGAAGGACTGATTTTTGAAGCAGGCTTTCAAATCCAAAAATGGAAAACTTGAATAATCTTTTCTCTGTAGGTGCCCTCACAACTCCTACCTTCCTCCTTCACTTGATCCCACCAGGCTTCCCAATGGTTGTCCTTGCTTTTGCCTTCCACAAGACAGCCTTCTTTCAGAAATACCTGACTCAAAGCTCTGCACTGGTTTTAAACAGAACTGCCTATAAACCATCTCCTTTTTTCCCCCCTTCATCTCTTTTATCCTTGCCGATGTCTCTTTTTCCTAAGTTGCAATCTGTTTGAAACAGTTACATATTTATCATAGATTGTGCCTGCAAAAGCTTTACTGGGCCTTGGATGTATGTTCCTACTCACTCTTGTTCCACTGATCCATAAACAAAGCAAGCAGAGAGAACACTTCCTGAAAATTATTTCTAGATGTTAATTTATAAAATAGTGTATCTTAGAGCCCCAACCACCTGCAACAGACACAGGGCAGGTGTGTCTGACAGGGAGAGCTTTGGCATGCTGTGACTTGCACCAGACAAGCTTAAAGCTTTCCCTTAAAGCTGGAAAAGACCTTTAGGATCACCAAGTTCAACCATCAGCCCAGCACCACTGTGTTCACCACTAACCCCTGTCTGCAAGTGCCCCCAGGGGTGGGGACTCCACCACTGCCCTGGGCAGCTGTGCCAGTGCCTGGCCACCCTTCCAGTGAAGAACTTTCCCCTGTATCCAATCTAAACCTCTGCTGGTGCAACTTGAGGCTGTTTCCCCTTGTCCTGTCCCTGTTCCCTGGGAGCAGAGCCCAACTTCCCCCCCAGCTGTCCCCTCCTGTCAGGAACTTGTGCAGAGCCACAAAGTCCCCCCTGAGCCTCTTTTTCTCCAGGCTCAGCCCCTTTCCCAGCTCCCTCAGCCTCTCCTGGTGCTCCAGCCCCTTCCCCAGCTCTGTTCCCTTCCCTGGAGCATCACAGCACCCTGTGTGCCCTTCTCCATCCGTGTCACATCAGCATTAGTCCTCTGCACATGGGAACTAGGAAGAAGAGCATGACAGTAAAGAGAATATTTCCACAGTGAGCTCATCTAACCCTCATTAGCTCCAGTCTCTCTCCAGTTTGGTCATGTCCCAGCACCCTGTTATGAAACACTTCCAAACCACTGTATCTGATTTATTAATATAGCCACATTCAGTATTCATGACTGCAGGAGGAGATTCAGACTACAGTCACCTTTCCTGATTCTACTTGCTATTGATCAGTCCTAAAATATCTGTCTGGGAAACAACCTACAAGGTTGTGCTTCAGGACTCTGTGTTGAGATGCCTTGCCCAGCTAAATAACAGCAAGGTAGGGCACCTTCCCAGGGCTACTTGCCCCTGTCAGAGTTTTAGCAGCACCTCTGGGACTGGCAGCCTCCAGAAATACTCACTGCTAAAACCCAGCCTTGCTGAAAGACTGCTTTCAAGCATTTAAATATTTCATTAAAATCCCCAAATGCTTTTTCTAAGTTACCAGTCCAACACTTTAAATATTAAAACCAGTCTATTTATAAAGCAGCAAAGGCTTCTCAGCCACAGAGGTGAGCTCCATGGGATCCAATCAGTCCTGACTTGCAGTGAGACAGAGGGAAAAGGAAGGAAATAGACAAGCCTTTTGGAGAAGTTGAAAATGGAGCCATTAATTTTGCCACTGCACTAAAAGTAAATGTTTACAAACTCATTTTGCCATGATGTGTTGGTTAATAAAGAAAATGGAATCATTCCTTGGAAATAATTTTTCCTTAGGGAAATTATACGTGTGAATGATAAGGAAAGTAGGCTACAGTGCATCAGCTTTAGGGAGCATGGCTTGGTGGTTCTACACGTGGGCACTTTTCAGTGCCCTTCACTTGCATGGGCTGTGAGTGGGATTTTTGGAGAAAGAGGACTTTTCCTCACAATCTCTGTTCATGTGGCACAGTGTAAGAGGGCACTTCTTCCAAGTGTTTTCCCCACCTGTTTGCTGAAGGTTATCACTTCCCTCAGTTCAGAGCTTGCTAGCTGGAGCTCAGGAATGGTTTCAGCTCAGGGGAGCAGGGCAGGGATGAAGTTCTGAGGAGAAAAATCACCCAACTGCAAGGGGAGTGTGGACTAGGGGAGTGGAGAGAGAAAATCAATTAATAACACCAGCCTGGGCTGAAATCACCAGGAAATGTGAATCACAGCCCTCAGTGAAGGGTCTGGAGCACACGTTTGAGGTAGGGAGGAACAAGCCCAGAGCTGGAGTTTGATTTGTTCTGCAGCAGTGAAGTGACAACACTGAGGGGCTGGAGTGTGTCCAGAGAAGAGAACAGAGCTGGGGAAGGGGCTGGAGCAGCAGGAACAACTGAGGGAGCTGGGAAAGGGGTTCAGCCTGGAGAAGAGGAGGCTCAGGGGGGCCCTTCTGGCTCTGCACAACTCCCTGACAGGAGGGGGCAGCCAGGTAACAAGGGACAGGACAAGAGAAAACAGCTTCAGGTTGCAGCAGGGGAGGTTTAACTTGGATATTGGGAAAATTCCTGTATGAAGAAGAGGGTGGTCAGACATTGGAACAGGTTGCCCAGGACAGTGGTGTAGTCACTGGAAATGTTCAAAAAGCCACATGGACGTGGCACTTGGGGATGTAGGTTAGTGGTACACCTGGCAGTATTAGGTTCATAGGACTTGATGATGTTAGAGGGCTTTTCCAACCATAATGATTTTCTGATTCAGTGATGTGGGGAGGAGCTCCATTGTTGTTTTTCTTCAGTGATTCCAAGGCTGATTTGTTGCTGGGATGCCATGAGTACCTGTCCATGAAGCCTGCAGAGAGTGATAGGCAAGATCAGGGCTATTGCCTAGTACACCACAAAGTATCAAGAGAGTTTGTGCATGGAATACATTTATGTAATTGTGCTTTCTACCCTGCTCTAAACAAACACAGATTGCTTATAAAAGTTCACTCTTTTTTGCCCATTAGTGCACTGTCATCTTCCCCCCTTTTAAAATCCTGACAGCTTTCCCCAAAGTCAACTCTGGCTTTTCACCTGACTGTCCCCAGCAGTAGATTTGTGCACCAGCATTTGCCATTTATTTCCAGAACCCTCATTACCCCAAGAAAACCCACTGTGCAAGCCTTCCAGAGGTGGCCAGAGGTGACACAGTTCCATATTCCCAGCACAGAAACAGTTGAGCTTCCTCTCAGCTGTTGTGTTTGATTCAGTAAGGAGTTAATAAAGGTGCCTTTCTGATTTAGGTAGTTGTCTGTAAAGCAGTTGTTTGGGTTTTTTCCCATTGGTTTGAAGGTTGTGATGGGAATGGGATATGGGAATACTTGAGAGGGCAGCAGTTCCAGTATCCTGGCCCTGTTCAGTGTGAGTGCAGCCTTTTCTCTCCATGGCCCGGCTTCCTTGTGTTTGCAGCACGTGGCTGAAGAGCTGCAGGAGCTGCTCCAGTGGCTGATGGGAGCCCCAGCTGGACTGAAAATGAACCGAGCCTTGGATCAAGTCTTGGGCCGCTTCTTCCTTTATCACATCCATCTCTGGATCAGTAAGTGAAATTGTTTAACTTTCCAGCCTTCCTTTTCATTTCTTCCCTCTGAGTGTTTAATGTTTGCCTAGAGGTGAGTAATGAATCGAAATGCACTTCTGCAAGTACAGACTTGTCTGGGAGTCTTCCTGCTGTGGGAACTGAAGCCAAAGTTGGATTCCCACACAAGGAGTTCATGCATATTAAATAAAATGCTGGTATTGATGCTCTGCAAGAAGTGCAGATCCTCCTGGGGCTTAGTTCCTTGGTGTCACTGGTGGTGAGTGTCCAAGGGAAGGCACTGCTGTGAGGTCTTTTGCAGGGTTTTGTGGTCTTTGCCATGTGAGAGGCAGCTCTTGGCACAGGGATGAGAAATATGCAGGGATGGAAATGCCAACCCTGTCCTATCACCAACTTCAGCTTAGTGCAATTTTATTATTTCAGGTTCTTCCTTGAAATAACACACCTCTGTTATCCTTGATGGAGCAGTGCAGGCATGATGGACATGAACTCCATAGTTATCTTACTGATTTATTTTGCTACCCAATCGAGTATGGTCTTGTTTCTGTGACTTTGCCCCACTTTGGTGCTGAAAGAGACCGTTTGTCCACACTGCTTTATTTTACAAAAGCCATATGAGGTGGCTTTTGTGGGAAGAACAGAAAAACAGGAATGGTTGCAGTAAAGGCTCATGTGTGCAGTTAAAAATGTGCTTAAGAACCTGGACACAAATGTAGAAAATCAAACGTTACATCTCTGGAACTGTTCAAGGCCAGATTGGATAGGGATTGAAACAACCTGGTCTGGTGGGAGGTGTCCCTGCCCATGGCAGGGAGGTGACACTGAATGATATTTAAGATGCCTTGCAACCCAAACCATGCCATGCTAATTCCATGAGATCCCACATGGAGAAAGGCGACTGCTGTGTTCAAGCTGTGCACACTCCTTCCCATCCACCCAGTGCTGCCCCACCTTGGGGCAGAAACTTGGACAGAAAAAGAGTTTTAATTGGCCCTCCTAAAGAGAACATGGCATCTAAAGGAGTTTTCCAGCTTCACTTCCATGTGTGCATGGCTCTGATTTCTGGAGCAGTGTTCTAGGGCAGGGGGAATCAGCCTTTTGAGAGGGTCAGGAGGGAGATGAGGCAGCACTGTGAAATGCCATGGAAGGAACTCCACAACTAGTAATAGTTGTTAGAGCGGTGTGTGTTTATCAACATGGAGATGTGTGGGGAATAATTTCACCAAAGGCACACATACTTACTAGGGAATTTGGGGTTTTTATTAGTTTTTGAGGTTTTATATATGCATGACATTTTGCAGACTTTTTAATGCATATTTATTTTTTGACTTTGCCTATTTTTGTTTGGTGTGGTAATTAATTTCACGCTTTGTTGGGCATGCTTAGTTTTGGGTGGTAGGGGTCTCCCAGCCATGGTGGTGGGTTTTTGATGTTTATTTCTTTATTTTTATTTTTCTTGTGTGTGTTTTGGCTTTCTTGGCACGTTTTTAAGGGAACATATTATTTTAGAGTCTGTGGTTTTTTTCTTTATTTGCGCCCTTAGCTGTGTTATTTTGCTGTTTAGGCTAGGTTTTTTCTGATTATTGCCAAGGTTCTCAGTACTTGTAGTGCTTAAAAATATGCAAAAGGGTAACAGTCACAGCATTCAGTGTTCACTAAATGTCTTTTAAAATGCGACTTTATATATTTTAAAGTACTATTTGTAATACATTTTAACATACAGTATAGGTTCTTAAATCTGCTATAAAGGATCAGCTGGGATTTTTCAAATTTATGTCTCACACTGACCCTCTGCCATGTCCACCAGGCTACATCCACCTGCTGTCCCCGTTCATTGAGATGATCCTGTGGTACGTGGGGCTGTCTGCCTGCCTGGGGCTGACCATGGCTCTGTGCCTCCTCTCCGACATCATCGCACTCCTCACCTTCCACATCTACTGCTTCTATGTCTATGGGGCCAGGTGAGTGCCCTCCCTCCCTGCCTCTGCTTGGAGACACCTCAGGCTGGGGTTGTCAGAGTCCAGGGCATCCCTTCGGTTGCCCTGGAAGGTCACAGACCTCGGCAGAGAGGCCTGGGACCCAAGCAAGAGGGTTTGAATCCTGGACAGGGGGGTCTGTCCAGGGGGGTTGCCTGGCACAGAGCCCAGAAAGACACAGGCTTTGATTTTAGTCTATGGAAAAAAACTTCTAACACAGAGAGGAATTACAAGTCACAAAGGTGTGACAGACAGACAGTAGTGTAGTTAATCACCGGGTGGAAAATTTGGTAGTTTTGGGTTCTTAGAATGGAGCTGACTGGGGGACAAGATGGAGATTTTAGGGCGGTGCCCTGGGTTCTTCTTGTTCTCCCTTGGCCTCCATCTTCTGATGTGGCAGTGACACAAAGTAGTCTAAGTCTAAGTCTAAGATTGAGTCAAAGTAGAAATGACCCTTCTAGTATAGGTACTAGGCATTGGTGTGGCAGTTTCAGGCACACGAAGGACGAGGCAGACGCAGAAGGTCAATCAGGAAAAAGCTTTATTCTAATTTCTGACTCCATCTTTTATACATTTTGGCCAGAAGGGAAAAGATTGGCTGAACAAGTCACCACCTTCTTGACTTCATTGGTGAACATCACCATCAATCACATTCTTCCTTTGCGAGGAGAAATATGTAAACAAAATAGATAAGTTCTAAATATAAACATAGTTTATACAAAGCTGCGTGAGAAACTCCACTACAAACTGCAAACACTGGAAAGCAGGAAAATTCAGGGCAACACATTGGCACAGAATTGTAAATAGTAGACATATAATTATCTGTATAAGAAGGCAGTGACCTCCCATCACAGGGGGGTCTGAGCTGTGTCTGAACTCCCATCACCTGTGTCTGAGCTGCTGTGAACGTCTCAGCCAGGCACAGAGAAAATGTAAGGTAAGAAATAATAAACATGTGAGAAACCCAGAAACAACAAGACCTTGAAGACTCCATTTCATTCTTGTGCCAGACTCAGAGCCTTCAGAGGGCAAAAAAGACTCACTTGAACCACCAGAACCACCACCTGACTCTCGGCTCAGAAAGAAAACCAAAACCCAAGAGGGATGATGCATTCAGTCCTGGCGTAGTTCTCCTGAATTCACATTTTAACCCCCAGTTGATTTCTTGCAGTCTTTTAAGCCTGTAGAAATGATGGCCACAGTAGTACAAGCAGCCCATCTTTCATTTCTCCTGCATTTAGATATTTATCTGTTGTGGTAGTGACCTGGAAAGATGAAACTACACGACAGGCAGAGGACAAGAACGCAGCTCACCCCCTCCCTTTAATTCAGCCTCATAGTACTCTCCTCCATTGCACCCTGCTAGAGATTTGGAGGGGAACTGGAGAGGAGGAGGAGAGGAGAACCCCTGTAGTTTTGGAGAAGCCCCCAAATCCCTGTCTCTGCTCTGCTTCAGAGGTCCTTGACTGCACTGTGGAGCACAGATGGCAGGTTTGGAGTTACAGGGGGTCTGTGACACTATCTTGGTGTCATTGTCTGGAGAGTCCTGGGGCCTGAGAGCTGGGCAGAGGCTCTGAATGAGATGGGGGAGTGCAGGGGGCTTTGGGGCACACCTGGGGCATGTTGGGGTTCCTGTGCAAGAGGTGCCCATCACTGTGCTCTGTTCCTGCTCTCCTCTAAGGAGTCCCACAGGCCACAGGATGTGCTTGCCAGGGAGGTGGGATACAAGAGATAAAGGATTTTTTTGCCTTATAAATGACCATCGTCCCTCCTCAGACTTTACGTAGCAAACAACACAAGAAATAGTAAATCTTTAGATATGGGTAGCTTAGGGAATGGTTGGATTGGAAATACTGAGACCTGATTTATGAGCTGGGTCTGTTGTGAGCATAGGTCTTACACCCAGAATCAGTAATGTCAGGAGTGGGAGGTCTCTTCCCAGCTCCTCTAATTACTGGAATTTCTGTGTTGGTCTGTGAGGACTGGCCTTGCTCATCCTGGTTGTGCAGAATGGTAGTAGGAAGTAGGAAAAGCATTTTGTCAGCTGATTGCTCTTCCCTGGAGCTGCAGGGAGCCAGCTTACCTGTCTTGTGTTTGTCAGAAGTACAGAGAGTTGTGTGCTGTCCCATGGAGAGCCAGGAAGAGTCAGCAGTCACCCACAGCCACCACAGCCCCTTGAATTCCTGCAGCTGGCAGCAGGAAGAATTTGCTGGTTCAGGTGCTGCTGAAGCCAGAGAGCTCCTTCTGGAGCAAACCACAGAGTGAAACAAGGGCAGGCATGTGTGTGCAGGCAGCAGGGCAGGTGGGGCAGGTGCCACTGCAGCAACACCCACTGGGTGTCATGTCAGGGAGTGCAGGGAGAGTGTGGCCTCAGAGCCATGGGCAGGTGTGTGCTGGAAACTGGAGGAGTGTCCTGAGCTCCCTCCTGCCTGGGGATTAGTGCACCAAGCTGTGCCTGCCAGTCTGGGGGCACCCTGCCAATTCCTTGAAGCAGTTGGTGTTCCTCAAACCAGATTCTTCTCTTGGATGAGACTCCTTGCCTCTGCTTTCACATTGCTGTTGTGAAATCTGAGCTGCCTCCACACCTTAGCTAGCCTGGTTTGCCAGTCTGGCTTTTGTAGCTCAGGCTTTCTCAGACTCTGTTCTGCCCCACACATTGGCCATGTACCCTTTCTTTACACCCCTGTATGTTGGCACTGCTGCCCAGGGCACTTGGTGCCTCCTCTCCATCCCAAGGGCTCTTTCTTCCTTGGTGTTATTCCATAAAGAGGTGTCTGTTTCCCACCCCTTGTCACCCCAAGTTTCCCTCACTGTTGTCATTTTTTTTGTGAGGGAAGTAGCTCCAAGTCTCGTAACACCAAGTTCTGAAAGCCTAAGGAAGGGGTGCAGTAGGGGCTACCAGGCATTTCACTGGTCTCTTCCCACTTTTAGGGATTTTTACAGCTGTGGGTTACTAGAGAAGCTGCAGGGACTCTGCTCCTCTCCCTTTGTCTCTGCTGCAGAGGCACAATTGCATTGCATTGACTCAGGTGTGGGGTAAGACCTTGGCCAGCCCTGACTGGAAGGGTGTGAAGGCAGGGGAAGGGACAGGTGTGAACTGGGGAGACACTGGTGAAGTAAGATTGCTGGTTCTTTTCGTAGAATCATGGAATGGTTTGGGTTGGAATGGGCCTTAAAGCTCATCTCATTCTAACTCCTGCTGTGGTAGGGACACCTTCCACTATCCCAGGCTGCTCCAAGCCCCATCCAACCTGGCCTTGGACACTTCCAGGGATCCAGGGGCAGCCACAGCTTCTCTGGGGCCTCAGCACCCTTTTGCTGCAGGGGAGGTGTTGCCATGAGGCTGGTGATTGCTGTGGCTCCAGGGCATGGCCTGGCCATTGCCCTCCAGTGGCCCAGAGCTGGCTGCAGTAGCCCCTGTGCCAGGGGAAGCCCAGATAGGGTTCACTGAGCCATGCGTCTATCTGCACCGTTCCCAGTGGATTTCTTTTGCCACCCCTGGCTCTGCAGGTGGGTGTGTGGGCGTGGGGCTGTGCTGGTGACAGCTGGGTGCTGCTGGAGCTGGGAGCTGCCAGCTGTGCTGCAGAGTCTTGTCTTTGCTCAGGCTCTACTGCCTGAAGATCTACGGGCTGTCCTCGCTGTGGCGCCTGTTCCGGGGGAAGAAGTGGAACGTGCTGAGGCAGCGGGTGGATTCCTGCTCCTATGACCTGGACCAGGTACTGCCACAGCCCTGGGGACACTGCCCTTGGGGATGCCCTCCCATCCTGCTCTGACTGATACTGGGACACAGACACAGGAGCCTTTGTGGTGCCCAGAGCAAGGACATACCCCAACACTCTGAGCCCATGGCTCTTCTGCTGCCTTATAGCACTCCTTGACTACCCTGGAGCACCCCTTCATTGCCCTGCACTCCTTCCCTGACCTCCAGCACCCCTTCCTTACCTGCAGCACCCCTTCATTGCCCTGCACTCCTTCCCTGACCTCCAGCATCCCTTCCTTACCGTGCAGCGCCCCTTCCCTTCCCTATACCACTTCCATTCCCTGCACCCCTCCCCTTCCCTGCTGTGCCTCTTCCCTGCCCTGCACCCCTTCCTTGCACCCCTTCCCTACCCTGCACCCTGTTCCTGATCTCCAGCATCCTTTCCCTTTCCCTTTCCCTTTCCTTTTCCCTTTCCCTTTCCCTTTCCCTTTCCCTTTCCCTTTCCCTTTCCCTTTCCCTTTCCCTTTCCCTTTCCCTTTCCCTGCCCTCCAGCACCCCTTCCCTTGCTCAGAGGGCCAAATTCTGGCAAGTGCAGAGCTGCCTGAGCACCTGCCAGGCACTCAGCAAGCTGTGGTGGGTGGGTGCTGCAGATGCTGGCAGCTCCCAGAGCCTGGAGTGGGAATGGGGGAGGGATGGAGGCAGTTGGAAATGTGGTGCCCAGCAGTGTTGCCACAGTAACAGCCGTGGCAGCGTTTCTATTAAAAGGCCCCGTTTCATTCACGTTGTGCTGGAGCCTGGCCCACACACTCTCACTCAGGCAGAGGCAGTTTTTTGTGGAGTGCTGTAAGCTCTTTTTAATTTCTGAAATGCCATGCAAAAGTCCAGCGGAGCCTGAACTGCTCCAGGCCAGCAGCTGCAAACATTACTGAAATAATACAATAATATTTGGAAACTTGCAGGGTCAGTGCCTCTCTCTATTACAACAGATCACCTTGAGCTTCTTGCACCAGCTGAAAGCTGGTTTTCTGTTTCTTTGGTGATTAAAAGCCTCCGTGCCAGGTTTGCATCAGGGCTCACTCCCTGTGTACTTTGAGGAGAATTGGTTTGGCACTTCAGGCTTCATCCTGCTGCTCTGGAGACCAGTGGGAATTGTGTCACTGGCTGGGTAGGAAGAGACATTCAAAGCAGACCTTAAAAGACTTCTCGAGGTTTAAACAACTGCAGTGGAGTGACAGAAGGGAGAAACAACTGCTGTGAGGAGAATGGATTGGGTTGTGATCTATTCCTGGTTACATCCCTAAAGCTGCAATGCTGATCCACTTCTGTGCTGTGGCTGCTGGGTTGTTTTCTTTCATGATGTCCTGCAGCCGTGGTCCCTTTTTGCAGAGGTTGCAGTGCCCTGTGCTCCTTTGCCCTCTCTGGTCTGGAAGTGGTGACTGGAAATAGAAGAGTCAGGTCCCTGTTTGGTATAAATCTGAATTTCTCCCACTTGGAATTATTTAGACCTACATCAACTGGGTTGGCCCAGAATAAAAATAACTTTTTCTGTGGGCAGTGGAGCTAATCACACCTGCTTCCTTGGGGATTTTTCTCCTTCCTCCTCTAAATATTGCTCCCTGACTCCAGCTTCTTCCTCTCTCCCGCCTTCCCACTGAGCAAGAGGCAGAATTCCTGTGGCTGGACAGCTCAGCTGGTTGCTGCCTTGGGGAATGTTTGTCACCCAAATTCTGTCAGGTTTGCACCAGGTGCCTGCACTGCTAAAACAAGGAGGAACAAAAGTACTTCTCAATTCTTTACAGTATTCTCATTCAAATAAACACTTCTTTGTTCTTTTCCACATTTTTCTGTTAAAATCTGATCAATGCCTCTAAAACTTTTGGGGACAGAGAGTGGAAAAAATGCAAGATCACGTAAGTCTTGTCTCCTAAGGAAGCTGACCTGAAATGGGAAATCTTGAATGTTGTCTGTAAATGAAAAGTTCTGTCAGCATCCAGCTTTTCTTTGTCTTTCCAAATGTACTCCCATAATAAGGAGTTTTGAAGAAGGCCCAGTGAGAGGAGAAATACTGAAAATATTCGAGGTAACAGCATTATTCACATAGGCAAGATAAAAACACATTAAGGAGTCCTGCAAAATTCCATTGCCTCAGTCTCCTATTTTATATTTGTAATGTGTTTTACTTTGCCACTGCTCTGCTCATGATTGTGTTTCCTTTTTCTCTAGTTATTTATTGGCACTTTGCTGTTCACCATCCTGCTGTTCCTCCTGCCTACAACTGCACTGTATTATTTGGTGTTTACCCTGGTAAGATTTAACCCTTGAAACAAGTCAACCACTCTCTTCTGAGGTAGTAAAAAATGGTTTCATAGGCATTTTATGATCATCCATAAAGAAAATAAAAATGTGGGTGTCTTAGGAAGGATTGTCACACAGCTCATGTTTGTGTTTTTCCAAAGGGAATTCCCAGCAAATCCTGGCTGGCAGGACAAACTGTTCCCCTCTCTTTTCCTTCAGAAGTTGTTTTTTTATGTTTCCATCCACATCTGCAGTGATGGCCTCTCTAGTCTGATCCAGAACTTTTTTTTTCAGGGAATTAACTTGCTGTATTAAAAACTGTAAATGTTTTCAGCCAAGCTTTCCTCAGAGGCTGGAACTTCTTTATTTTTTTGTTCCCCCAATATGACCAGTCATCTACACAATCTGCCCAGAGCCAAATTTTCCACAGACAGTGGCCATCACGTGCTTTCAGCATCTTTTTTGAGCCCTCTCTTTTCAGATGAACTTGGCAGCAGAAAATAACTGCAGTGTGACAAAAGGAGGTGCTTTTGTCAGGGACAGAAAACACAGAGCAGGAAGCTCATTTCTGCCTGCTCTGCTCTTGCTTAAACTGTACGTGGGGTTTCTTCAGGCTGCAAAGAGCTGTTGCAGCTCACTGTTGGAGAGAGGAAAATTTACATTCACTGGTACACAGTGATGCAGTTGACTCAAAGTGGGAGAATTTGGGCTTCCTTTTCAATTGTGGCTGTTGAAAGTGGAATAATTCTCGTGCCCTTGCTGGTCACAGCATCTCCAGCTGTAGGAGCTTCATTCCAGTTACACCTTAAACCCAGATTGCTGAGGACCCTCACTCAGGGTCTGGATGCTCAGCACTTCCAGACATCACACCCACTTTGGGAGGCTTTGTCTTAGCCCACAGCAGTGTTAGATCCCAGCTCAGCTGGGGAATTTACAAGTGTTTAATCTCCTGTTTCCTGAGATGTTCTGTTAAACTGGTTTTTGTAGCTCCGGTTGCTGGTGGTGATTGTGCAGGGCCTCATACACTTGCTGGTGGACCTGATTGACTCCCTGCCTCTTTATTCCCTCATCCTTCGCCTCTGCAGATCCTACAGGCTTGCAGGTGAGTCCCTCAGCTCTGTCCCTGCAGCACTCCAAGCATTTTGCATTTTGTGCTTGATTTTGGTGCACTGGGTCACTCCTGAATTGAGGATACAGTGCAGTGGGGGTAGGAAAGAACCCGAGGCTCGAGTCGTGCAGGTGTCCCTACTGTGAACCAGTTCCTGCAAGGAGCAGGATAAGGATCTCAATGGAAAGAAATCTGAACCTGAAGCAGAATCAGGAGCACCTTTAGAAAGCCCTTGGCCACTAAAAATGACATCCAAACAAGCACCATATAAACAAGGTCATCTTTTATTCCAGTTCTAGACAGATCAGGTAAAACTTCTGCAAGTCAAACATGGCTGGAGCTGTGCCAGGGGCGAGCTAGGTTGGATATTATGAAAAAGTCCTTCCTCCAGAGGGTGCTGGGCACTGCCCAGGCTCCCCAGGGAATGGGCACAGCCCCAAGGCTGCCAGAGCTCCAGGAGTGTTTGGACAGCACTGCCAGGGATGCACAGGGTGGGATTATTGGGGTGTCTGTGCAGGGCCGGGGTTGTACTGGATGATCCTTGTCCCTTCCAAATCATGATATTCCATGATTCTGTGAAACAAGCTCTTAACTTTGGGTGTTCGATCTCTGAAACAAGCCAAATCACAAAAATACTTGGAATATCAGCTGTTCCAAAGGATTGGATCTATAGTGGTTGCAAATCAATGGAGCTCTTTCAGTTCTATGCTGACTTTGACTGACTGAAGCCCTGAGCTGAGGTGTTTGGATGAATTTCAAAGCTCTGGGCAGAGTTCAGATAATCATTCCCCTTTTGAGACTAATCTGTCACCATTTTGAAACCAGTCATTGTTTTTCCACTTTGGGTCACCATAAACCATGGCTGGCACTAGAACAGGGACTCATTTTGGAATGCCTTTGACTGTCCACAGCTATGGTTGATCTAGTTACAATCAAGCACATCTAAATTATTATCTCCCATCCTTTTAAAGAGCATGCAGCAGGAATTTAGCATTGAAGAAAGAGCTTGATCATCAGTAAACCAAGGCCAGTCATCAAAGGCAGAGGAAGCTCGAGGCAACCTCAGCAGCTTTGTCTACTGGAGTGCTGCCAGGCTCAGTTTTGGGAAGATGGAGCTGAGCTGTGTTACCAATTCTGTTGCTTTTCCATGGAAGCCTTCAGCAGGTTCCTATGAATTTCCTGGCAGAAATGTCTTAAACCCTTCAGGGCTTGTCTTTGGGGAACAGGAGATGCTGCTGAAGAGAACTGACCCAGTAAGGAGCAGGATGTAGGGCAGGAGGAAATCTTGGTGCCACTGAGAGGTGTAAGACCATGAATTCCTTTAGGTTATGTAAGGCCACAGGTTACTTCTCCTCATTCCTGTTCAGCCAGGCCTCTGCTGCAGGAAACAAGCCCCCACCTGAGCAGGGGATTGACTTTTCAGCTGAATTCCTTAACTGGCACTGCAGTGCCCTGGTGCCTGTGAGAGGAAGAGGCATCTCTGAGCATTTCTGCAGCCTGTGTTCCTGCCCCAGGACAAAACCATGGCATGGCAACAGGAACAAATGGGGCAATTGAATCCAATGCTAAGGACTTCAGAGAGTACACATCACATGGTGTCCTCACTGCTGAGGTGCTGCCTCCCTTGTCAGACTCAGAACTTGGAGAAGACATCCTCTGGCAGGTGTTAGGGCAGCTGATTTTACAAGGCACCATCAAGATGGTTCTGCCAACATGAATGGATAGTTTTTGCTGGTAGGAAGGGGATTGAGTTCAACTCAGTTCAGTTGTGGCACGTGGCCTCCAAGTTCTTTGACTCAGTGTCTGAATTGACAAAATACTCCACTGATGAGGCCCAGGCCAGGGGTAGGTGAATGATCCATCCACACACCAGAAACTAAATGCATTTTTTCTTTCTTCACATCCAAAGTGAAGTATTTATGACTCCAAAGGCCTTTTTTATCTAGATCACAGCTGATGTCCTCTGTGCAAGAGTTCTGTACACCCAGTGCCAGCTCAAGAGGTGCCACCTTGGCTGGGATGTGGATTCACAGCATGAAGAAAGGAACTGCAGGGGTTTCAGGGCTCTCAGACTGCCCACACACAGGTTACCAGCATTGTTTGATTGTGAACAGGCCAGCTCATTTTCCCTGTACTTCCCTTTCCCAGTATTCACAGTGGAAATGTTGGGACAGGTTTTGTCATAGTTCTGTAAAACCTGCCACAATTCCTGGAGTACAAACCAGCAATGCCCTCACTTGAGTGTGCTGTCATGTGAAAAAAAGCAAATGAGTTCATGTCCTGACCTCTCCTGTGCCATTGCTGATGCCTTTGTACAGGAAAAGCAGACCCCTGAGCTCTGGAGTTGGCTGGAAGTCATGGAATAGTTCAGGGCTCCTCTGTGCTGGAGGGATCTGCAGGAGCCTGAGCCTTCCTACTCTTCCTGTGAGAAGGGAACTGCTCAGAGTCCTGAGCACTGCAGTCATCTGCAGGTCCTTCTAAAATGAATTTATTGCCTTTTTGTGCTCATAGTTTCTTAGAAGTTTAAAACTCTTGAGCAAATAAATAATCTAATTAAGAAAGTGTTGGCTTGCAGCTTTAGAAGGGAGGTGTGTGGCCAGGACCTACAGAACCAGCATTTGCTGGGATAATGGACTGTTCCTGGGGTAAGACTCCAGAGTGCTTGACCACATATCTGAACCTTCAGTGCCTGCTTGTTTCTGTCTCTCTCTGACAAATCTGCCAGAAAAGTAGTTCCTGGAATGCCTTAGACACTTCCTCATAGCCAAAGCTCTGTGAATCACATTGAGCACTTTGGTCATCCAGCACATTTGCTTATTGAGGCCCAGGGTACTCAAACATCTATTTCAAGCCACTGGGGAAGCCCCTCTATCAATATAATCCAGCAAAATACAGATAAATCCCTCCTGTCCTGGACAGAAAAAGCTTCATGTTTTGGGGAGAGAGTTTAAACCAGAGCTGTGTGCTAGAGAAAAGCATTCTATCCCAGGAGTGAACTGTATGATTTTAATTAATTCAAAGCTTGAGGAAAAAGAGAAAACATTTGGGTTTTTCAGTGTGCAAGAGACATAAGAGATACCACAGCAATGGCACTTACACTTACAATGGTGAAGAGTTTTATTTCTATTTGTTCTCCTGTCAGTGTTTGATCTGTGCCTTAGTCTTCTCTCATCTTTTTACCTGCAGGAAAGAATAAACAGGGCATGCTTGGCTGGAACAGGTTTGCAGAGATGAATTGGTGGTTTTATTTCTGGGAAGTAACTTGACATCTTTGTAAGAAAAATGCCTCTCTGGTCCAAGCTGTTACCTTTGAAACATTGTATTAAATCTGTGTGTGCACTGTGTCACCCTTGGAATACAAAATCTTTCCTGTTTATCTTTACAGTATTGGCAATGAGGCAAATCCAAGAGGAAATAGGAAAGTGGCAGGTTTGATGGGGTTAGCCTGTTAAAAACATGTGGATGCTGAGCTTAATGGGCAGGGATTGTTTTGAAATGTTTTAATGCCTCCAGGTCAGCCACTTCCCTCCCTCAGCCTGAAAGAGGGACAGATTTGCACATGTGCTCTATCCACATGAGCACAAATTAAAGGCAGGCTCTCTGCCTGCTGCTAACATGGGCTTCCCGTTCTGATGGAAGTTTGGGAAAAGTGGAAGGTTTTTCCAGTCCCTCTGTCATCCTCAAGTCTGTCTGGCTGATTTCTCTGCTTTGTGCTTGCTCTAGGACTGAGTTTTCAAGCTGGAGGTGAGAGGGGTTACTTTTAATGGAGCTGTGTCATTAGGCTTAAGGCATTGTAGAGACAATCCATGCTTCCTGTTGAAAGTGGAGGATGTTCCCAAATCCAGAAAGGCTGAAGACAATTTCTGGGCAGCAAATGCATGGTCTGTGCTCCAGGCATTGCACCCTGGAATATCCTGAGTGGGAAAGGACCACAGGGATCATCGAGTTCAACTCCTGACCCTGCACAGGACACCCCAACAATCCCACCATGGTTTTTTTTTTTCCTTGTTTTGTGTCTTTGCAGCTGGAGTGAAGTTCAGAGTCCTTGAGCAGCAGGATGGAAAACCTCTGCGGCTCCTTATGCAGGTGAGGCTGCTGTGCCTTCCATGGCAATTCCTTCCCCCAGAGTGACCCCAGTCCATCTGTGCTGCTCCCACTGAAAAGCTCCACTTCAAAATTATCAGCTGTAAAATGCTGAAACGAGGGAAATAATCTCGTGTTGCTATGGCTGGCTGCTGCTTTCTGTGCTTTTTGATGCCCTGCTTGTGTCCTGTGTTTGGAGGAAATGCAGTGCCCTGGATGGTGTGAAGGGAAATGCAGAAGAAGGGGAGGCAGGAGAAACACAGAGCTGTGTTACTTCTGGGATTGAGACCTCATGCCATTATCACCTCCTGGCTCTGTGCAGTTTCATGTGATAATTTCTGAACTCTGGGAGAAGCAAAAGAAGGCAGTCAAACCATCCAGAATGAAGCAGCAGGAAAAGCTCTTCCCCTCCAGAGGTGCTGGAAAGCCTTGGCTGCTCCATGAGGCCAGCAGGATGAGAGCCTGGGCAAGGTGAGAGGGAAAGGGCCTCCTGCTTTTCTCCTGAGCTGCCCTGATGAGGGGTACAGGCAAATCTTACCTGTGCTTTTGTAACCCCCCATTGCCACATTCTGGCATCAAAGATACTAAAGAAAATTATCTTCTGAAAAGAAATGAGGTGTTGCCAGCAGGGTAGTTCTCCTTTCACTTTCAGGAGTGAAATTTCCATCTCCTGACCCAGCAGGAGCACAGCCATGACCCAGGGCAGCTTTTCTTGCTCTCTGCATCCTGAAGAGGAGAGACTGCCAATAGTGTACAGCACTTGTAAAAGCACTTGGACACTGGGAGAGTGTGTGGGAAGGATTTAACTGCAGCTTCCCAGTAGTTTTGCTTTTTCCATCACCAGTCCCACCCTATTTCAGCAAAGGTCAGACTAGCAGGGAACCAGCAAACCAGCTAGTAGCAATTCCAGAGGGAATCCCTTCTACATATATCTTCTAGGGCAAAACTTGCATTCTCTAAGCAAGCTGTCTTCCCAGCTCCTGCCTTTCAGTAGGATAGTGGTGTGAGAACCAAAATCTGCCATCCTCTGTGGCCAGGAGATTCCAGGAAAAGGAAACCAGACACCAGAGATGAGGCACAGGAGCTGCTGCAGACACAGGAGCTGCTGAGCAGAGGCTTTGGCATTGGTGTGTGTGAGAGATGAGGTGGATGGAGTCTGCAGAGGGAAAAGACCACGACTTAAAGAGCAGAGACACTGAGTCATATGACTGTGATGAATTTTCCTTGGACCACTGCAGAAAGATCCATTTTCTATCTGGAATATAGCACAAGTCATCACCTCGAGAGGTGGAAGTGCTGCAGTAGATGTCTGTCCTGGCCTTCTGTTCCAATAATAATGAGCAGACAGTCAGAAAAGGCACTTTTTTTGCTCTCTTTGTGCTGGTGGAAATGAAAAATGGGCTTGTGTCAGAAATCCTGCTGAATATCCCACTTTCTAATAAACCTTTGGAGAGGGTAATCTAAAAAAACTATTTTTAAGTGAAATTCTTATTTACTGTACATGGTGATGTGCCTTCCTTGAGAATCTGCAGTGGCTTTGCCCCCTCTCTGTGTGGAAGCCCTCTTGGAGCAGTGCCTGGTGGGAGTCAGGCTGGATGCATGGACCTATGCCCAAAATAATTGCAGCTGTAGGTGATAGTCTGAGCTGTCCTGTGGGGCACTGGTAATGGATTAGAAATCAATAATGCTGGCTCTGAGTATTCCAAACCAGCTCCTGGTTCCGCCAAGGGATTATTTTTGATTTTTAAGATAGTGTCTCTGGAATGCAAACTCCAGGCCCTGGAGCAGGACAGAGGATGGGGGATGATATTTCCATTCCAAATGCTACTTAATATTCTTCAGCAACTCTTACATAGGTCAGTGTTTTCATTAGTGTTTCAAGTCATTTCTTTTGGTGCACAAGAAGAAACATTTCTGGCAGTGTGGCTCAACTGAACCAATAGCCCAGGGAGAAAACTGGCTTTAAGCTGAAGGAGGGCAGGTCTGGAGTAGATATTAGGGAAAAAATCTTCCCTTTGAGGGTGGTGAGGCCCTGGCACAGGGTGCCCAGAGCAGCTGTGGCTGCCCCTGGATCCCTGGAAGTGTCCAAGGCCAGGCTGGATGGGGCTTGGAGCAGCCTGGGAGAGTGGGAGGTGTCCCTGCCCATGGCAGGGGTGGAACAAGATGAGCTTTAAAGTTCCTTCCATTCCAAACAGTCTGAGATTCTGGGATTCTAGGACACAATGAGTTTGATCCATTCATGTACCTTCTGCTGAAAGACTCATCTTCTCCAGCAATTGCTTTGGAAAGGGTTAAACCACAGAGGAAGGGAAAAGGGAACATCTCCATTAGGATGGATATTCTAGCAGGGTTTATTATAGCTTTGACCTACAGAACTTTCATAGAGGGAACAAATATTGTCTCTTCACTGGTAATGAGTTTTGCCTGTTTGCTTCCATTTGTAACAGGAGAGGAGGCAGAGATGTGAATTGCTCAGGGTGTAAAAAGCCCTGGTTATTACAGTGTTACCCCTGGGTATCAGCACTCTGCCCAGGGATGCTTCTCAACCAGAAATGTGTGCACACCTTCCAGCCCACACAGCTAATAGTCAGAGGAACACAGGCTGTGTCTCTCTCTTGTAGACCAGCAGTTCCTGTCCTCCTCCCCCAGCACGTTTGCTCTTCAGACACTCTGCTTTACCTACAGCTGAGGAAATGGGCAGAAATAGTTACTGGGGTTTTACAGCTGTTAGTGCTGGAGACAGGTTTCTTTGGCCTTTTTTCCCCCCATGTTTATTCTTTTCTTGTATTTTTCCCTGCAAGCAGCTGTCCTGGCCTTTTTCCTAAACTTCCTATGGATGCTTCTGTGTACAGGCATTTCCCCCTTCTGCTTGAGCAATCTTGTACTTTGAAACTAACTTGACAAAGATCTCCAGGAGTAATTCTAATGAACTCTTAGCTCAACCCTGATTTCCAAGTGCTCCATCTCTATAGGCTCTGGGGGTTTATCCCTCACCACTCCATGAGCTCCAGGCAGCTGAAGCAAGCTGGTGGCACAGGCAAACTCCCAGAAACCCAGATGCTTTTTAGTGGACAAAAAAAAATATTCAGCTTTGACTAAGTAGTGACTCTGTGCATGCGTTTTGCTGTCTCTCTTTCCTTTTGTGGCTGGATTCTGTGCTGTGAATTGCAGTCTCCTTTCCCAGAGCTGCTTGGTTGGTTCCAGCAGAGCTGAACTCTTTCACTAGAGAAGGATGTCCTTCCATTTCTCTCCACTGGCAGGTTTTCCCTGCCTCTGTAAGTCCTCACCCCTGGGCAGATACCCTGGGCACCTCTCATGGTCTGTGCTCTGAGCCCCACCATTTCTGTGCCATCTTTTTGGTCCTTTGGAGACTGTGCTGTGCATCCTTTACATGCATCAGGTCTTGGCCACGCTGGGTCCATCCTGTGGGCTTTACCTGTCTCCCTGCCCTGAATGCTTCACTGGGATGAGCATTTCCAAGGTCTGGCATGTTTCTGTCACCCCTTGCACAGTTGATGTGTCTGTTCACATCCCTGTCTTCAAAAGGTCAATACAGCAGCAACTGGGGACCATGGGCAGAACTTTTGTAGGCACAGACTTGGGCTGGTGATTGAAGTCAAATTAAAAAAGATTAACTCAGCCAAGGAGACTTAACTGAAAATGGTAATGAGGAGCTCTGTGGTGTGATCCTGTCATGCTGGGACTTGGTTCCACTGGGTGGTTTTGGGTGGCACCAGGTTTAACTTAGCACACAGCTGAACTGTCTATTCCAGAGGGGTTCCTGGAGTCCCAGTGCATCCCCAGTGCAGTATTAGATGTAGGTTTAAACTAGATATTAGCAAACATTTCTTCACTGGAAAGGTGGTGAGATGCTGGTACAGCTGCCCATGGCAGTGGTGGAGTCACCATCCCTGGAGATGCTCAAAACAAGGTGGATGTGGCATTTGGGGACACGGGTCAGTGGTGGCTTTGGCAGTGCTGGGTTAAGAGTTGGACTCAGTGATCTTAAAGGTTTTTTCCAAATTAAAAAATGCCATGACTCTGTGATTCTGTTGCTGTTTGCTGTCTCTCAAGCCACTGTCCCCTCCACTCTGGTGTGTAACACACACCCCTCTCATTCCCCCAGCTCTCATGCTGCTGCTTGTCTGCCCCTCTGCTTGGGAATGATGCTAGTGACACCCCTTGCCAAGCTCCAGTTGTTAATGCTGGGGGATATTGGAGAAGGATAAACAGCCTTATCAAGCCAGTGAGGGGTTCTGATGCTGTGTGAGGAGCAGGACTGATGCTTCCCTTGTTCCACACAGATCAACCCGCTCTCCTATGGAGCTGTGGTCCAGACATACAGGCTGCCCACCTACAGCTGCTATCCCAGGGACTCCTGGGCATCTCTCTGCAAGAAGCTGTTCCTTGGAGAGCTCATCTACCCTTGGAAACACAAAGGAGACAAGCAGAACTAAAGACAGTGGAAGAACTTAGGAACTTGACCTGAATTCTGACTCCTGATGCTTTGGGACCAAAGGCTGCTCAGAGCCAGCAACTGCTCCATCCCTTTAAATAGATTTTGGTAACATAGGAAGGGCTGAATTTTTAAAGGCAAGTATTTTTAAACATTGTTTTTCAACTTCCTCTTCCCCTACACTGTGTTTGTATATTATGCTAATGATTATTTTGGAAGCAAAAGCTTAAACCTCTTAGTGCCTCATGAAACCAGCACTCAGTGTCATGGAGGAAGCAGCTCCCAAATGGTTTGGTGATGAATTTCTCCTTCCACGTCAGCTCACAGGGCCATAGCAAAGCAGCCCCTCAGGTGGTTCAGAGCCACAATGCTGTGGTGCCTTCAGCCAGAGTATGTTTTGAACCTTTTATGCTCCAGCCTTCAAGCCAGCTGATCAAAACCATGTGGAGAATCAGCTTGTGGAAACTACACTGAAAACTGAACAGCTGGGTGTCTGAGTTCATGGGATATTTATTAATTTCTTTTGAGGAGGGCTTGCACTCACCCTCCACCAGAGAAGGTGTTGAAAGGGTGAGGCTGGAGGCCCAGAAGCACAGACTGTTGTATCATGATTCTGTGATTTCTCTTAGGGGGGTTTTTTGCTTTGGATACATTTCCAAAGTGCATCAGTGCTTGGCTTTCCATGGCCTGGTCTCGTTTTGATGTGTCTCCTATTCTCTCTCTTGGAAAGGGTGCCTGTGCACTGGAGGGTGATGTCCCACTGGGCATGCTGTGTTTGTGTCAAATTTAAATACAGTCCTTACCCAAAATACACTTCCTCCAACTCTGCTTGTTCCTCTGCTCCAGCTCAAACAGGGAGTCAGTGTCACTGTACCCTGCCTTTTGCACTGGCAGGTGAGGGCCTTGCTGGATCCTGCCCCTTTTCCCCTGGCTGGCCAAGGAACCAAGAGTGGAGGAGGAAGAGGAGAAGGTGCTGTGGCTGCAGTGCCCAGCCCTTCTGTGGATGGCTGCCTCTGGATTCCAGTGGGTGTTGGCAGGACAAGGTGCCCTGGGGCTTTAGGATCCTTCAGTCAGCACTCCCAGGGCCAGGGTCAGAGTTTCCTACCCCAGCCCTGTGTCTCATCCACGTGCTGGCAGCTGTCACACAAGAGTTATGCCCTCCCTGCTTTAAGACATCCCTGGCCAGATGTATTTGGGTTGCCTGGAGCTGCTAAAAGCCCCTCATGGTGCAGTCACTGCCTCTACAGGCACAGCCTGAGCAGGAGAAGAGGAAGCTCTGCAGGCAGGTGCATGGTCCAGACATTCCTTAGCAGGCAAAGCCCCAAGGCCTTCAAGGTTTCTTAGGGACATATGAGGGAGGCAGGATTGCATGGGCACCACATGGTGCTCTGTCACAGGGCACATCAGTGTGGCAAAGCCCCACTCACCACCTGCCACTGCAGGGACATCCCTGTCTGCAGAAACTGGAGAGAGCTTGTTCTTTGATGATCCCTGCTTAAAACTCCTGTGCAGCATCTTCTTGTCTTGGAATGATCACTGCCTGAGTAATTCTCTGCTCTCCAGGTGGGAAGAACTGCAGGCTGTGATGCATTTTAGTGGATGAATGGTCTAAATAACATTTTCACTTCAACTGAAGTCAGTTATGAGCCATCCTCACCTGAGCAGAGCAGGTTTACACCTTACCTCCCTCTCATCTTTCCCCTGGAGCTCCTAAATGATGCCCCCTGGTTCCTCCCAGGCCTGCACAGTTCAGTTTGCTGACTGCTGTGAGAAACTTTGTTATTTTTGGTCTTGTGAAAGAAATGTTTCTAATATCCTGGCTTTTAAAATCTTTCTATGAGACCAGACAGTTCATTATGGTCCTAATCATGGTCCTTTGGGATCAAATGCCATGAAAGCCCCAGAGACAGCACAGAGCCATGAAAACAAGCAACTGTCACCTTCCTATTGGTAACCTGCCAGATATATCAGATGCAGTGTTGGGTTTGTTTACTAAAGGCTGATGCTGACTTTGGGGTGGGGAAATACCAAACTGAGGAAAAGCCCTTCCTCAAACCTGAGATCCTGGGTCTTCTGCAACAGAGAACCTTGAGCAGCCTGGCTGGGCAGTGGCAGCTCTTTGTGGGTGCAGTTCTGCTGTGTCAGAGCTGGTGCCTGAGCTGCCTCTCTGCTCCTCACACTGGGTGTTCTCCTTGTCCTCGATGGTATCTGAGCATCTGAGTTGCTTCTGCTGGATGTTTGCCATGTCTCTCCTCTTCCTTTCCATTCTCTGCTCTGAGTCTTCCCCCACCCTTTTCCGACTCTGTGCAGAGACATGACAACAACGTAGCAGACATCCTGCTCAAGAGCACTTGACCTTATGTCATCTCTCTAATTAGAAGTTAGGATCAGCCTCATCTTCCACAGCAGCACAGACTGGCCCAGCACTGGCATTTCCTCAGGGAAGAGGCTGCTGCTAAGGCTCTGGCTCTGATTTATCCTCAGATCCATATTATCCAGAACAGCCCGTGGATGAGAAGTAGTTAAAAATTCCAGATCTCCCATTCCTACCACACACCCCTTATAGCAGGCAGCAAGCTGGCTTTGCCAGCCATCAGTCAAAGACTCTAATATTACAGACTTTTTAAAATACTGCATGTCCTTATTATTATTTCTCCCACCTTTTGGTTCCCAGTGCTGCCACAAACCCCCTCTTTACTTAGGCAGGGGGTTTGTGAAGGAAAATGTGATTCACTGTGTGAAAAACTGTATCCTAGAGAGAAATTCTGTCTTGGACAAATACTTTGTTCCCTTACCCAGGACAGCATGTGATGATGCTGAAAGGAAACCTCAGTAATTACACTGCACTGCAGGCTGGTTATGGGTTTGGGAGTTTTCCCTGATGCTGCAGCTGGACTGTGCCCTGTTCAGGCCCACACAAAGACTCTTGCACAAATATACAACCCATATGTTGACTTTCAGTAGTGTAAGGCAGGAAAATCTGCATTTCACCCTGCAGAAAACAAGCTCCTTTCCTTCTGCCTTGTGCTGTCTCTTCCTGCTGCTACAACACCATCTTCTTGCTCAACTCCAGCCCTCAGTGATTTACTTTTTCTGCTTAGACCTGCTGGTTACACCATCACAGGAAACTGGTGGAGGTTGTGATCCTCTGCTCCAGTCCCTGCTCATGCAGGGCCACCCAAGGCTGGTTGCCCAGAGCTGTGTCCAGATGGCTTTGGGATATCTCCAAGGATGGCAACTCCAACACCTCCCTGGACAACCTGTGCCAGTGCTTGGTCATCCCCACAGTGAAAAGGTGTTCCCTGCTCTCAGGCAGGGTTTGATGTGTTTCAGTTTGTGTCCCTTGTCCTTTCATGGTGCAGAGCTCGGTGACACCATAACTCAGATTGTCTCAGTGAATGTGAACATTAGCAGACCTGTGTCATCTGTGCTCCTGTTCCCCCTCTTCAGGGACTGCTCAGCAGCCCTTTTGCCTCTTGGGGGCTAAAGCCTTGGTTGGGGGGGTGCCTGTGCATTGATTCACATCCCTGACTTGCTCCTTGGTCCTTTTCTGGACTTGGTAGCAGAGAGCACTTTCTCTCCAGCCACACTCATGCCTGTGCTGAGCTCACAGGGGGAGCTCTGGGGCTTGGGCAGCAGGACCCCAAACCTGGCAGTGTCCAGGTCTGCAGGGTCAGGGAACAGCCTAAGTGTGGAGCCCTGGGGCTGTGCAGGGTGAGTGTGCTGTGCACACACAGGGGATGGCTCTGGATCTCAGCTGATCCTCCACATGACAGGAGGCCACAGGGCTTCCCAGCTGGATAAACATGTTCAGAGCAATCCAAGCCCCACGTGGGCAGCTGATCTGCCCTCCTGGGTGAGAACACAGTGCCCACCACCTTTGCCTCTGGCTCACCATTTTGCATTAGGAGTTGCTGCAGGAGTCTGTCACCTTTGGTTCCAGTCCTTATCCACGCCTGGGCCTCAAAGCAGGAATGCTCAGACTCCCCATTTACCATCTCAGCAAGCTAAAGGAGGAGTGTTCCTGCACTGATGAGTGCTGCAGGTGACAGAACACCCCCCTGCATTCCCAGGCACGTGCTGGGGCTGGCAGCAGTGGAGGTGTTTGGGGGAAGCTGCAGAACCCAGGCCCAGCTCGGGGCACGGATGGGCTGCAGCTCCTCTCCCATCCCCCTGTGTTGTTTAACATCTGGCACTGGGGAAGTTCATGAGAACTCCACAGTTCTTGTAATTAATCCTCCTCACAGTGTTTTCTGGTTTTAAGTAAAGTATTATAAAAGAGCACTGACTCATTGAGAGTTTCATTAAAAGTGTGTGAGTGTTTGTGAGTGAGGTTTGGCAAGGAAGTTAAAACCCACTGTGCATTTCTCCTTCCCTCACGTGAACCACCAGGCACTGAGCAGGAGCAAAGTGCTCCTGCAGCAGTGACACTGTTTGTTTTAAATGTCACCACTAACCCCAGCTGAAGGTGACTTCCTTCCCACTGCAGCCCTGATGTGAAATGCAGCCTGGTGATGTGAAACACAGACCAGTCCCGTGCACCAGTCCAGGAACAAGCCCTGCTCAGGAACCACACTGGCTTCAGGCTCATGGCAGCTCCAGTTCTGCAGGCAGGAGAGCTGGGCAGAGCAATGGTAGCCAGCAGGACAGGGACAATGCCAGCAGTGCCAGGGATGAGGGATGCTGCACGTCCCAGTGCTTGTGTGGGAGTTTAGGGATGGAGAGCTTTGTTCTACTGATAGGTTTTATTGGTTAATTCAGTCTTTTAATCAGAACTTAAATGGATTTTGGTTACACCAGAAGAAAGATGTTGGGAGGAAGATCCAGCCCTCTAGTTTGACTTGCTGCTGAGCACGGTGTGGCTGTCAGCAGCACAGGGATGGGGCAGGGTGGCTGCTGGAGGCTCAGCTGATCCAGGCAGGCTGTTCATCCCCATCCCAGGGCCTGGCTGGGCAGTTCCTCAACCTCTGCTCTCACACACACGGGTATTTCAGCACTTGTCCAGCTATAATTGTTCTGCTAGGGCCAAACCACAAAGCTTGTGCAAGGAGGATCCAATGAATGCCACCTCAGGCCTGGGAGATGGTTGAGGTGATGCTCCTCCAGCTCTGGCTGTTCCTGTGACTCAGAGAGGGGTTCCTTGGTTTCCCATGAGCCTGGCCACATGGTGTGTTCACTGTGAGGAGGGGGACAGGGGACAATCCTCTGCAGCACAGCACAATCCCAGCAGGAGTCTAAGCTGGGCTGGGGATGATGGGTCCTTCTGGCCACTCCTTCCCTCCTCACACCAGAGCACTCACTCCCTTGAATTCTATTCCTTTCTCTTTTTCCCTCTCCCAGCTGAATGCATGGCTGTGACAAAGTCCCCACATTGCAGCAAGGCCCTGCCAAGGTCACCCCTCTGCCAGGGCTGCCCCTCTCCCTCTGTCTCCCACCTCTTGCCACAATTCCCACCCGTCTGGGCTATGTTTGGTTTCCACCATTCCACCAAAGACGAGAGAAATCCTTTGAATGAGTGAGCCATAAGCAGGGCTTTGGTGGCCCTGTGGAGCAGCAGGACTGAGACCCAGAGGCTGAGAAAAGAGAAATAAAACAGAGGAGATTCCTGCCCAGCCTCTTCCTGTCCACTTCCACTGCTTTGGATCCAATGGACTGTTGGACAGAAATGAGGCTTTTCTCTCCTCCTGGGGAAAACAAACAACCACAGTTCCTCCCTCTCCCCCTCTCCTGCTCCACTCACCAGGCTGTGCCCTGGGGTGGATGTTTCTCCACAGGCCTTACCCTCCAAGCCCCTTTACCCTGGGAATGCAGTGGCCAGGAATGGCAGTGGCTGCAGGAGGACATCTGCTCTTTGGGTTTGTTTAGCTGCTCTTTGGGTTTGCTTTAGCTGTTGTTTCATTTCCCTCTGTCAGTGCTCTCACTGTGCTTTGGCAGCAGCTGTGGGAGCTGGGAGAGGGCACAGAGGGGGCTGTGTTTGGCCCCTGCCAGTGGAGAAGCCAAACTGAGCAGCTGAGGGTGAGGATCCCCTTGGCCCACAGGACACAAACCCCTCACCAAAACAGGCCCCTCCAAAGGGATTCACAGCTTGTGGCTCCAGGGCAGCACAGGAGCTCAAGCCCTCAGGCTGTGGGAGAGGGAAGGAAGACAGGCCAAGACCACCAAAGGGGGGGCAGCCCCCCACTCCCTGTGAGTGTGGAGGGAATGACTCTGGAGCAAATCCAGGGAGGCCACAGAGATGCTCTGAGGGCTGGAGCCCCTCTGCTCTGGAGCCAGGCTGGGAGAACTTGGGCTGTTCACCTGGAGAAGGCTCCAGGGAGAGCTCAGAGCCCTTTCCAGGGCCTAAAGGGGCTCCAGGAGAGCTGGAGAGGGACTGGGAACAAGGGATGGAGGGACAGGGCACAGGGAATGGCTTCCCACTGCCAGAGGGCAGGGCTGGATGGGATCTTGGGAAGGAATTGTTCCCTGTGAGGGTGGGGAGGCCCTGGCACAGGCTGCCCAGAGAAGCTGTGGCTGCCCCTGGATCCCTGGCAGTGTCCAAGGCCAGGCTGGAAGGGGCTTGGAGCAGCCTGGGATGGTGGAAGGTGTCCCTGCCTCTGGCAGGGGGGTGAGACTGGTCCCCTCCAACACAAACCATCCCGTGATTCTATAAAAACATCACCCCTCAATCCATCCCCTCTCCCTCTCCACCCATGAGTGACCCTGCCATGCTCTTCAGTCCTTCCCAGGGCTCTCTGGCACCAGCAGCCACCAGGAACTCCCCAAGGAGCCAGGGAGCCACAGGATCCTTGCAGGTTGAGGGGCATCTTGCTGGGCTGGGGAACACGGGTCATTGAAATGGAATTCACTGGAAGCAGCCAGGCTGGGAACATCGATGGTGAAATGCCCAGCTCTGGGAAGATTAGTAGGATGCTTTGTTCAGCACAGGGATTTGTCAGCAATGATGGCAGGGAGAGAATCCTCCACACCTTCCCAGTGAGAATCCCCTGGGATTGGGTTTGGGAGTGGTTCCTAAGGGATGTCAGGCCAGTGCCAAGGGATTCCAGTGGAGAACATGCAGGAGTCCCGGGCACAGGCTCAGCCTAGCACCCACAGCCCCACTGCCAATGGGCTGCACACACCTCCCACCCCAAGAACCCACTGCCCGCCATAAAATGGATGCTCACCCACCTGGATGCCCCTAAATCGTGGGTACTTCTCTTTCTGGATGCCCACCCCATATCTGGAGGAGGACACTTGTATGCCCTCCCTCCCTCCCTCCCACGTACCCACACACCTGGACACCTCTTACACCTGGATGCCCCCAAATCCTGGCTGCCGCCTCTTCTTGGATCCCCCACACATCTGGATCCCCCCCATTTATGTTCCCTTCCCATCTGGATGCTCAGCACACATCTGGATGCCCCCCGTTCCTGGATGACACCTGGGTGCCCTGCACACACGGGTGTTCCCCAGTCCCGGTCCCCCAGTCCCGGTTTCCCAATCCCGGTCCCCAGTCCCGGTCCCCCAATCCCGGTTTCCCAATCCCTGTCCCCAATCCCGGTTTCCCAATCCCGGTTTCCCAATCCCGGTACCCCAATCCCGGTTTCCCAATCCTGGTCCCCCAATCCCGGTCCCCAATCCCGGTCCCCAGTCCCGGTCCCCAATCCCGGTACCCCAATCCCGGTTTCCCAATCCTGGTCCCCCAATCCCGGTCCCCAATTCCGGTCCCCAGTCCCGGTTTCCCAATCCCGGGTCCCTCTCCCCGCGTTGGGTGCTCCCCCGCCCGACTCGCTATCCCATCATGCTCTGCTTCGCGCAAGGCACGCCGGGAGTTGTAGTCCGCATCAACCCAGCAGTCCGCTGGCCCTACCCCCTGAGCGCTGAGGGGCGTGTCGGGGCGGGGCGCTTTTGATTGACGTGTGACTACGCCTATGGAAGCAGCAGCTATGTGGAGGAGGCGGAGCCATCTCTGATTGACGTCCTTCTCAGCCTATGGGAGTGGCTAGAGCGAAGCTGAGGCACAGCCTGGGCTCGGGCGGACGCGGTGGGTCCGTGAGGCGGGGGCGGCCCGGCCCGGCCCGGCTGAGGTGGGTGGCGGGACCGGAGCTGGGGC
>JANPWX010000513.1:206534-246573 GCA_024734555.1 Trochalopteron elliotii
AATGTGCGTAAACAGTGACAGTTTGTGCGAGTGGGAGGGCGGAGCGGGGCCGTGTCAGCGTCGGGGGCGCTGCGGGGCCGGGTCGGGCCGGGCCCTTCCTCCGCGTTCTCCTCCTCCTCCTCCTTCTCCTCCTCCTCCGCCGCAGGTCCCAGCGCGGCCCCGGCGGAAGATGCGCGGCCGGCGGTGAGCAGCGGCGGGGCAGAGGCCGCAGCCCGAGGCTGGCGGGCGGAGGATGCGGGCCGGGCCGCCCCGCCGATGAGAGGCAGGATGGGCACCCAGGGCAGCCCGGTGAAGAGCTACGATTACCTGCTCAAGTTCCTGCTGGTGGGCGACAGCGACGTGGGGAAGGGGGAGATCCTGGAGAGCCTGCAGGACGGCGCCTCCGAGTCCCCCTACGCCTACAGCAACGGTAAGGGAGGCTGGGGGGAACCGGGCCGCAGGACCCCCATCGCTGTCACACCCCTGTCGCTGTCACCTCCCCCCGCCGTTGCTGTCACCCGCATCCCGCGGGGACTCCCGAGGGCCGTACCCCAGCGCCGAGCTGGCGGGCAGGGAGGGGTTGTTTTGCTTTTCTCTTTGTTTTTTTTTTTGCATTAACTGGGAGCGCAGCGCGTGGCAGGCAGCTCAGAGGCCTCCTCAGCTCCTTGAAATGCCCCAAATCTGGAGGAGAATATGGGTAGAGGGGCTGGTGTCTGATGTAATCCCTGGATGCGCAGCCGGACCCTTCCCAAGCGGTCCCACTCGCAGGGCAGGGCTGCCCTCCCTCTCCCCGGCTGCCACAAGGACTGAGCCGTCCCCAGAGGAAGCAGGGGCTGTAACAAAAGAACTGGAGCCTGATTCCCAGCCCGGAGTCGCTCTGGCTCGGTGGCTGTACCGGGAGCGGCCGGGTTGGCTGATTCACCTCCCGCCAGCGTCGAGATTCCTGATGGAGCCCATGGCAGACCATTAACTACGGTATCACAAGACCGTAATTAAGAGCCAAGGAGCGTCGCTGTGCATTTCCTGCAGTTACAGTGTAGCACGGCCTGGCGGGGTGCGGGTCCTGCTGTGGGTTTCAATCTGTCATCCTTCCCCCTCCTCCGTGCACAATAACATCCCCAAGGGCTCAGACCCTGCATCATCACTGTAGCCCAGGGCAGGAGCAGGTGGTGCCGAGTTTTGCCTGTATCAGGACCCCGGGAGAATCGGGAGCTCCTTGATGCTCTGCACCGGCCAAATTCGGAGCGTGCAGAGTGGTGTGCACCACCACACTCGGTCCCTGGAGCCACCAGCAGCTCCCCGGGAGCTGATGCAAGTGCAGCACCTGCTCCAGGGAGATTTACGGGGAGGTGGTGACTCAGAAGTGGAGCTGCCTGTGAAATGGGAGCAGCACTTCAGGAAGGACAAGGCTTTGGTATCGTTTGTCTCCTCGGGTGGCTGCTTGGGCTGGTGTGGTTTGCCTTCGAGGAGGGCTGGGCACTTTAGAGCTTCCGTGAAGAGAGTTTGTGTTTTGGGAGAACCTGCCTCACCTGGGAGCTGCTCCATGGGGTTGGTGTTTACCGTGCAGAGTGTAACGGGGTGGCTGTTTTAAGTGAAGTGCTACAGTTAATACTGTCTCCTGAGTGAAGTGGGTTTGAAGCAGACTGGGTAGGAATAAGGAGTGACTTAAGTGGGGTCTTTGGCATAAGCATGAAATGCAAAGAACAGGGATTTTGGCTATAGACCTTTTGTCTCAGAACCCACTTTTCTGTAGCAACTAAATACTAACATCTTTTTGTTGGTAAAAGAAATCTCAGTGAGTAGTTTCAGAACCTTCCCTTGTCCTCTGTGGGCAGCTGAGCCCATTCCTAATTAGAGAATTAGGTCACATACTGTTGTTTCACAGTAATATATGCTCTGATAGTCTCTGCTTCTGTTGGTTCTGGGAAGGGATGCACCTTTAGGATAATCAGCTGGAGTGGCTTTGATATCCAAGTGAATTTGATCCTGCTGATGCTGCTGACAGCCTTGAGAGTGGAACTCCCTGTGCCTCTGGCACAGCTGGGACGTGCTGACAGGGTGTGCTGCTCCCCTGTCCTGACAGAGACCATCCCCTGGGCAAAGGCTCTTGGATTTTGGGAGCAGCTCGAGCCTGGCATCCTCTCTGACACGTACCTAATGCCATCCCAGAGCACCAATGCCAGAATGTTATGTGGGGGATGTGTTTGTAAGTCTGCTTGTAAGCACGTTGTCCTCGTCCTCATCCCCTCCCAGATCCCACATCCCAGTTTTAAAATGAGTGTTGTATCATCTTGCCACTGTTTTGGTCAGTGCAGAAAGCACAACTTGCCTGTGCTGATGTGTGCTTTGGGCTGCTCTTGTGGTGGGGACATCTCGTGTGGAGCTCAGGTCTCTGACCTTGGCAGGGAGGGAAGAGAGCATTTGCCTTCTCTGTCTGGTTGGGGTCTGTTGTTTTTCCTCTGTTGTGTGGAAACATTTGTAAGCAGCCAGGTTTTGTGGTGCAGCGTGGAATGGATTGTCTTTCCAGCTCGGGGAAGGCACACCCTTAGAAGTGAAGCTCTGTAAATGTAGCTCTGTGTTTTAGCTGCTCTTATCCAGCCTGTTAGAAAAGGGATTGAGGGATTCCTCTCTACTCCATGGGCATCTGGGTGTTGGATCAGCACACAACTGAGGGATGAAAAGCCCTTTTTCTGTTGGCTTTCAGGTGCTGTGAGCAGCCTCTGCCTGCCTGTGTCCAGTATCCAAGAGCCTTGGGTGCAGTGGGAGCTGTGTCTGTCATTCAGCACCGCAGGTGCTTCTGTCCATCCTTTTTCAGGATCCCTGAACAGAAGTGTCACTTCTCAGCACTTCTTGGAGCTTGGCACCTCCTTCTAAATCGGGCACATCTTAAATTAGCCCCTGCATTTCCTGTGGTGCATAGCAAGGCCTCAGCAATGTCCTTTCTTTAAATTGCTGGCAAAATGAACCTGCTCTGTGGGAGCAGAGGTGGTTGTTACTGCTGGTGCAGGAGAAGATATGAGCAATGCCCTGACCATTGCTGCACCAAGCTGTGAGGGCACTGAGTATGGAACTTTTAGTGACATAAAGGTGGCATTTTGAGGAGGAATTTGAGGTCCAGTTGTCACTTGTGTGTTCCTTCCTAGGTTCATGCTGGAGCTATGGAGTGTATCAGTCTCCAGGAGCATCAGCCAAGCACACTCCCTGTGAAGAGCAGGGAGTGTTGTTTTTGTCCTGTGGCTGGATATTGTAACTGATTTGGACTTAACTTTTGCTCTTTCTTGGCCATCCACAGAAGACCCTGAATTAAGCCTTCCTACTATTGTTTTGACAGGGAGAGCATTAACGTTCTTCTGGGCTTTCAGTGTTGTCCTTCTTCCCAGCTTTCACCCTCCCTTTCCCAAATCTGTAGTTGTGGAGGCAGGATGCTGTTCTTAGAGCCTCACTGCTGCTCTGGACAGCTGGAGGATCTCACCTGGGAACCAAAAATCCTGCATTTTCCCTGAATGCCCTCTGCTGTCAGTGAGGGGCTGAAGTGCTCCTTCTCCCCAGGCACAGGGAGGGGCTGCTCTGGCCCCTGTGCCGTGAGCCACGGGGTTACACCAGACTCAGGATGAAACTGTGCTTTACTTGTGGATGAGTCCCCTCCACAGGTCACTGTGGTCTCTGAACAGCTCACCTGGGGTCTGTCCTGATCCGTCCCCACGTGCTGAAGGAGGACAGAAATGTCTGTGCTCACAGGGTGGTTTGGGATACGAGAGGTGGTGGAGCTGCACGTGAAAGTGGAGGTGTTGTGCATGCCGTGCATCAGGGGCACAAGGCAGCTCCTCACCTGAGGGCCCTGTGCCTTTGTCACTTTGTCACCACGGTGTCACACATCCCCTCTGGAAGAGCTGGTTATTCATGTGCTGGAACGAGCTCACCCAGCAGGTTTGTTGGGCTGCTGGAGCAGGCAGCCCTGAGCCTGGCTGAGTCAGGGCAGTGCTCTGTGCTCGGTGCTGCCCTGTGAGACTGTGCTGGTGCCCCGGGAGCAGGGCCAGGGCTGGGCTCACCACGCAGACGTCAGGGTGATGTGCTCCCTTCTCACATGATGGAGGGCTTTTTCTGCCACTGCCTTCCCCCTCACCTGCTGCTGTTCCCACAGGAAAGCAGAAATGTGTGTTAGGGAGAGAGTAGAGCATGTTTTGGAGCAGATGGCTTTGACTGGAAAGGGGGAGGATTTTTATTTTTATTTTCCCTGTCCTCAGCTTGTATTAAGAAAGTGATGAGGATGCAGCCGATGTCCTCACTCTGATCTTGCAATGAGCACACAAAAGCTAAAATGAGAGTCTTGCCCTGCACAGAGTTGGTGCTGACATCAGCCCTAATGCACTGAGCTCCAGCACCTCCTTTCCAGCCTCTCTTGGCTGGGTTTTAGTACCTTGATTCAAGCACCATCCTTAGGTGCTCTGTATCCCACTGCTATCCAGACCCAAGGCAATGTCAGGGAAAAGGCCCCCGAAGTGCTCAATGCAATAGCTGCTGACAGATTTTATGGTTCAGGTGAAAACTGGATCTTTCCCAAGAGCTCTTCCCCTATAGCAGAAGTGCAGGAATTCAGCTCCAGGGCAGCAGCAAGCCCACCAGAGCTGGGGTTCCATGCCAGGAGCAAGAGCTGGGGCAGTGCAGCTTCCTGCTCTTTTCCTGGCCAGGAGGAGCAGGAGAGGCAGCTGAAGGCACTGCCCAGCCCTCAGAGGTGGTCGGTCCCCTCCAGCTGCCACTGTTTGCCTGGGAGCTGCTGTTAATTACCAGGTTGTTTAAATGGTCCACAGCTTTGGATGTCTTTTCCTCTGGTTGTTTCTGTGCATCTGTCTGAATCTGGAGATCCCTAAGATGTCTCTTTCAAGTCTTCTTTGCAGCAGTTCCTCTCCCGGGATGTCCCTATGACCCCTCAGGCACCAGTGTGCCACCAGAAATTCCCCTGGTGGTTCCAGGCCAACCAGGAGATGATAACCTGTCCCACAGCAGTGTGCACAGGCAGGCAGTGAAGAGACACTTTGTGTCATCCTCCTCGCTGCCCTGGAGGGCATGTGAAGGGATGTTTCCCGGTGCTTCTGCTCCTTGCCTGCTGAGTTTCCAAGACTGACTGTGGAGATGGTCTTTTGCTTCTGATCTGCAGCCTCCATGGTGCTGCCATGTTTGGCTGGAGGTCCTGCTGCACTGGTTCACTTTTCACAGCATTAAACAGTGTGTGGTGAGCAGCTGTGCTCTAAACTTGAACTCGTGTAAGCACAGGACCTCTCTTGATACTGCTCACCCTCCTGAGCAGACAGGAATTGCTGGGTGACCCCATGTGCAGTAAAACCTCAGACTGGGCCAGCACTGATGTAGTGGCATCTTCTCGGCATAGACATGAGAGCTGCAGGTGTTGAGCCCAGGTTTCACATGGCAGCTGGGTCCTGGTGCTGCTGCAGTGTCAGGGCTCTCTCTGGCATCAGCAGGGAGGGCAGCCTTGGTTCTGGTGCTGCTTTGCCTCCTCCTCCTCCTCCTCACCCTGCCCGGTCCCACCCGGCGTGTCCTGCCCTGCGGGGGCAGCACTGTCCCTGCCGATGGTGGACACGGGCTGCTCGGGCTGCCCCACTGCTTCAGCTGCTGCACACCCATGGAAACTGCTCTTTGTTTTCTGGCAGGGCTGTATTCTTTGTATAATGTTTGGAATAATGTTTGGGTTTGAGGCTTTAGCACTCTGATGCGAGGAGGATTGAGGCAAAGTGTTCCAAGTGCAGCTCAGCCATCACGTTCCTGTAGCGGCTGCACAACTGATGTGCAGGAAATGTTTGAGCTGGACTGTGCTGGTTGTGCTGCTGGAAACCTCTTTGGATGGGTTGCAGAGTGGTTGTTGCAGCAATTCCTGCTGTCTGCCAGCACTTACATCAATGTCCTTCAGAGATGTTCACTTCCCTGTCATCAGAGATGCAAAGCTGATCTCATCAGAGCAGGCAACTCAGAAACAGCTCCAGCATCTCTTATTTCTCCATTGTTTACTACATAACCTTTGTGTGAAAAATAGTTCCAAAGGTACAGTGCTGAACCTCCAGCTCTGCTTGTTGTGGGACTAACCAGCTGCAGTTTAAACTTAAATCCCAAAACAATGCCAACAAACAAAAAAATCCCCATCAAGCCAAAGCCCAACGCCCAAACCCAGTGTCTTGCAGGTTTGGTGTCTCTCTCTAGTCAGGATTAGAGGTGCTCAGCAGTGTAGGTTGTTTTGTGTGCAGAATTTTTGAGGAGGGTTGTGTTTTTGTTGGGGTTTTATAAAGCTGGGGACCAACTCTGCAAAATTCTGGATTGTGCTGCAGAGTTCTCACCAGCTCTAATCCCTCTATAAAAGCTGTGCTTTTATGGCTGTTAACGTGTTCCAGAGCCCTGAGTGCACAAAGGTGATGTGAGCCCAGCAGAACAAAGCTGAAATGGGTGGAATGTTCTTCTAATAACTGGGATTAAAAGTTTCTCTGTGTTTTTTGTTTGGAAAAAGTGGGCAGGTTTTGGTCTCTCCAGATTCCCCACCTACATTGTCCACTCCTCTCCTGGTGTGGGGGTTTTTGGTTGGTTCAGTGTTTTAGCTGCATAGGAAAGACCATGGAAATTAGTCTCCTCCTCCTCCTTCAGCTTTTGTTTCCAGCTGTTCCCTGGCGTGTTTTCCTCTGCAGCCTAGCTCTCCCAGAACAGCAGAGCATCTTTCCATTGCACTTGAGAATAGCTATGCTCTGAGCTGAGGCTTTGAGCTGTGCTTCTATAACCTTGCTGATTAAAACCTGGTTTTCTTTCCCTTTGCCCCTTGCTGTCCCCTGGCACTGTAGCTTGAGCTCTACAGGAGCATTATGTCATATCAATTCCTGTGTGATTGCAGGCACTGGAGGAGGAAGGAAGCTCCAATGTGAAAACCTTCGGCTTTGTTTTGCTAAAGGCTTTGCTGTAAGGTGAGACTCACCTGAAAGAAAATTACCCTGGGGCACAGAGGGTGGTGGCTTAAGGCAAGAAACCTCCATCAGAGTCTCTTTGCTTCTGCAAAAGTTGTAGTAAATAGTAAGGTTGCAACATAGCTCGGAGATTGTTTGTTCCTATAGAGCTTCTATTTGCTGAAAGTATTTTCACGTAGCCACAGCTTTTTAGATTTTCTTCCTCTTTTCTACTTCATGTTTGTTTCATTTCCATCGGCCCGTTCTAGACATCGTTAGGTAATTTTAAAACTTTGACACCTGTTCTCCTGTAAATATAACACCTGAAATTCTTGATGTCCTGTATGTTTTGTGCAGTATCAGGCATTGAACTGGGACAAAAGTCCTTGTGCAATTCAAACATAATATTTGCTGCTTAAACTATCAGTGGTTAACGAGGAGACAGGCAGAAAGGGGACACTGAAAGGCTGTACTTAAATGGCAGTTTAACAGAAGGTTCTGAACATCTTTGGGATAACCTTTTAAGTAAAATACAGCGGTTTTTTTTTAAAAAAAATCTTTTTTTAGGGATTTTAACTTGTTTCCAGCCCAGCTACTGAGTTCTTGGGCCCAGTTGGGGGTTTTACTGTACCATTTGCCTCTCTGTGCAGGTAATTGCCCCTGCTCCCTGCTCAGTCCTGGACACAGAAATTACCCTGCCTTGTTTCCTTTGGTACCAGCTGTAACAGGACCTGTAACAGGTTTTTTGCTCATGGTTCTGGAGTGGAGGCTGAGTGCACTGGAGACAGAAGTTGATGGAAAAAAAAACCCAACCAAACAGTGAACAAAGAAAATGCAACAACCCACCCTCTCACCCCACTTTGCACGTCGTTTATTTAATCTTAAATCCTCTCTTGTACCAAGAGTTGTTATTTTTCTTACATTGTCAAACTGCCTGAGTAACTTGGTGGTAAAATCTGTGCAGGAAACTGCAGGCCTGTGCTGTGGTGCAAGGAGATGAAATTCTGCAGGGTAGATCTTGCCTGTGCTGCTCACCCTGCCAACAAATGTGTCTGCTGTGGGACACCTCTGTGGGTTGAGACACACTTGGGTTTTTGCAGGGTTCATCTGTATTAAAAGGCTGAAATTCAATGCTTTCTTCTGTTTTAAAAATGTCAAATGCTGGCTTTTCCCTGGTGGCAGCAAAAGTGCTCCAGAGAGGCTGCTGGGGTAGCTGGAGTGAGGTCTTTGTCCTGTAGGTCAGGAGGGGACCTGGGAGGCTCCAATTTGGGCTTTGAAAACCTGTTTTCAGGCTGGTGAGAGCTGCTGTGAGGCAGCAGAATTTGTCCAGGTGTGTAGTGAGGTGCTGGCTGTGCCAACAGGGCCAGCCCATCCTTCAAGGACAAGGAGGGAGAACTCAGCACACCTGCCATGCTCTGTAAGTCAGGTCCCTGTCCCTGGACATTTGTTGTCATTGGAAACAGCACATGGAAAGGTGAAACCAATATTAGCAGCATCCTGGTGCTTCCAGCATGGACCAGCCCTTTCCTGGCTGTGGGCTTGTGGTTGGTGCAGCGAGACCAAACTTGGGAGCCAGAGAAATTCCTGGGGAGTGGAATCTCTGCAGCTGTTCTGGGAGCTCTGCAAGTGTCTGCTTAACCTGTCTACATCCAGCTGAAGAGCTGCAGCTCTCTTTGGGTGTTGAGGTGTGGAGGGCAGGTCTGGAGGTGCTGTTTTGTTGCTGGCAGAACCTGGAGATGTCAGCTGGGGTGTGGATGGGGATCCCAGGGATCAGAGCCAGCCTCTGCAGGATCCCAGAGCAGGTGTGCACCATGCAGCCTGCCCAGGCACGGTGTGGGGATTGCCACCAGGGTCTGATGCTGCAGAGCAGCATTTCCCTGCACAGTGTCCACAGAAATGTAACTATGGAGGGATAGGATATTCAAAATATTTTGGACAAAAGACTTGGATTCTTTTGAGTGTTGGGATTTTTTTTGTCTCCAAGCATATCTTGATGTTTGTACGGTCATCCAGCAACAATGCAGACTGTTATGGTGCCCTCTGATTTCCCTCACAGGCTGCCTTTGTTTCTGCATGCAGCTGTGTAGTTTTTATGGAGATCTGGACTGCAAGGCATGAAGAAACTCTTTTGTTTGTTGTCACTTCTGTGCATAAAATTGTTCTTGATTTTCTTCTAAAGCACAAATCCACTTCACATTGCTGATTCTGGACTGACTTTGGACTGTTTCTGGGATTTCGCGGGTGTCCACTGAAATTGTTGGAGCTTTAGGAACAGATTTGCTCCTGGCTTCAAATGCTTTCTGATGCAATTGTCCCCCTTAAGTGGGCCCAGAACAGAGTTCCTCTGTGTGAGGACCATACAGCTGCTGAAACACTGTTGGGCTTGGAGCAGGCAGTGGACAAGTGAAATCTGCAAATCCGGGCTTCCTAGAGGTCTCCAAATCGGTGTTTTCCTTTTGGCTGGTTACAAAACCAAACAAGCAATTATTTGCCAGAGATCCCCACCTAGGAGCCCTCCCAGTTGGAGCTGAAGATGCCTGGGAACTGATGTGAGCAGACTTCTGTGAAAGGCTTCCAGGCTAAATGGGAATCCCTCTCAGCTGAAATGAGGCGTCTATGAATGGAAGATGGAGTATGTTTTTCCGGAGAAAATCTACAAATCTGGGTAACTACAGATAATTGAAAGGCGTTTGTTCTCTCTGTGTTTCAACGTGTGTGTCAGTACGAGGTGCTTGGCGGCTCGTTGCGTTTCTCACCGAGCTGCCGAGCCCCGCAGCGGCTCCCCGGGGCTGGCAGAGCTCACAGGAGCCGTGCGCTCTGCATGGAGCTCCCCTCCTGCCCAGAGCAGCTCCCGCTCACCTGCTGCTCACCGAAATGAGGGGAAGCTCCTGTTGCCGTGCGGCGAGGGTGGATTGTGTGTGAGCTGCCGTGAGCAGGAGGCGGTGAAGGCAGGAGCCGGGGGCGGGAGCGGGGCTGGGCTCCTGCGTGCCCGGTGGCAGCCGAGACCTCTTGATCCTGTTCCCAAAGCTCAGCTACAGTGCAGGACAGGATCACAGAGGTAAAATCACGCGCTTGCTGACCTTCAGTCCCAGCTCTGCAAGCAGGAACTGGGCTGTTTTGCAGTGGTGCTGTTGGGGAACTTCTGTCAGCCTGCTCAAAACAGAGTAGTGGTAGTGTGAGGTAGACTGTGACACTGAAAGGCACAGACCTTGTGATGAATCTACCTGTTTGGTTGACCCCTGTTGTTGGTGATGACAATGTGTTTCTCTCTCTACAGAGTAGGTAATTGAATGCATGACTCAAAGGGATGAGCTCATGTGTTGTTTGGAAGGGTTTTTTCTCATGGCTCACAGCTCTGAGCTGACTAGTTAAATTGCTGCTGTTAATGTGCTGCTGTACACACTTTTTAAGGTTGGGTGACTTCATCAGTTGTTATTTGAATAGCTTGAATTCTCTTTTTTCATCTGTTATGTTGATGCCCTCATACCACATTTTTTTCTGAACAATTTAGTATCACTTACAGATGACAGAGACAGTAACTACTCCTCTAAGTGCATAGTAGGAGCTGGTGTGGAAGACAATGTACCTGTAGTATCTTCTTATAGATGTTGTTGCCTCTTTTTAAAGTGCTCATGAAATGAGAGGATCTCAAACCTGCATCTGTGGGTGCTGGCCCCAGCAGCTGCCTTCTGCCTGGGAGTGGGTTTGGTGTTGGATTAGTACATTTGGTTAAACCTGTTTGCTTTGAACATGCTTTCAGCAGCTCCTGGCCACCTGTGATTTCCATGCCAGTCTGCCTTGTTTGACTAGAAGTGAAGCAACAAGTCTTCCTCTATCAGCTTTTGCCCCCAGACAACCAATTCTGATAGCTGAATTCTGCCTTTTTACTCACAGGCTGCTGAAGGCTTGTAAAAAAACCCCAAAACAACAAAAATAGGACATTTTAAACCACATTTATAATGTGTCCTGGCTTTGTATTCTGCTCTTGGAGCAACTTGGTCCCTGGCCTCAGTCACTGTAGGTGACATTTCATGGCCATCTCCACCCTAAGCAGCTCTTAAACAAAAAGGTGCAGGATGTGGGGTGTGGTGGGAGGGAGCAGTGTTGGGGGTGTAGTCTCTGTTGTCTTGTGGAATATGGTTCTGCCAAAAAACAAGTCCCAGGAGGTCAGTGCCCACTTTGGTGCGGGGAGAGCCTGTGGAGAAGCTGATGAGTTTGTGTGGCCCTGGCTGTGGCTGAGGAGCTGCTCTGGAGTAGCTCTGCCACTCCCAGCCTCCCCTTGTGTCATGCTCCCAAAACACCCCCAGAGCTGGGCCCTGGAGAGGCTCTGCTGGAAGCTCTGCCTGTGGGTAACACCCTGTGCCTGGGGGGCTGTTTCACCCTGAAATCACCTCACCAGGAGGGTGTTGGTTCAGGGCTGCTCCGAGCTCCTCTCCAATGTCTGTGCTGTCCAGACTCCTGCTGTGAGCCCCATGTGTGAATGTGCTTTGCTGGTGGAGGTGGTCTGGGGTCTTTGCCTTGGTTTTGGGGTGAGGTTTTTGCATGCTGAGGATTGGAAGTGGGGGTGACGTTCTTACTCTGTAGCTGATCTGCCAGCAGGCCTGGAGTTATTGATTTCTCACCTTCTGGCCTCCATTTTGTCATCTCTTCTCCCTCCTTTATTTTCTTGGGCTTGTTGAGGATGGGACATAGCTGCATGTTGCTGCTTCTGCCTTTTTGTCATACTCAGCAGGGGTGGGGCTGTCTGGCTGCTGGCTGCTCTCCCCCTACAGTGGTTCCAGCTTTCAGGAGGATCTAGGCAGCCTCAGGTGGTGGCTGCACACACAGGGGCAAGGCTTTCTATGCCCCAGCCACATCAGTCATGACTTGGAAAGGCATGGATCATCTCAGGAAAGGACTAGTAACATCCTGGAAAGGTTTGGTAACATCTGTGACACCCAGGGACTTGGGAGAATAAACAAATCACCTTTGGACACTGCTGGGGTATTGCTGGCATTTGGGATAAATGAATTTCTGCACTAATGGCCTTAGGCTGGACTAAGCAGAGCACAGAAGGGCTCCAGTTCCAAGGCAGGCAGAGGGGCAGCCTTTGCACTCTGTGCAGCACAGATTGTTTTTTAATCCAGCAGGAAGGTTGGCACAGGCCCTTTGGAGGGAGAGGGAGGGACCTTTCAGCAGCTCATGTCTTGCATACACACCAATAAGATGACAGCTAGTTTATATGACAGAAAACATGCTGGTATGTCCCCAAAGATCTGCCAGAGCCCTGTGGCAGGGGGAGCCTGAGTGACACCCAGCCAGGCTCTGCCAGCCCTGCAAGAGGGAAGGGACACCCTGACCAGACCCCTCATGGAGAACCTGGCTGGAAGGGACAGGGCTCTCATGCATAATTTATGTTCTCACAAAAATTCACAATTGCTGTTGTGTTCTTGGCATCTACAGTGTTGTCTAAACTTGATGAGGTTTAAAACCAAATTTACCCATCTCTGCTTAGTCACAGTTCCTGGGTCCTTGCTGCTGAGAAGCTTCATCACAGATTCATCCTTAATGTTTTCCTTTTGCAAACACACAGTACAGGATTTGCAGTCCACTGACCCACTCTAAAGTGTTCCTAGGTCCTTATCTACTTTTGTGGCAATGAGAACATGCATTTAAGGCCAGCTGCACAGCGGGTGATTGCAGCTTTGATCCTTCCCTGTGTAGTGAGGAAGGATTGTCACAACACAGGTTACAAATTCCTGGCTGGATACTCTTGTTGTTGGCCTGTTTTATAATCATGGCATGTCTCTGAATCTGTCAGCTCCTTGTTCTCAGAGCTCTGCATCTCTCTCTCCCAAGGCTCCTCTCTGGTGCCACACAGCACCACCAGCCCTTCACAGCTGGTTACTCAAGTTCACTGTGAAATCTCAGCAAGTTAAATATTTGATGTGTATTCTCTGTGTTTTCATTCCAGCCCTGTGCTCAGTGTGCCCTGTGCAGCCAGTGGTCAGTGTGGCACTAAACCTACAAACCTTTAGGGAGACCTTTTAAGAGCCTGAGACCTTCTGCACTCAGCAGAGCTGACAGCTGTGAGCAAACAGAGGAGGCTGCAGGTTTGGGGGAAAATCCAACATTTTCAGTTAGACATTTGTGGTGTGGTGGCTTCAGCTGCACTAATGACAATCACAAATCAAAGTCCATCACCAGGCTGGCTGGGTGAGGCACTGTGGTGACATGGTGAGTCTTTATGGTGGCTTCTGAACCAGTCTTAAACCTTCCAAGTTGGGCAGAGCATTTCTGCAGGGCTGCAATAGAGCAGGCACAGCTCACCTTCAGCCCTCTTCTGAGTGCTCAGGTGCTGTCAGAGTTGCAGAATGCAGCCACTGACTTAATTATGTCTGCAGATAAAGGAATAATCCACTGAATTGCACCATTAGGCAGGTAACAAAAGTCCACTCAGTTTATCTGATTTCTTATTTATATGATGCATTGAGTAAAGGCTTGGCCTTGGTTCATCATCACTGTACACCTCCAGTTTTGCCTGTTGACCTTACGTATCACTTTGCAAGCACAGGTTGGTTATCTTCTTTTGAATTATACATAAATGAAACCAAATTTAATTTTTAAAAGGAGGAAGAAAGCTGAGGTTGCATTATATAGCACATGTCTGTAAGCTGGGGGAACTGAGTTTTAATGAAGTTAAAATAATGTGCACTGGTTTTTTTTTGTGGGTGGACTAACAGCGAGGTGGATTCCGAACTCCCACAAGCAGAAACATTCATGTAAGAAATGAGGTGGCAAAAGCATCTTTGGCCAATCTGACTCATGCAAACTGGAAATGACTGCAAGTGACAGGGAGTCTCTCAGAAGGAATGCAAACTTGTCTTAAAACTATATCAATGTTTCACTTGATTGTACACTGATTTATTTTTACTACTTTTTAATTTTTTTTTCCTTTGGAAAGAGATTTTTGAGCATCACCTGGAATGTCTTCTGTCCCAGATTTGTGAATAAATTATGTTCTTCTTAGAGACACTGCAGATGCAAACTGGAGATGGTGCTGGCAGCTTTTGGGGAAGGTCTTAGGAAAACCTGCTAATGTGGGATGAGCCCTTCATCCCTGTCATGGGGCAAGTCCTGGTTATACCTTTGTGATATCTGTGTAGGCATTGTTAGCTGGGTCTTGGATCATTAGAGCATCCCTGAAGGAGGACACTTGATTTGGACCAATAACCTAAAATGTGATGTTGACTCTGGCATTCCCCTGGGAGCTAGAATCCCCCTCCCCACACTGTGCAGTGGGGATCACCTTGGGAAGCTAAAGGAGGAAAGAGGCACATGCTGCTCTTAGGTTATGCTCAAACCTGCCTTTTTAACGGGAGGTGCCCTTCTGGCCCCCACCCAGGCGTTAGGGCAGAGTCACCTGGTGAGTCTGCAACTGCAAACTTGTCTCCTTCCTCTGAAACAAAGACCCACACAACACCCAGAGGCCACCGTGTTTCAGTAGTAAATATTTATAGAGCTTTGTTCACTTGAGCTATTTAAAGCAATTTTCCTGAGAGATCAGTCTCATTAAAGAGAGAGCATGAAATGCACATCTCCCTTGTGTTTCTCCCTCTTCCAGTGTGACTCCCAGATCCATGTACCTGCTCACTGCTTGCCTCCTCCTTTGTGTTTTTGCTGCTCATGCAGGTGCAGGCAGAGGCTTGGCAGAGTGGACATACACCTGTGTCCAAGCCATGGATTCCCAGGGGTAAAGGGAACAGCCTGATACAAAGTGGTATGAAAAAGTTACCATTTCTCTTGGAGGGGTTTTACTTTTCCTATTCACATCAGGTGTCATCTTTTGGGTGAAAGCTTTAGGTAAGCTCAGGTTGGGTGTGGAGTTTTCAGGTGGTACTGATGCCTGTTGTGCTCAGCATGAGTAGTTTGGAAGAGATCAGAGTTTCCTATAACACATCCCGTGAATTCCCACGGGAAAATGACTTGCTTTCTTAGGTTTTCCTTGTAGCAACTGGCAAAAGAAAGAAAGAAAGGTTTGGGATTCCCTGGAGCCTTGCCCGGGAGCATGAAACCCAGCTCTGTGGAGGAGAATTGGGTGTCTGACATCAGGCTTGGTACAGCAGCTTGCTGTGCACAGTGCCCCATGCCAGATCACCTCTGTGCTCCAGGAATGGGGCTGGGATGGCATCAGCGTAAGCAGGAGTCTAAAGCAGGGCTGGAAAAATAACCCAGGAGTCGGCCTGGATGCTAAATCCGAGAGAACTGCCCAGACTTGTTCCCGGAGCCTCATTGGCTTTGTTGCATCATGCTAATATCGGTGCAGAAAGAGATCACTTGATATAAAATGGGCTTTAAAGAAGAGTGTTTTCTTTTCCCGCCCAGCGGGGCCGGGCAGGGCGGGTTCTCTGGGCTGTGTTGCCGCAGGAGCAGCCCCGTGGTGGGCTCGGCCCCGTGGTGGGCTCGGCCCCTCCCCGGCAGGGCAGTGGCAGAGCCGTGTCCGCCCCAAAATGAGCCGCGCTGGGCTGTGAGCAGAGGTGATGCTCAGGTCGGGGAAGCCCCGTCACCTGCAGAAAGTGAGTTCTGAAAACTTCCCTTAACTTGTGTCTGAGCTGCCTAACTTGTGTCTGGCATGGTTTGGCCATGGCCATGCACTGCCACGCTGCCAGCAGCCTCAGTGCAGAGGTGGCATCTAGTGGCTGCTGTGACCCTCTGTCCCCACATCCCTGGGACAAGGGGGGAGCCAAGGCTGAGCTTGGGCCTGGGAAAGAGATCTCGACTGCTCAACTTCCCTGTGGGCTGTAAATGTGGGGTGCCTTGGGCTGCAGCTCAGGACATGGTTGTGTGTTACTGGGACTGAAATATAAGGGGCCAGTACTGCTGCTTACCACCATGGTGAGTCCCATGATTTTGAGGGCACCTCTAATTGATGCAGATTTTGTGGCACCAGGGAGCCATGGGAGAGCTGTACTTGTGAACTGCAGCCTACTCAGTGCTAACCAGCTAAAATAACACACCAAAACCAGGGAGTGCCTTTGGGCTGTCCTGATGCACTGAGTGTTTATGGAAAAGGAAAGCTTTTCTTTTGGAGAAATTTTCTCCAAACCCTTGCAGTTGTGCAGGTTTTTGTCCTTCATTAATGAACTTGTAGGCAGAGTTTACTCTAAAACCTTTTGTAAATTCAATCCTAGTCTCAGTTTGGGTGTTTGGAAGTTAAAAAATGCAGCACTTTCCTCAGCCCATCACCAGATACCACTTGCTTTTAACTGGAGTGTGTGTGACCTCCTTGGGCCAGTTGTATGTAACACTCAAAGACTCTTGTCCCTCTGGATTAAAGTATGTGGTGTAGTTTCAGATGAACATGGATTATTTAAAGCATTTCTCTGGTGACCAAGTCATGAGTTTTGAGGACAGGGAACCCATGTCCTCTGGGGATGTAGGCTGGGCTGTTAGTGGGCAAGGAACATTATGAAGAGATCTGTGTATTTGACATTTCCATTAACAAGTTTCCTTCTCTTCCCAGTTAAGCTGAACCTCTCTCACTTTTAAAAGCTGTAATCAAACAGTTTGTTCCAGCTCAGTACTGTCATTTTTGGAAATATGTGGCCTCCATGTCCTGAAAACTGTCCCTGTCACCTCTCTGTGGTGCTTTCAGGCACCTGTGCACTGCTGGCACTGAGGGTGATGGGGACTCACTGCTGACAGGGCTCCTGTGCCTGAGGAGCAGGCAGAATCTCTGGGGATTTTGCATCTGAAACAGAGCAATGGGCTTAATTTGCCCCTTCCCTAAGAGCCCATCAGATCCTGGTTCAGGAGCTGGTAGGGGAAGGTGTCTGGATGCTCCCTTCTGGTAGCAGAGCAGCCTCACTCCCACTACTCCTCACCACCCCTGGGGATGAGGGAGATTTATATCTGCCTGAAAATAAATACAGATCATTCACTTGTCTCTGGAGGAAGATTAAATGTAAACTGCCTATTTTCTGTGATACAGCACTGGAAATAGTTAGAATTTAAGATAATTATCTTTATTGCTTTTTATAGCACCCTATGAAGGCTGAAATCTAATTTGTTTTTCACTAACAGGGAACTCCTGTGGATGACTCAGAAAAATCCATTTGCTTTATTGACAAACTTGTCTGGTTGTCAGGGCAGTGTTCTCCCTGCAGGAAAAGGGAAATGCAGGTCACAACACAACAGTGTGGGGTTTAGATAGAGATTCAAAGTTTGATATCTGTTGGCAGGAGGAAAAACTAAAGTTGATGTAATTAGAGTGAAGTGACTCTGCTTTATTAAAAGGTTGTAAATTAGTTGATGCTTCAGTGGGTGTGCAGTAATGGTGCTCTGTGCTTTGTTTATGCAACTTCACAACACTTGAAGCTTATTAACAAGAGCTTGCAGAGAAGCTGCTTTTCCTGGGCACCTGGTGCCCCTTGGCTTTGGGAAGGAGGTGGGAGGTGCAGTTGTGCCTCTGCCCTCTGCCTGGGGCTGCAGGGAGGGCTGTGTTCAGTCTGCTTTGGGCCTGTTGCTTGCAAGGGGAGTTGATATTTTTAAAACTTCTCAGTCTGACTGTGAGACAGGCTCCCAGTTGTAACAAATTTCTTGCATATCTGAAGGTAGTGGATACCCTTGTGTGAGTGAGGTGTGTGCCAGCACAGCTGGGTGTTGTGGTTTGGGGGTTTCTGCTGCTCCAGTGCTGTGGCTCCATGAAAAGCAAAAGCTGATGTCTCTGTGCTGCTTCTCAGCCCTTCACAAGGGGGAGTTTGTCCTGCCTTACCTGGGCCTCTGTGATCCACACCCCAGAGCTGCTCAGAAGAAGAGACAGCAATCTTTGGGCAGCCTTCCTGTAACATCTCCCAAAATGTCCTGTGGCTGCAGGCTGTGGTGTTTGAGAGAGGCTGGGACTGCATGCTGATGTAGCAGACATGTATCTAAATTGTTTCTGTCTGTGGCTGACTCCCCAAAAGTCTAATTTATATTTATATTATATCCATATGGGATAATGCTACAAATCACTGAATCTCAGACAATCACGGAGTGACTTGGGTTAGAAGGAACCCTAAAGCTCACCTTGTTCAATCTCCTGTGCCATGGTCAGGGCCACCTTCCTAGGTTGCTCCAAGCCCCATCCAACCTCTCCTACAGCTCAAGGTCTAAGAGGTTTAAAGCCTTTGACAATGAAGTCAGAAGCAATGTAGGGGTTAATGGTGTTTTCAGGGAGGAGGGATAGAGCTCCATGAGAGCAGCCTTTGCCAGGGAGCAGAAGTCTGTTCCTTTCAGGTCTCTGTGGCTCTCCTCAAAGAGGCAGCAGAGCAAGGAGGCGAAAACAGCCTTTTAGGAAACATGAAATGGGAGCTCCATGTGGGCAGAGCAAGGTTCTCGTGCATCTCTGAAGATGCTCTCAGAGTTTGCTCAGCTTTTCATTGCTTCTCTTTCAGGAATTGACTACAAGACCACTACTATCTTGTTGGATGGCAGAAGGGTCAAGCTGGAACTCTGGTGAGTGTTTCTGAGTCTTCCTATCCCAAACCCTGGGAGCTCAGGCCAGGTGACAGGGGCACAGGGCTGGGGGGACACTGTACCAGGCTGTGCAGACTGTGGACCATTCCTGGCTGTGTGGTGGGACCTCCTGGCTCTTCTTACCAGAAAGTTACTCTGGTAAGGAAGATTCCTTTCTGTCAGTCAAGTGGCACAAACACCATGTGCTCTTTGCTGGAATAGTCTGAATTCAGTCATTGTCTGTCATAACTGAGCATTTTCACTGTTACTCTGCACTTGAGACCCTGCCTGTGGTTCTGCTGTCCAGAGCTCCTGGCACAAGAAAGACATGGATGTGGCAGAAGAGGTTCAGAGGAGTCCTTGAAGATGCTCCAAGGACTGGGGTCCCCCTGCTCTGGAGCCAGGCTGGGAGAGCTGGGGGTGCTCACCTGGAGAGGAGAAGGCTCCAGGGAGAGCTCAGAGCCCCTGCCAGGGCCTAAAGGGGCTCCAGGAGAGCTGGAGAGGGACTGGGGACAAGGGATGGAGGGACAGGACAAGGGGGAATGACCTCCCATGTCCAGAGGGCAGGGATGGATGGGATCTTGGAAAGGAATTGTTCCCTGTGGGGGTGGGGAGGCCCTGGCACAGGGTGCCCAGAGAAGCTGTGGCTGCCCCTGGATCCCTGGAAGTGCCCAAGGCCAGGCTGGACAGGGCTTGGAGCAGCCTGGGATAGTGGGAGCTGTCCCTGCCCGTGGCAGGGGGTTGGAACTGGTTGGTGTATAATGTCCCTTCCAACCAAACCATAACATTATTCTATGTTGCCACACAGTTCTTGGTCAGTGAGGGACTAGTGTTGTTTTGGAATCAATACTGGATTTTCCTGAAATCCAAGGATGAGAAATAGAAACAAGAGAAGGAAAGCAGAAGAATAAAACAGGTGGAACCCTTAGTCCCTCAGCAGTTGGATATTTCTCAGTGCCTTGAGTAGAAAATTAAAACAGGCTGTGAACTGATGTCACAGCATCAGGGTGGGGTGAACCCCTGGGGAGCAGGACTGACTGGGGTGACCAGACACTGGGACAGAGATGGGAGAACACTGCCTGGGAGGAGTAACCCCTGGTTTATCTGTCAGCACTGGAGGGACAGCTGGAGCCCTTCTGGCTGAGCTTTGTCTCAGCTCTGACTTGCTGAGGAGCTGACACAGCAGTCTGTGGAGATGAAAGAGGAAGGGAAGTGCAGGATAGGATAGGTAAGGACAGGTAGTCTGTCCCTACCCTGGTTTTCACACAGATCCAGCAGGGAATGACAGAGCTCCTAAAGCATGGAGTTAAATATCCCCTTACAAATGCTTGGGTCAAGTAACAGGAATATTAGTAACATGTGTGAATTGTTAAATAGGAATGAAGTCCATGTTCTCAGCCTCAGTGACTGACTCTAGCAGTGTGTAGTCTGGTGGTTTAATTACATCCCTGCTCTCTGAAGCTGAATGTCCTCATTTTTCTTACAAAAAAGAACAGAAGCAGCTCGTTTATCTCTTCTAGCCTCCATGGTTTTATGTGCCACTTGGATTCTTGTCTCTCTTGTAAGATGCCTATTTTAACATTTCAGCCCCAAGTGTGTAGTAACTTAGTGCTTCCCTCTTGAAACCATCTTTTTATACTGTAATTCTTGAGCTGGAGAACAGCAGAGGAACTGGAAAGGTGATAACACTGATTGATGATGCCTTAGTGTAATCTTTTACCATTACTTAGCCAGTATTTGATTGTTGAGGGAGAAGGGCATGTAAGCACAGGCTGTTAGATTGATGTCCAGGATCCTACAAAGCTTTAGATCTGAAAAAATGACTGTCCTGCATGTGAGGTCAGTATGTTTTTCCTGAAGCTGCAGATCTGGGGCTGAGGGATTCCTCGGCCTTCTCAGTGGTCATTAAAGTGCCTTTTATCCTGGCCCAGGGAATAGATTTGAGAAAAACCATAATGTGTCTCTGATGAGCCTGACACATTTCAGTATATCCTGGTTAAATCACAATGCTGTTCCAGAAGGGCACTGAGGGGTGCTGGTAATGTCGTCAAACCCAGTTACACCTTGTCCAGGCAGGTGTGACTGCAAAGCCCCTTATTGTCCCAGTGGTCTGGAAACACTGTACCCCACTCCTGTTCCCCAGCTTTCTGTAGGGTATATAGACCAGATCTGTCAGGGATCTGGGTATAAAGAGAATTCCCTTCATTTTTGGTTAAAATGTGTTTGAAAAATAAGCAAATCCTAGTGCAAGACAATTTTCCTCCTGTGAGTGGTCACATTCAGTTTGGCTGTTCTCCATGGCTGGGGGACCTCTGCAGTCTCACCCTGACTTTGAACTCCTGTGGACTGAAGGGAACTAGGCAGAAAATCCTTTGCCCAGGGGAGTAAAATGACTTATACCCTCACATATCATCAGGTAGTGCTGCAGCTGAGTGGTTTGTGCTTGTACCTGCTCCATGGGAAGCATGATGACAGTGACATCCTGTACCCAAAGGCAGAGATGAACCCACCAGTTCTTCCCCAGAAGAACCCACCATGCAGAGCCCTTTGGGTACCAAGCACGTCCTAAAGATCTGACAAGATCAACACTGATTTTCATTTTATTTTTTATGGCCAGTAGGAGATGTGCTGTACGGGAGTCAGTTCTCCACATCTCACAGCTGAAACCTTTCTGTGTTTTAGGGACACCTCAGGCCAAGGAAGATTTTGCACCATTTTCAGATCCTACTCCAGGGGAGCCCAGGTAAGTGCTGCTCTCAGGGCTTTGATGGGACACATCTGCTTTTCCTTCAGGCTGTGTAAGTCTTTCCTGCCATAGTAAAGAGCTCTGAAGAGGAATGCACTGATCACCAAAAGGATCTCTGTAGATGACAAGAGACACTAAATGTTGTCTTGTTGCCTGGGATTCTGTTCTTATGAAGTGGTGGGAGAGAAGGGAGTGAATGGCAGACTTTGCTAAACTCCTACAGAAAAGGTCTGTGCAGGCAATATTCAGTCTTAATTTCTAGAGGAGGGCTGAGAGGTTTGGGTTAGAGAGGGTGAGGCAATTCTTGCTCTAGATCTGCCTTAGCTTTGATGTGGGACCTCCTACTTTCTGAGGTTTTTAAACTTTGTTTAAATATGGCACTGGCTTTCCCAGTGGAGTTCTTCCAGTCTGTGTTGCCTTTGAGTCAGTTCCAAAAATAGGGGTGGCTCCTACTTGAGTGTTTGAGGCAGATCTGAAACTAGAGCAGCTCAATTGGAAGCTAAAGTATGTGTTCCTCAAAACATGAGGCAGTGTGTTACATTTTGATTTTCTCCTTTGGGCCCTGCTCCAGAATAGCATCAAGATCCTCAACAGCACAAAAATCTTGTGGTCCTCTGGAAAATTGCTGTTTAATAGTGTTTTCTCACATTCTGCTGTTGTCCTTTTAGTAACATGTCAGGATCCCTCCAGGATAAGGTTTACCCAGATTAAATGAGTTACTTTATTTTCCTTATTGTTTTCTAGTTGGAAAACTTTTGAGGAAATTACTCTTTTGTTAGACACTAGGAGCTGGAAGCTGTATATCAGCCTCCTGAGCATGCCAGTGTCCTGGGAGATTCCCAGCCTTTGGGAAGTGTTGTACTTCTATTCAAGCTCTTACCACTCTTGGCTTTTTGCTCCTTGTATCTATAAACCTTTGCTTTGCTAACTGGCAAATCCATGTTGTTCTCTTCCTATGACTTCTGCAAATTCACTCATGCCATAGACATGGGTGCACCTCATCTGGGGTGTGCTGTTGAGATCTCCCCATGTCCTGTTTATTCATGTTAGTGCACATCTCTGGTGGTCTGGGTGCTTTGAGGCAGCTCCCTTGAAGCAGAGGCCAATTTCCTGGTGCTTGCAGAAAAGTGCAAGGGGAGGAGAGTTGGAGTTCTGCAGTGGGAGAGTGCAGGATCTCCCGTTCACATGCTCAGTCCCGTGTCTGAGTTTCTTTCAACTTGTACATTTCATTTTCTTTCAGTCTTTGCTACATTTCAGAAAAATCTGGAACTCCAATCACATAATCACAGTTTGCATTGGAAGGGAGCTTAAGGCTCATCTCATTCCAACCCCCATCCCATGTGCAGGGACACCCTCCACTAGACCAGTGTGCTCCAAGCCCTATCCAGCCTGGCCTTGAACACTTCCAGGGATCAGGAATCCACTACCTCCTCATGGAACCTGTGGGATTGAGGCCACATTGCTCTCCTCACCAGTTGGAAGTGAACAGAACTGATCAGTGTGGTTTTCTGGTGATCACAGAACTCAGCTTTGGTCAGGCTCTAAGACCTTGCTGTGTCAGATGCTCAGATCAAACTGGGGATAGAAAGCAGCAGCTCCTGTGTCCAGGGATGCCTCTGGGGAGTTTTTAGCCCTGTGTGACCTGGGAGCCCCTCAGAGCAAGTGCTGTGTCTTGGCAGGGCTGCACCCTCAGAGCCTGAGCCACATGCCAGAACTTGTACCTGCTGCTGCCACAGGGCAAACTGGGGCACAGGGCAAGGCTGAAATGAGCAGTGATGAGAACACTCAGATTGGATGGGAGAGACACATCTGTCTGGAACCTGCCTGTGAGCACTGGCACAGCCCCTCCATGGGATTCCTGCAGCCTGGACAATGCATTTGGGGGCCACAAGGTGTCATGTACCTGGCTGCCTGCAGGCTGGGAAGGGATTGATTTTCTCTTCCCTCCTCAAAGTGAACCTTCTTCAGCTGTATTTATCAGTATTGCTAGAGGGGCTCCCACCTGAACATCAGCAAGGTTTGCCTCATCCATCTCACTGCCTGCCCATCCCAAGGAGTGAGTGTGAGACAGTGAACCTCATTCCTCTAATGGGAATGCTTTATATAATCACAGAATCACTAAGGTTGAAAAAGCCTTCTCAGATCCAGTCAAACCAGTAACCAGCACTGCCAAGGGCCCAGCTAAACCATGTCTCTCAGCACCACATTCTAAGTGGATTTTTTTAAACATCTCCAGGGATGGTGACTCCACCAGTGCACTGGGCAGCCTGTGCCAATGCCTGACCACCCTTTCAGAGAAGAAATTACCCCACAATGCAATCTAAACCTCCCCTAGCACAACTTGAGGTTGTTTCTTCCCACCCTGTCACTTGTTACCTGGGAGAAGAGACCAATCCCCACCTGACTCTCACCTCTTTTCAGGAAGTTGTAGGGAGCAATTCAGTGCTGAATGCTGGGGAATGGAGCTCACTTGCACAGCAAGGTGTAGCTCACACCTTTGCCTCAAACCTGCCCTCTGCTCATGCAACAAATGCCTTTTGTGAACTGCTGTTGTGATGCCTTAATCCTGGTCTGCCTAAAACAGTCAATGCTTAAAAGCAGCAAACCAGCCCTAAGGAGCAAGCCTGCCTAGGAGGAGGAGAGGTGATTCCTGAGGGAAGTCTCTCCATGCCTTCTGAAAGTGCCCTGGAGATGAGCACAGGGAAGGTGCCTCTTGAAAATGACTGGAGTCTTTGTACAGTCTTCTCCAGGTGGCTTGGAGTAAAACTCAGGTTGTTTGGCTCCTATGTGATATTCCAGTGTTATTCCTCTATTAACAGGAATACAGATACTGTGTCTCTTAAATAAGTCACCACTACTTTCAATGGGAAAAGGAAGTATCTAAATTTATACTCTGAATGGTTAACTAAAGCAAGAGGACTGTTTGTTTTGAATAACAAATGCCTGTGTGACTGCAAGGATGGAGTTCCAATACCTCCAGTTATTTTCAGTATGCAGAAGCTGACTTCTTCTGGCATGGCCTTAGCATAAATACAGCATAACCTGTGTGTTCTTGGCAGAGAAATACAGAAATGCTTCTGAGTTCTCTCATTTAGAATAATGAAATGGCTTGAGTTGGAAGGGACCTTAAAGCCCATCCCATTCCAGCCCCTGCCATGTCCAGGGACACCTTCCACATCCCAGGCTGCTCCAAGCCCCAATGGCCAATCTGTCCTTGGGCACTTCCAGGGATCCAGGGGCAGCCACAGCTTCTCTGGGCACCCTGTGCCAGGGCCTCCTCACCCTCCCAGGGAACAATTCCTGCCCAATATCCCATCCATCCCTGCCCTCAGGCAGTGGGAAGCCATTCCCTGTGTCCTGTCCCTCCATCCCTTGTCCCCAGTCCCTCTCCAGCTCTCCTGGAGCCCCTTTAGGCCCTGGCAGGGGCTCTGAGCTCTCCCTGGAGCCTTCTCCTCTCCAGGTGAGCACCCCCAACTCTCCCAGCCTGGCCCCAGAGGGGCTCCAGCCCTTGGAGCATCTCCATGGCCTCCTTTGGACTGTTACAAGTTGTCCACATCCCTGTCATGTTGGAGGCCCCAGAGCTGGGTGCAGTACTCCAGGTGTGGTCTCCAGGATGTATTCAGGGCTGTGTGCTCTATTGGCTTCTTTAGCTGCAGCTCTTTGCTTTCCTTTCTACTGTCTTGGAATCATCAGCCTTCAAGACTTCTGCTGTAGGAAGGCTGACACAAATCCCCTTGGAGGCAAGAGAAACAGCTTATTTAAACCAAAAGCCAAAAGCTCAGGAAGAACAAATCCAGCAGAGAAGAGAGGTGCCAGCATGGGAAAAGCTGTTTGAAGTTCAGTGTGATATTTGTACAAGAACAGATTGGTGTAAACTGCCCTTGAGCACCTTCATGCTGAGAGTGAGTGGAAGGTTCTCACTGAGTAAAGCACTAAAGAGCACAAGGGGAATGAGGTTCCAGAGAGGACTAGTACAGGTTGGCTGTGAGAGCAGGAGGCTGGCTCAGCAACTTGGCAGCCCTTACCCAGGTCTGAATAGCCAGTGCTCAAGAGAATACTGGGTATGAAAAGTGCCTCCAAGCCAGAGAAGCATGCCTGACTTTCCCACACACTCTTGATTGTTTCTCAAGTGTAGTGATAAGAATTGAATTTTCTGAAGTAGACCCTGGAGAGGTTGCAACATGGGAAAACAGTCTCCAGTCAGTCGGAAGGCCTTCCTGGGAGTTCTTTTTTCCCCCATGGCACAGCCTGGTGCAGTGCTCAGGCTGAATTTCTGGCTGGTCCCTCCCCAGGGAAAGGACTGGAGTACCTTGATGCCTTCCCCAGTTTCAGCTCCACACCAGTGGCCTGGGTCCTGAGCTGTGTGACTTTCATGTTCAGCAGGAACTTCTTCCTCTTGAAATTATCTGGAGTAAAACATCCTTGCTGCTCCTGATGAGCTGGCTCTGAGCAGGAACCAGCCCCTTCTTCCAGCATGATTGCCTCAGGGTTTGCTGTGAGGATCACAGGTCTCTTGCCTTCCTCCCTGCCCTGCCTTAGCAGATCTGGTCTCATCAGGGACACATTGAGCTCTTGGGCTCCAGGTGGAGGCTGGTGGTGCTGGTGTGCCTGACAACCCTCTCCTTTTCTCTTACTTCCCTAAGTGTTGAGTTTCCACTTCATCCCCTTGTCTGCTGGGGTCTGCTGGGCCAGCAGGTCCTGAGCACATCACTTCAGGGTCTCCTTTTGGGGCCAAAGAGGAGCATTTGTGTCTGGGATAGCAGAGCACTGGCCTCCAGCACTGATGGGGCAGGGGGAGTGTGCAGCCAGTCATGGTGACTGCAGGGCCAGGGAGGAGGGAGAGATGGAAACCAAGCAGTGTTGACCCCTGCAGAGCCAGCTCACAGTCTGCAGCCTTCTGTGGTGCAGAAGGATTTTTATGTTACTTGTCACAGTATGGGCTACAGTGAAAAGTATTTAGTGTGCTTAAAGATGCTGCAGAAATCTTTTTTGCTCTTGGACCTGTGTTCCTTTTGTGCTTGTCTTCAAGGTCTGTCATTCCAGCAGAGCTGGCTCGCCTGTCTTGGCTGTTGTGAGCAGCTGTGACTGTTCTGGGGCTGTGAGCAAATGCAAACTATTCCAGGAGTGATCACAGAGGGGAGAAAGAGTTGTGGTGGTACTTCCTGATCTAGCCAGGAAGAAGCAGTGATAGGATCCTTCCTGATGTCTTCATATGCCAGTGATTTAAACTGTTTCTGAAAATGTGGCTTGCCAAACTCTTCCCAGACAGTGTGATAAAATGCTCCCATCATGCAGCAAAGCTGCAGCCCTGAAGAAATGATGAATATTGTTGAGTTCTGCTTAGGCAGGTGGTTTGAAGAGCTGATGTTTATCCTGTTCAGGGCTTCTTAGTATGCAGGAAGGTGGTGGAATTTTGGCAGCTCAGCAGACTCAGGTGTAGATTCAGCCCTCCCTTCTGGCTTTTGTGGTTGCTGCAAATACCTCACCTGCCTTGGGTGATTCGGACAGGATTGTCCAGCTGCTGGAGGAGCCTGCCCTGCATGCCAGAATACTTATCAAAAACTCAGTGATAAATACCCCCCTGGTGTGCTGTGCTGTTGGGAAGAGGTTTGGCAGCAGGATATCACTGCCCATGAGCCAAGATCCGAGGTGCCAGCTGGAAAGCCACGATCAAATGGAGCTGTGAGAGAGCAGACAGGACAGTGGTCTGGTTCCTGTCAGCACTGGACCTTCTGTTTAAGGTTTATTTCATCCTGTGGGACAGAAAATTCACTCTTGAGGGGCTCTTCAGCCTTCTTCAGCAACAGCTTTTTTCCATCAGTGGAGAATATCAGCAAGTGACACTTTCCTGGCCACTGTGTCACCTGCCTGCATTGGGCTGAGGTCCTTGGCAATTGTGCAAGTGTTCCTAGCAGCTTCTTGTGTGCTTGAAGCCCCTAAAGCATCTGGGAAGCCTTTATATACAAGCCTGCTTTGCATTGACAGTGTGGAGGCTGATTTTCTCTTACCTTTGAAAGCATTTTGCTTATAAATCTGGTCCAAACCTGCTGCAAGCAGGCAGAGATATTTCCCCACCTCAGTTATGTGGACAGCTCTTTGTGTAAGCTCCTGCTGGAAGCAAATGTGGGTTTTGGCAGAGTAAGTGTCCACATGTGCTGCTGGATACAATAACTGGTGGTCTGTCTGTGCTCCTTGTTCATTATGCAAGGCACTCGTGGAAATTTCTGTCACTGGTTACTGAGGGTTGTGCCAATCCCAGTAGTGTGGAACAAAACCAGAGTGGGAATGAACTCTGAAAATCCAGCTGTGAAAAGACCCCAGATGGATCTGGGGATGAGTCTGGTCATCTTTCACCTACAGAGAAGCTGTAGGCAGACTGAGGAGGAAAAGAAGGAAAGGCTGTTGGGGGGCTGTGAGGGGTCCAGGTCTCCTTGGTCTGCAAAGCTGAGCGTGGAGCTTTTCACTCCATACTGTGGGAACCTGGGGTACATAATGGTACAAAAGGGCTTTGTGAAACTGAAAATTGAAAGCTGTGAAGATAATAGGGTGTTGACAACCATCTGAGCATTTAGAGAACAAATTAGGCTGCCAATGGGAAGCTGTTCATTTGTTGAGTTGAGGAAATTAAAATTCTGTGCACATTATTGCAAAGGAGACTTCAAGAAAGCCTGACAGATCTTACTTGGAACTGTCTGCAGAGATGGAGCCAGCTCCCTCCCTGTGCATAGCTGAGTGCTGTTCTCTCTGGGGCAGAAATGGCAATGACAGAGTGGATTTGGGATGTGTGCTCTGGAAACGTGGTGTCTGCAGCATGCCAGTGCTCCTTGGAGGCAGTGTGAGGTTATCTGGCAGCCCCAGAGCTGGCCAGGGGTTGAGCAGCTTTCTTCCTCCCCGTGCTGAGCTGCAGCACAGCTGGGCTCCATACCCAGCTGGGCAGGAGGGGGATGGAGCAAGGCACAGGCACCTTGGCCTCGGTGTCTTCTGGCCTTTGTGAAGCTTTCCTGGGCAATCTTCACTCTAGAGGTGTGTGCTGGAGCCGTGGTGTGGCTTGGAGGCTCAGCTGGCAGACAGGGTGTCGTGTTTTGCATTTAGAAATCGTGGTCTTGGCCTTCCACCCTGCTGAGAGCATAGGGGTGTGTTTTTGCTGAAGTTTTTTACCCTTATTCCTATTCAAAGAAGATCCAGGCAGAAGCTGCCAGCAAGCTTAAAAACTCTCTCCTCATCAAGCATATTCCTGGCAGAAATAATCGTCACAAACTAGGTCTTGGGTCTGTTTCTCTTGGCTGAAGGAACTTGTCAATCCAGAAATGAAGCAAGTAGACTTTATTTATCTTGCTGGCCATTTGTGTTGGAAGGGGCTCATCAAACCCTTTGCTTCATTATTTCCTGACTGTCATTAATTCTCACACACAGCCTTGGAAGCTGAAAATCAAAACAAATAGAGGAAAAATTAAAAGAAAGCTCAGTCTTTTTTTTTTTCCAATATGTAATTAAAATGTAATGTATCCTGCTAGTAGGTATTTCTAGATTGGGTCCTTGACAAGCAGGATCTTTGCTTTTGTAGGAGTTTTTTAGTTATGGAAAACCATTACTCCCTTCTTATTTTTCCTCTCTAAATCTATGAGAAACTGATCCTTTCCTCCTCCAAAACAAAAACTACTTCCATTTATTTTGATTATGAAGTTTTTGGACTGTCCTAGAAATGAGACTACAAAAAATTATGGACTCTAGGTAGGAGCTGCAGACTTTCCTTGAAGGAAACTGAAGATGCTTCCCTCACCCCATATATGCTTCTGCCATTATCTAAACTCACCTTCAGGTCCTACAGAACAGCCTCAAACCCAGCCTTTGGAGGGCTTGCTCTTTGTGTTGGGCTGTCAAACATGAAGACAATCCACCTGACTTGCCTTCTGTGCCCTCTGCCCTTGTATTTTTGTGCATTTGAGCCTTTCTGTGGGGGTACAAATGCAGATGTGGAGATGTTGGAGGGCCAGCAAGGACAGAAAAAAACAAACTTCACCTGGAGAGTGACTACCTGGAATGGAAGCAATGGGCAGTGAGACTGGAAGAGCAGCTCAAGAATCAGAATTGTTATAAAATTATAAAATTGGTCAGGCTTTGAGAGCTGCTATTCCAAAAGAGCTGAGGGAAAGGCAGACAAGGTCGAGGCACGCCCAGTGCATTCCAGGGTGGGCTTCTGTTCCATGAGGGGGAAGTAGTGCTAGTGCCAGCTCCAGATGTGACTTTATTATGAGGATTCTGATGCCTTTGTGCCCACATGCCAGTTTATCATTCCTGTGTGCTCCACATTTCATGTTAATGATTTTTTTTTTTTTGTAAATTTGAGGTATATCGTACACAAAGCTTCTGCACAGGCTCCTCTCAGTGCAGAAGGAGGAGAGGAGAGATTGGCAGCTGTAAGGATTGTAAAGTTGGGCTTTGGGAGGACTGGGTAGCTTGTGTTTCCTGTGTGTGTAGCACATCTTCCATTTCAGCAGGTAAAGGAGCAGCTCCACAAGTCCATGAGGGTGCTCCGTGGTCCCTGACTTGTACCAGGGCAGATGCTGGGAGTGTCTCAGCTCTCTCCTTCCCTGTGCTCAATCCAGGCCTCTCATAGGGAGGACTGGGCTGAAAGCTGAGACTTTTCTTTGCCAGTTCAAGATCTCTGCTTATACTGAGGCTTTGCTGTAGGGGATGGCTGTTCCTGGAGGATACTCCTGATTCAGGGAAGGCTGATTCTGCAGAGCCTGGTGCTCAGTGATCTGGTTTGGTTTGCCCTTAGTCTTGCTGCTGCTGGGTTCCCTTTCGTCCAGCACTTCCAGCTGGATTCCTCCTCTCTCAGCACAGGGTCACCTCCTCCTCCCTAGTTCCCATTCCAGACATCTTGTACTGTGATTCTGCCCAGTCAGCTTGGAGTGCCTGTTGTCACTTGGAATGTCCTTGATTGCAAAGAAGAGTGGCAAGAAGTCAGAAAAATAACGGGAGGGTTGCAGAAAGGCTCTGCTGAGGACAGCTCCATAAATGCTGTTTGTGCCCAAGCAGTACTGAGCTACAGCTCCTGCCTCGTGTGCCTGCAGGGCCAGGCACAGCCTCCTCTCCTGGTGTCTGTCCTCAGGAATACTCAGAGTCAGGAAGAGCTCACTTGCTGGGAGTGGTGGCCAACAGTCTGGCCATGCTCCCGGGTCCTGCCAGCGTGGCTTGGGGTGAGGTGGAGACTCCTCAGAGCTGCTCCATGTCTTTCCTGCCTTGAGTCATGCCTATGCTGCTGCCAGCACCATGTGCTGCCTCTCAGGAGGTGACTGGGAAGCAAGTCTTGGGTGTGGGTGGTGTTCAGGGACAGTGGATGTGAACCTGAGGATGCTGTAGGTGCTGAAGAAAACCTGGAGAAAGTGTTCTCTGCCAGTGTGGCAGTGACAGTGGGAAACACCTTCAGCAAAGTCTGGATGGATCCTAGTCCTGAGAGCTCAGTCTGTGGAGATACTGTGGTGCTTATTGGCATTATTCATCTTCTTCCTTGTCAGCAAAGGGCTCACAGTGACACAGGTTCTGGGGAAGAGGGGTGTGCTTGAAAATTCCTTCCTGTCCTGCTGTCACCTCAACACTGACTGCAGCTGTTCTGTAAGGGGATGGAAAAAAAGGTTTGCTTCTGCCTCAGCAAGTTTGTAGCAGATCTGTGTCAGGAGAAGGGTATGTGTTGCTCCTGCAGATACAGCCACCGAGGCAGTTCCTCCTCCTGTGTAGAGACTACAGCTTTGAAAATTATTTGGGAAATATCAGAGCCAAAACAGGATTAAAACCTTTCCTAATGACCTGGGACTGCGTTAACACAGCCCTGTTGTCTCAATTTTTGCCCTGCCAGCACACAAATGGTGCAGCTGGAGCAATGTTCTGTCCCTTTGCTTCTTGGTTTCTGCATGTGGGGGTCTTCCAGAGGTGTCCTTCACCTTTCACGTTGCCTACTGTGAAACTTCCTGATTGTTTCTGATTGTCTTCCACCAGGGAATTCTCTTGGTGTACGACATCACTAATCGCTGGTCCTTTGATGGGATAGACCGATGGATAAAGGAAATAGATGAGGTAAGTGAATGGAAGAATTATGCAGTGGTCTATAGCAGGGACATGGGGAGGTATCACCCAAGGTGTTACCTGATACAGGGACAGGAACAGCTCTGCTGTGGAGAGGACCTGATGGCAGTGCAGTTGTAAGTGAAACAAAGCAATAAATGTCTGCCCTCCACCTCCGTGTAAATCTGGAGTAGTAGGAAAGGGCTCAGGAATGGTCAGGAAAGACAGGAGAGTTCCCTCAAAAATGAATGGACTTGGAGGTTACCAGTCAGTTGTCCCCACCACACAGAGGTGCTGCCGGGCAGCTTCTGCTTCTTTTCCCTTCCCTGCTATTGCAGCTGAGCAGAATGCTGGGTGTAGCCATGATTTCTCCACTCCTTCCCCTGTTCCAGCACGCCCCAGGTGTCCCTCGGATCCTGGTGGGGAACAGGCTGCACCTGGCCTTCAAGCGGCAGGTGCCGACGGAGCAGGCGCGCGCCTACGCCGAGAAGAACTGCATGACCTTCTTCGAGGTGAGCCCCCTGTGCAACTTCAACGTCATCGAGTCCTTCACCGAGCTCTCCCGCATCGTCCTCATGCGCCACGGCATGGAGAAGATCTGGAGACCCAACCGAGGTCAGTGGGCACCAGGGGGCTGCAGGGGGGAAGGTTGGGAATGGAGAAGATCTGGAGACCCAACCGAGGTCAGTGGGCACCAGGGGGCTGCAGGGGGGAAGGTTGGGCTCACATGGAGCCGTGGGGCTGTGGGAGCTGCATCCACCTGACGTGGAGAAATGCCTGGGGCCAGACAAGCTGAAGCTGAGCCAGAAGCAGCCTGTGCTGGCATAGGGATGGGCAGCTCCAGAGGGCAGTTCAGCATGTCTGGGACCTGAAGTGCTCTGGGGCATCCTCCACCTTTCCACTTACTCTGGATGGGCTGAGGGCAATTAAGCTCCCAGCTTGAAAGTACTTGAAGTACTTGAAAGTACTTCAATCAAACAGCTGTGTGGGATAAATCCCAGTGTAAGCACCCTACTCCTTGCCCTTGCCTGAGCCTGTCTTCCTCGTTTTGGAGGGAAGCAGAGTGCACCCAAGGAGCTGAGAGGGACTAATCCCTGCTGTCAGCCTGCAGCAGTGGGCTGGGTTATTCCATATATCCAGGCATGTGTGCCACAGGGAGGGAAACCACAAGCAGATTCCATGTTACGTCTCAGCCTGTTGAGTTTGAAGCAGAATAGTCTCAGTTCCCACGTTATTCCTGGTTGGAGGTAGCAGTGTCCCCCCCTGCAGTCTGAGCAGCAGCAGATCTGTGTTCTGGGGTGACCTGCTCTCATATGGACTTTCAGCTCCTGCTCACCAGAGTGAGAAAATGCTGTTTGCCAGCCCCTGTCACCAAATTTTCTGCCTGGGCTCCTGTCCCCAACCTGGCTGCTGTGCCATGGTCTGCAGGTCACAGAAGGATGGTGGGCAGGGACTGGGGCTGAATGCACAGACCTTTCCTGAATCTTTTCCAGAAGATTTGTAACTGCAGGCTGCCTGCTTGAGAATGGAAAGGGCAAAAGGAAACGGTGACAAATCGTGCCAGAGCAGTCTTAGATTAGACATAAGGGGAAATTTCCTCACAAAAAGGTGGTCAGGCACTTAAACAGGCTGCCCAGGGCAGCGGTGGAGTTACCATCCCTGGAAGTGTTCAAAAAAGATTCAGATGTGGCACTTGGGAAATATGGTTTAGTGGAGGCATTGGCAGTGCTGGGAATGGTTGGACTCGATGGTCTTAGAAGGCCTTTCTAACCTAAATGAATCGGTGATTCTATGAACGAGGAGCTCCCTAGCAGGGAATGGGGACCTGCCTGCTCGGGAATGGCAGTGTGGCTTTGGCAGGAGGATGAGGAGTGCCCTCGTGTGGCCCCTGCCTGGGAATTCCCCGGCAAGGAGAGGGCCTTCCCAAGGCAGGCTCCCATGGTGCACGCTGAGCTGGGAGGATGCTGGGAAGCTGGAAAGGGCATAGTGGTGCTCTGGGTGTTCTGGCTTGTTGGGGTCTCTGTGGCCTGGGGGTTCTGCAGAGAGCTGCCCCCTGAGCAGGCCCCAGGTGACACTGTCCTGTTTCAGGACTTGCTGACCCTGTTGCCTCTTTCCCAGGCACATCCTGGTTCCCAGAGGGTGGGTTGAGAAGCCAAGTGTCTGTCAGGAATGTGAGCCAGGCGCTGCCAGCCCCAAGTGCTGGGCAGAGCAGGGCTGGCAGTGCCTAATCCTGTGTTCACACCAAAGCTGCTGTCTGGCAAAGCACAAACCTCCAACAGCAGAGGATTTCTTGATTTCCCAAGCTTTCAAGGTGATTTCACCTTGATTTCCCAACCTTTTGTCCTGCATATCCTGCTCCCTATTCCTGGCTCTGTGCAGTCAATACTGACATATCTCCCTGAGGAGCTGGAGCTGTGCAGCATAAGGAATAGCTGTGGGGGAATGGCAGCCCGGGAGATCAGCTGTCCCTTGACCGTGTGGTCCTTTCTCCCCGCAGTGTTCAGCTTACAGGACCTGTGCTGCCGAGCCATCGTGTCCTGCACCCCGGTGCACCTCATCGACAAGCTGCCCTTGCCCGTCACCATCAAGAGCCACCTCAAGTCCTTCTCCATGGCCAACGGGATGAACGCCGTGATGATGCACGGCCGCTCCTACTCCCTGGCCAGCAGCGGGGGCGGGAGCAGCAGCAAAGGGAACAGCCTGAAGAGATCCAAATCCATCCGGCCTCCCCAGAGCCCCCCACAGAACTGCTCACGCAACAACTGCAAGATCTCTTAGCAGGGTGGGCACCCCGAGCTTGTGTCGGATCCGCGCCCGCCCGCCGATGTACAGCTGTGTGCACACAGAACCCTTTCCCACTGGATCCTTTGGGATGGGCCACGGTTGCTTTTCCAATGGCACGCACGAGCGTTAGGAATGTGCTCACGTTTTGGCTTGGCGTAGGAAGAAGCATGGTGCCGGCCGGATCCCACGGCGCTGGCGGGGAGAGGATCTGCCAAGTGACCCTCCAAGAATGCTTTGGGCTTTGCCTCTTGGCCTGGGGTGGAAAATTCAGCAGCTGCCGGGTTGGGGAGGGGGGAAGGGGAAAAAAAGCTCATCCAGTCTCAATGGAGCAATGGATTTAATGGAAGATTGAGAGGCTTAAGGGAGTAGGCAAGGAGTCTGTGCTGCAACTTTAACTCTTGGCCTCCTGAACAGATTGCTGGTGCAATAGTGATTGTTGGATGTAGACAAAAAGAAACAGGGACAGGGAACTAATGACAGTTTTCATCGGGATGTTAACCTGCTGTTGCCAAAAAAACCAGAGAACAAGGCAAGAGTTGGCCAATTGGACAGGGGAAAGTGGTGCTCTGTTCGCCGCCTTCACTTATTTATGTAAATATTATACATATATATAAATATCACTTGTTTTTTAAGGGTTTTTTTAAAAAGCAGTCAGGGAAAATTTTATGCAGCCATGTAAATACAAGCACTGGATTGACTTTCCCAGTGTCAGCAAAGCGGACAAGTGGAGGATTTTCCAATGAAAACACATAAATGCTTTAAGAGACTTTTCCCTCACCTCTGGGCTCATGCTGGCGTTTTTAAATACTACATGTACAGAAGGAAAGGACGATTGGTGTGGAACATGCCCCAAGCTGCTCTATTCCTGTCATTCCCTAGAACCTGTGAGTGCTGAGAGCAGGGTGGGATGGCAGTGCATGGAGAAGCAGAGCAGCAAGGCCAGGGTCCTGGGGCCTTGGAGGGTTTTGGCAGGCAGGAGGAAGAGGCAGCTCTGGGATCAGACTGATGCCTTGCTCTCTTTGTGCTTTCTTGTCGGGGATTTGGGAGCAGGGGGTGGAAGCATTGTACCTAAAGCAGAGGAAAAATGCTTGATTTTGTCCCTTATTGCTGCGAAGCCTCAGCCGTTGCTTCTAGTGCCCTCCATCCATGACAGGACGCCATGGGACAGACCCTGGATCCTGGCTGCTTCCAGCTTTGCTTTCCCATAGATGCTGCCTGAGCTCATGCTGCTGTGGCTCCTCCTGGATGAAAGTGGGAAAGGGCAGAAGCAGCTTTTCCCACTGGAGCATGAAGGAGCAGGGACTGGGAAGGTGGAAGATTGGGATGGGGAAACAGCAATCTCCAGGTCCCTCAGGGGCAAAATCCCTTGGTTCTTGGGGCAATCCCAGAGGATTGGGAGAGCAAACTGCTTTGCTCCATGAGATGGCTCCTGGATCTTGGAGGGGCAAGAGCCTGGGATGGATCTTCTGTCAAGCAAGTGCACCTGCCTCCCTGGCTTTGTTCCACAGCTGACCTGTGCTGGAAATTCACCAGGAAACTGAGAAATAGCACCCAGCCCTTATCCCAAAAGCTAAGGGAGCCTGGCAGTGGGGCTGGGCTATGGTGGCAGGTTCTCATAGGTGGCCAGGGTGTGTAGATTGTGATTAGCGTGGTAGCAAGTGAAGTGTACAGTGCTGCCATCTCATCCTGGGATCAGCTGGCTCTGCTCCCCCTTTCCAGGCAGCCTGGGGCACTGCATGGGCAGAATGAAGCCGCTGCAGCTCCTGCGTGGCCGATGGACCCGCTGTGTCCGGGCAGCAGGGACGGGAGGGACACGTCCCCCTGTGGGCACATGGCTTCCCTTGCTCCCAGGCCAACCTGGGAGGTGCCAGAGGCTTCCCCCTCCCCTCTCTGCAGAGCACAGCATGGGCAGGTCTCTTGGCTCGGCTCTCTCGTGCTTTATCACCCAGCTCAAGTGAGCGAGGACAGAATTAAACCCCAGGCAGGTGGAGGGGGAGAGGAATCCTTTGAAGGGGTGCTTTGGCTCGAGAGCAAAGCCGCAGCCGGGCCGTCCCGGTGGCACGAAGGCCGGGGGATTTGGAGGACCTGTCTGGGATGGCTGGCACCTGTTTCCCATCACTTAACAGGCAGCCGAAGACAATCGCTGGCTCAGCAGCACAGGGATATACGGCCAACAGGTGACCGGCACCGCCAGCGGTGGCTCCTCCCAGGAATCGCCCCCGGGCACCACGGCCCCGGTGTGTGGGACTGAGAGGGAGAAAGGGATCCTTCCTGAAATCACCAAGCTGCTGCATGTCTCAAAACTCGCTGTACCTCTGCTTTGGTTTGGCTGTGCCACGTGTGCCACCTCCCCGCGCTGTTTCCCTGTGGTTGGTTTAGGTTTTCACCCTGTAAAGTCTCACGGATCCTGTCTGGAGTGAGGATGGAAGATTTCCCTGGAGTGATTGCCCAGCAACAAACTTTTTTTATTTTTTAATTTAAAAGGAAAAGATTCTTGCATCTGATGTCAACACTAGTCTGTAGCTGCTCTCCAACACTTGTACCATTCCTGAGTTGGGTTTTTTTGGACTATCCTTTTATTTTTTTATTCCTTTGTACAGTCAGTGTTGTTTAACTGATTCTACATGGTTTTGTTTTGTATAAATTAAAGTCTTTTTGTTTGTTTTGAACTACCAACTGAAAAGAGGAGAAGTTGTATCTGTTTTTGTGTGGGCTGGGAAGAAGTTGAAAGGAAAAAGGTGGCAGTTTTGCCCATGCCTGGGGATTTGGGACTGTTTGTGGTACAGGTGTGTATTCCCATTTCCAGGTCATCCACAAAATAACTTGAATTACATTTTCTGGGGAGCCATGATTCCTTTTCTGTAGATGCAGAAGATAAATCTGTTCTTGATTCTCACAGAACCACTGATTCAGGGTAGTGGAGCCCTAAGAAAACACAAACTCATCTCCAACAGGGTTGGTCCAGTAGGTGGCTGGAGGAAGCCAGGCTGTCCAGCAGTTTGCCAGGAATTGTGCCCAGTCCCTGCTCCATGGGGACAGGACAAGTACATTCAAACCCTAAATCCCTTCTTTGGGCCTGGGTGATCCTGGGGGAGCAGTGAGTGCTGTGGCAGGACTCACCCATCCTGCCCAGACTGGAGCAATCCTGGGACAAACGGGGCTGAAAGGGAGAGGATGCTGCAGGGAGCTCAGAGCCCCATTGTCACACCAGGGTGGCCTTCCGAGGCAGCAGGAGCCCCAGAGAAGGGGGATTTGATCCTGGGGTGGAGGGAGACTTATTGTCTGATCCCCTTCTCCCAACCCACCTCCCCTTGACCTCCCTTTTCCCCTGCCTTCTCACTTCCCTGGGATCAGATTTTCCACTTCGTACCAGACTGGCCATGCTTGTTTTAACAGCTTAAGTAGTAATTGCTGGGGCTGGGAGGGGGCAGGGGGAAATGAGATCGTGTCTGCAGCCTGGAAAACCCTGGAGCTAAGGTGAAAGCCTGGTCAGGGAAGAGGCACACAGCCCTTTTTTTCCCCCCTTTTTCTTCAGGGGGTTCTGGAAGTGTCTGTTCCCTCTCCCAGGGCTGAAACAAAGGCTGTGTGTGGTTTCAGGTGGGGTCGGGACAGCCGGAGCCCATTAGGGCGGAGCAGCGGGGGCTGCGGGGCCGCAGCTGTCTGCTTGGGAAGAGCAGGGCAGGAAAACACTGCACAGCCTGAGCCGGCTGGGAAGGCTGGGATGGCTTCTAGGCTCTCTGCTCCTTGGAGAAAGGAGGAGTGAGCAGGTTGCTCTGGGATGATTCTGGTCTTTGGTCACTGAGTGTATTTCTCCACACCCACCTTCTGGTGTGAGGTTTCTTGTGTTGGTCCCGTTGTCCCACGCAGGCTGGGAAGTGGTGGTGACCTTCATGGAACTGCAAGATGCTTGAAAAGGAGAGTGCAGCTGCCCACGGGTGCATTGGAAGGGCAGGAGCCCACTGGCTGCAGCAGGTTCTGGGAGCAGGGGCACGTGGCACGGCATCCTTCCCTCCAGGAGACGGTGCTGAGCTGATTCCTTGTCTTGGAGGGAGAATATGAACCATAAAACCCTTATCTATGTCTGGGATCTTTGAAAGTGACTGCAAAAATACCTGTTCTAGGGTGCAGTTGGTGCCTGGCCAGATGGAGGTGAACAGTTTGGAACTGTTGAGTTGGTGGGATTACTGTGGGCTTGGTCAGGGTGGGAAAAGCTGCTTTGTCATTCACCTTGAATTGAAGAAGCACTGGAAGAGGCTGGGTCCCAAGGTGTGGGTGAGAATTTCCAGTTGTTGGGTGCTGCTTTTCTAACCACGCAGCAGCTGCCATTCTTCCATCCAGCCTTGCACCACTGAGGTGAAGGTTCCTGGCTTGTCCTTGTGGCTTCTAATCTTGAGAACACAGGCATGAGGCAACTCGGGCTCTGATGTGAGACACGTCAACCCCTGGGGCTGCTTCTCTGGCTCTGGAAAGGGGCAAGAACCAACCCAGAGCCTGGCACTGGCATTGCACTGTAACCACACGGAGCCCAGCCATGGGTATGGGCAGGAGTTGGGCTGCAGATCTTGTTCCCCCTTCCCTCCTGCACCAGCCTCCCTGGAAGGACCCTGGGACACCTCAAAGTGGCCCTGTGCCTCTGGGCTGCATCCCTGGGGACCAAGGGGTCATGCATCTGCCACGTTTTCCCAGCTGGAGTTTGTGTGTTGGTGCATTGGGGATCTCCAGGCAGCGGGTGCCTGGGGCCAGCTGGGTGGGTCTGGGGGTTTCAGGCTGCCAGGGCATGCAGGATACAGGCCCTGGCAGCTCCTGGCTGGGCTGTCCTGATGCAATTCCCTGTTTGCAAAACATCAGCCTCCCATGAGTGTCCCAGGGCAGCGTAACCTTCCCTCAGCATCCACAGCTGGATGGACCCTTGGGTGGCTGCCTGGCTGTGGAATTTTTCAGGGCACAGCCATGGGACATGCTCCAGCCTTCCATGCACGGTCACGGCCAGCTGGTGACAGATCTCACTGTGCTGTGGGGTTTTGGGCCCCAGAATCACCATGGGCAGCCCAGAGGCAGCAGCAGTGCAGCCGTGTGCTGGCCCCGGCAGGCGTGGCCGGTCACAGGGCTGTGTCGGTGGTCACTGTGCCAGAGCATTGTGCCTGCACCCTGCTCACACCAGCGTGGGTGTGCTGAGGGTCCCCCAAATCACCTGGTCTGGTGCAAGAGGGCTTCCCCAAGGAGCCACAGACTGGGGGAGCACCAAACCATTACATGTGAAAGCAGCTCTGAGGTGAGGGTGGATTCCCTCCCACCCCAAAAAGCCCCAGCAAAATAAGGAAAGGGCTCCCACCGTTTTTTTTTTCGTCCTCTCCACCACCTACACCCCAGGAGGGGAGACTGGAGGTGCTGAGCTGCTCCCCGGGGCAAAACGTCCTGGGGTTTGCTGTGTCACAGGGGCTGGAGACCCCCCTCAGGGCTGAGGCTCTCACCAGAGCCGGAAGAGTTAATGCTCCCAAAATGCCATGAAATGTTCCTGCTGCAGGTCAGTCTCCATCGGGGATTAGGGGGATCTGGCCGGGGAGCCGGGGCCGGCTCGGGGCTGGTGCGGGAGGTGCTGGTTGAGCCCAAGCACAATGTGCCGGGGTCTGGTGTGGCTCAGGCGATATCCCGGCTGTAAATCACCGGGAGGGAGGGCTGAGAGCCCCAGGGGGCTGGGGGAGCCCCTCCAGAGAGGCTGGGTGGGCACCCACTCCGCCAGGCGAGACACAGTCCTGTGCCCGCAGCCCGGCACTCGTGGGATGCGAGCTGGAAAGCGGGGATGGATCCGTGCCGGTGTCCCGCTCCCGGGCACCTTCGGCTGTGGTGCCGGTGGCTGCCCAGCGGTGCGGTGCGGGGTGAGGGACTCCCGGAGCAGCCGGGTCCCGGCCGCCCGCAGCGTGGGCTCCGTGGGCTCCGCGTACCTCCCGCCGGCCGCCCCGTCCGAGGGGACCGCAGGCTCCGGCTGTTTTCTCATCCTGCAGGAATTCGGCTCCGTGGGCCGGGCGGGTTTTTGTGTCCCCCCCCCCCCCCCCCC
>JANPWX010000513.1:256568-277443 GCA_024734555.1 Trochalopteron elliotii
CCGATTGCACAAACCGGCGGCGGGGCCAGGGCCGGTCCCGCCGTGTGACCGCCCGCCTTGGCCGCGCCGTGCGCCCACGGGGGCCGCGGAGCCCATGCGGAGCTGGCGATCCCCTCTGTCCCGAAAGTCGGGGCGACACTTTCTGGGTGAATTCAAGTGTCCAGCAGCAATACCTGGAGCTGTTGGCTGGGTACTGCGGGGTATTGCAGTGGCTGGGAGGTGGTGATGGGACCCCTAAAGGGAGTCAAAGCACACCCAGACAGGGCAATGGGACCCTGCTAGTTCTGTACGTTCTCTCCAGCTTCAAGAAATGGATGAGCCCCCCGCCCTCCCTCCCAATTCCTCTTCTTCCCAGGATCCCTGGAATTCACCCGAGTGGCTTCTGCCACACTTGCCCTCCTCCCTGCCCAGTGCCCCTGGCTGTGGGGACTTGAGGGTCACTGCCCTCCCCAGCCTCTGCCTGCAGATCTGCAGGAGCTGCCTGCTCCCAGTCTCTCCTGCCCTCCAGACTCACTCCTAGGGCCCCTTAGACTTTGTCCCATGAGGAACGTGGCTGTTGCAGACATGTCCTGCTCTAGAGCTGGGCAGAAAAGCAAAATACTGGAGTTTTTCATTGAACATCCTGTCATCCCAAGTTTTTCCTTTAGCTCTGGTGGGTGTTGCTGCATCTAGGCCAGGGGGTGGTTGAAGTGCCCCTCACCAGAGGGGATCCCATCTCTGAGGAAGCCTGACCTGCTCTCACTTTGCAGAGTGTTACATCCCAGTCCTGGAGCACCCTGGGGACATGCTGGAGCCAGAGCTGTTCTGGTGAACCTGGGTGCTCGATCTGCAGAGGATGACACATGCCCTGTCCAGTACTGAACTGGATTTCACTTCCATTTCCTGATACTCCTGCAGTTTTAGTGGCAGATTCTTTATCTTAGGGGCTGCACTTGGTGCTAGCTTGGAGGATGGGGGGGAGATGGGCAGCTGGTGCTTTTGCCCAGGGAGCTCCCCTTGCACCCCTCCTGTGCCAGAATCCCCTATCCCTGGGGGCTGGATCCCTTTTCCATCCCATTCCTTGGATGGGTGACTGCAGCTGTGGGTGACTCTGTGCACTGTGGGGCAACTCAGGACACCTGAACTGCCCCAGATCCTGCTGGGGTGGGCAGATCTGCCTGTGCCCTCAACCCCCCTTCCTTCCACAGCCCAGCGCAGAAACTCGTCTTCAACAGAGTGAATGGCAAGAGGCCCCCACTGCTGCTGCAGCAGCTCTCGGCCCCTGAAGAATGTTACACCCTGGCCCACGAGGAGAACGTCCGCTTTGTCTATGAAGGTGAGGGCAGAGGGTCCCTGGGGCAGCACCCAGGGGAGCTGGAGCAGGTGTCCCTGTGCTGGGGACATTGGTGGCAGGGATGGAGTCCCCAGCCTGAGGACTTGCCCTCCTTTGCTCCGCGTCCTTCTCCTGTCCTGCAGCCCCCCACAGTGGGAACCCCTGGCACAAACCCACCCCGTGCTTGTTCCCCCTCCCCAGCCTGGCAGCAGGTAGAGCAGCAGCTGGACGGCAGCCGGAGCGGGGAGAGCGCCTGCGGCCCCGTGCAGTACGTGGAGAAAACCCCCAACCCCGGACTCAAAAGTGAGTGGGCAGTGGTTTTGGCACTTTGGGGTGCGCCAGGCTCGGGGTGCAGTGAGTGGCTGTGGGCTCAGCCTGCACCTGAACAGGGCTGTGGTGGGAGGAGGAGGAAGAGGAGGATTCCAATGCTGGATGTGCCAGAGGGGCTGGTTGGGTCTGTCCTGGTGGTGCTGAGGGTCACTCTGGGGGGTGCTGGCGGGAGACAGTTGGCCCCAGGCACTGTGGTGGGGATGTCCCGCTGTGTCCCTTGGATGTTCCGCTGTGTTGCTGACTCTTCTGGGATTCAGGCCTTCTCCTGCTACCAAGGAGTTCAGCATCATGCTGGAGAGAGAGGAGCCTCCTGTGGGGACCTGCTTCTCCTGGGGCCAGGAGGACCAGCTGGGCATGGGTACAACGCTTTGTCTGGTGGCACGTGGAGTCAGGGCAGTGACAGCAGCCTGTGGCCTCTCACAGCATCTGAGGGCTCCCCAAGGAAGAGAATGTCCCTGTAATCCCAGTCAGGCCTTTTGGGGACATGGCACAGGGATGGAGGAAACCTGGGCATGTCATTCGATTGGACATCAGGGAAAGGCTCTTCCCCCAGGGGTGATGGGACACTGAACAGGCACCCCAGGGACTGTTTACGGCCCCAAGGCTGCCAGAGCTCCAGGAACGTTTGGACAAAGCTGCCAGGCCCAGGGTGGGGTTCTGGGGTGTCTGTGCAGGGCCAGGAACTGGACTTGATGATCCCTGTGGATCCCTTCCAGCTCAGGATATTCTGTGATTCCATGGTGATTTTTTTGGGGGTTCAGAAGAGAGCACCCAGAGCTCTGTTCCCACTCCAGCTGCTCCCTTCTTTTTCAGACTTCGTTCCCATTGACCTGGAGGAGTGGTGGGCACAGCAATTTCTGGCCAAAATCGAGAACTGCTCATAAAAGGGAAGAAAAGGCTGCATTTGGTTTCTTCGTAAGAGAAACGAAGCTGCGAGTGCCTGGTCACAACCCAGAATGGGTGGCGTTTTTGAACCACGTTTTTAAAAGATGCCCTTGGTGGAGTGACCCAGCCCAGCAGGACCGGACCACAGCCATGCCCGGCCCCGTGCCCTCTCCGTGCCCGGCAGAGGAGCAGCGTGTGGCCCCGGCCAGGATTCCTTAAGTGCCAGTTCTCGGACTGCTGCAGCTCCTGCAGCCTCCAGCTCCCAGGGACACTGTGCTGCCACACTGGGGATGAGGGAGTGGCTCCCCCCTGCAGCACGGGGAGCACAGGGGGTGCTGTAGCAGGACCGCCAGACAATAAAGCGCTGAAACTGCCCGTGGAGCCATGCTTGTGGGATGGGGAGGAGGGGGAAGCGGGGGCTGCAGCATCATGTCCTGGAGAGGGGGTGCTTGCAGCTGACTTGTGGCTCAGTGGGAACCTGGCTTCTGTGGATTCAAGGGGTTGGAGCTCCTCTTCCTTGTAGTTGCATCCTTGCCCCAGTGCTGCTTCATCTTCCAGGGCTCAGCCAGGGGCTGGTGCTGTTTTAGGTGATGTTTGGGATTGAGGGGGGGTGGCATGTAGGCATCTGCAAGGGGGGCTGAGCACACTGGCTGTGCTTCAGAGCTGGGCTGCAGCATGGAGCTGGGCAAAGCTGCAGGAATGGGAGTGCCAGGGCCAGCTGCCCACTGTCCTGGAGGCCAAAAAGTGTTTTGAGCACCATGCTTGAGGTATCCCCCTCACCTCTGGTGGTTTGGGTGAATTGAGAGAGGACAGTTGTGGCTGCCTGAGGTAGAAAGGATGGGGACCCCAACTTCTACTTCTACAAAAAATCTCCTCAGCTGCTGGGTTTTTCCAAGCCAGACTGAGCCTTTCCAGTTCTGGTTTTATAAGACACCCCTTGACCCCCACGTCCTTCTCCCCAAGCAGAGAGCAGGAGGCCAGCAAAGCCTGAATGAGTCTGATTCCAAAGGAGGCCAGGAAACACCCACTGGAAAAAAAAATTATCTTTATTATTCCTATGATGGGAATAACAACCACACTGCAGCCAGTGGGGAGCAGAAGCTGCCCAGGAGCTGTGTTGCTTCACCCACTGGCAGGCCAGAGCAGGTCCAGCAGCAGCTGTGCCCCTGGCAGCACCTGCCCAGGAGCAGTCCTGGTGCTGCTCCCTGCCCTGGGCTGGCATGCCTGGCACTGTGGCTATGACTGAAATCAGGAGCAGCACCATGCACAGCCCACAGTGCCTGCCTCACTGACAAGCAGGGTCTTACAGCCCCCCAGGACAGGGAAGTGCTGATTGCACAACACTTCCTTCATTTAGGCCAGGGTGGCCCCAGAGTGATGGAGGGCTGGGGCCAGGGGATGTCATCCTTGCCATGGACTCTCCCAGCAGCTCTGCCATGGCATCATGTGGAGTTTATGCTGCCTCTGTGTCCCCACCCCAGCACCAAGCCTTGCAGGGGGCACCAGAGCCAACAGGACATGGACTGTTGCTGCTGTGTTCAGGGCACTGCCAGCCCGTAGCAATTTTGCATCTCACCCCCTGAAACCTCCACATTCCCACTATTCCCCATCCCAGGCAAAGCCTGGGAGGCTCTACTACATCCTGCTGTACTTCCCTTTCCAGAAAACAGTTACTGGGAGTTTCAGCACTTCAGCCACCCTTTCAGCAAAAAGCATCCCCCCTTTTTCTTCCCTCCCTGGGGAAGCCACTGGTGCTGGGATTGCCCCCTGCATGGTGCCTTGGCAGTGGCTGGCTCTGCTGCCCACAAGGATGCTCCCAGGGTGCAATCCCTCCCTGCCAGCAGCTCCACAGGGCTCCAAGGTGTCTAGGGAGGCCATTCACCTGGTGGCTGCTGACTAATAAAACCACACATTTTTAAGATCCAGGGAAATTCTTAGTAACATGATGCACCATCGTTCTGAACAACAACATTAGGCAAAGGGAAGAAATGGAACAGGAGAGAATGAGTCAGTCACAAGGAAAAAAATGAAAACCCAACCCAAAAATATAACCCAACCCCTGACAATGCAATCACTGGGAGGAAATCAGCCCCCCTTGCCATAAATATTAATTAATTATGTGCAATTGTGTGTAGTACTATAGTGCAAATAGCTCTGCATTGATCATGGGGCAGCACCCAAAGGGCTGCCCCAGGTGACACAGGGACTAGTTAAGGACAGACAAGAATCAACACAGATTTCCAACAAACAAACAAACAAAAAAACCCCAACCCAGCCACTGGGAAACTCCAAAAAGTTGAAGTTGCCTCCTCCAACTGGGCCCAGGCAGGACTGGGCAATGCAGGTGCCCAGCAGCATCCTGGAGTCAGGCAGGGGCAGGACAGGGCCTTTGCTCCCTGCCTGCTGCCAGCACAGCCTGGTGAGGGGCAGAGGGGATGGGGATGAGGAGGGGGATGCAGGACAGATATGGTTTGGTTGGAGCTGTGTGGGGTGTAAGGGGTGAGCTCAGCAGGACATGGGCACAGCGAGGGCATTGCTGGCTTCAAACTTGGTCCCGTGGCTGCACTGCACAGTGTGGGGAGGTGTTGCTGGCAGAACCTCTGCATGGGCACAGCTCTGAGGCCAGCAGCGTCCCTGGGCACCCTGTAACACTTCACACCCGTCCCACAGAGCACAGCCAAGACCCTGCAGCACCTCTCACTCAACCAAGCAGCAGCCCCAGGGGCCTTGTGGCACCCCTCACCCCTCCCAGCAGTGTTCCTGGGCACCCCTTGCTGCCTCCAGCTCTGGCTCCCCAGCCGTGCCCATCACGTGCTGCTCCTGGGGCCAAGCTCTGGGCATTGTTCCAGCACCATGCTACCTCTCACCCAGTGCCAGCTCCTGGCACCACACAGCTCCCCCCTGCACAGCTGGGCCCGGTGCCAGCTCCTCGGGCCAGGCTTGGCAAGCAGGCAGGAGGAGACAGTTTTCTCAAGCACTTAAAGGAGACGAAGCCTCCTCTTTCCCATGCCAGGCAGGTGCCAGACAGGAGCTGAGCCGTCCCCTCTGGCTGGACACAAAGTGCTCCCACGGCAATCCCAGCACATCCTGCTGAGCCCAGGGACGGTTTGGATCTGAGCTCTGTCACAGCCTCCCGCTAAACCATGAGCAACCACCGAACAACACATGGACATGTGGGTCAGGACCACGGCGCGGCTGTGAGCCACGGGCAGGGAGGAGGGGAGCAGAGGAGATCCTGCTCCTCCTCTGCCAACCCACGTCCAACACCCCTCTCCACCCATCCAGCCTCCTCCTGGCTTTTTGGGCAGATGTTTTTTGCTGTATGGCTGGATGAAGGCTGGAGAGTGGCAATGTCACATGTGATCACACATGCACACCCACGCACGCACGCCCAGAGCCAGTGACAGCAGCAGGGGTGTTGCCATCCTCTCACCCCTCCCCGGTGAAAAGTCTTACATTGATACAGTATTTAAGACACGCCGATATATAAATTACTGTCTCTATATATACTATGTATAGGCTGAGGGCCAGTCCGTGAGGAAGGGCACTGGGAGGACTCATTTCCCTCTGTCCTCTGTGTAGTGCTGGAAGCGAGTGAAGCTCATGAAGACCTGCTCCAGGGAGATCTGGCTCACCGAGTAGTCTTCCAAGCGATACTTCTCTTTGGCTTTCTCCAGGGCCCCAAAGACCTGCAAGGGAGGGCAGGGACATGAGGGCAGCGTGACTTGGTGTGGGGGGACTTCCAGGACCCCAGAGGGAACCCCAAGATGTGACAGAGGAACCCCCAGGCTGTGACAGGGAACACCACGCTATGACAGGGAGCCTCCAGGCCGTGGCAGAGAAAGTAGAGAAAGCTTTTTTCTCCAGGAGACCCAGTGAAATGACACCTTCCCTGGCAGGAGAGTGGGGGGAAGCCAGGAGTATCTGACATCCTTTAAAAATATATGCTGTGGATATGATTGTTTTACACGTTTATATGTGATAAATGCATACATATATATACACACATGTACAAATACATACATTTATATATGTGTATATATACATATATAAATATGTGTATTTATATTTACACACACATATCTGGGTTTGAATCCCTGTCCAAGGTTTCTGCTAACACATATATATATAGAATATGTATATAATATAGAAATAACTATATAGAATACTATATACAGTATACATAACTATCTGTATCTAGCATACATATAATTTTTATATTGAGCTATATATAATATACATATTTATAAATTCACTCTTTCTAGTTTTTATATAAGCCTATACATAGTTTTTATATAATTTGTATACTATGTACTGTATCTCTCTATACTCTATAGAGTATATTACATATTTGATATAGAGCACATAATCTGTAGAGTATTACCATATACCATATGCCCTATATAGTATATAATATAGTATATGTTGTATATATACAATATACAGTATATTATATACACTACATCCAGTGCATACAATATACAGATATTTAAATATATATACATTTAGATACTGCATGAGAAAACTATCTGTATACTATTAATATCTCTGTATACATGTATTTACATATAGATAATGCACATACAAACAGTACATACAGAGAGATATACTATGTATCCTCTATACATAACTCTGTATATTGCATGCAGAGGGTTACATACTGTATCTGTACTGTGGGGTTTTATCAGTGTTCCTGGGCTGGGACCCCTCAGGATCAGTGGCTGGGGAAAGCCACTGCCCACAGTCCCAGTGGGACCATCTGAAGCCACTACCAAGGGATTCCTGGGGCCGAGGGGCAGGAGCAGGGAGGTGTCAGCACGGGAAACCATGGCCACCTGTGCCACGTTCCCACAGCAAAATGCAGCCTGGGGAGGATGCACCACCAAAAGCAAAGCACCAAGAACACGCGAAGAGGCAGGAGAAAGCTGCCCAGTGCCCCCTTACCTGTGCCCAGCTGAGGTTCTTGTTGGTCAAGTGGTAATGCACCATGCCCTGGTGCTCATGCTTCAGGACACTGCCTGGGGAATCGAGCAGGGAGAGGCTCTGTGTTAGGGAATGTGCTGAAGTTCACACCCAGCACCCTGCCCCTGCTCTGGCAGCAGCCGCCCCAGCAGCTCACAGTACCTGGGAAAGTCTTCTCCACAAAGGCCTTGAAGGCCTGCAGCTCGCCCTCCTCCTCACTCTGGGTTTTGGCCAGCAAGGTATATCCACTACCAAACTTGCTTTTCAGGTGCTGGGGGCTACCCAGGCACTTGAACTGCCCGTTCACCATGATGGCCAATCGTGTGCACAGTGCCTCGCACTCCTCCATGCTGCAGGAAGGAGAGGAATTGTTCAGAGAATCCCAGGATGGTTTGCATTAGAAGGAACCTCTAAAGCTCATCTCATTCCACCCCCTGCCATGGGCAGGGACACCTTTCACTAGAACAGGCTGCTCCAAGCTCAGTCCAGCATGCCCTTGAATGCTTCCAGGGATGGGGCAGCCACAGCTTCTATGGACATGCAAGCACCAGGACACAAGCAGAGGCTTCTGGGAAGTGGCTGGAGGTGTATTCCCTTCTCTCTGCACTCTTCGAGGAGGGAGATTTGTGTAAAGCCAGCCACTGGCTGCAGGCAGTGTATGCCCACCCACCAGGCCCTGGAGGTGTGTCCCATGCCTTGGATCCCACCACTCTCCCCGATCTCTCATGCCAAGCCCTGCCCAGCCAAGTGTCACCTGTGGGAGGTGAAGATGATGGATTTGCCACACTCCCGTGTCCGCGTCACTGCGTCCCAGAGCAAGCGCCGGGCCACGGGGTCCATGCCAGTGGAGGGCTCATCCAGGAAGATCACGGGGGGGCCCCCAATGAGGGCAATGCCAGTACTCAGCTTCCGCTTGTTCCCACCGCTGCAGAGGAATCACAGAACCATTAGGGTTGGAAACAACCTGCGAGATCATCAAGCCCAACCTTCAGCTGAAAACAGCAGTGAGGAATGGGGACAGGGACCCAATACGAGCACAGGGAGTGTCACGCAAGAGGAGGGGGACTACAGGAGAGGTCTGCTCTCACCTGTAGGTCCTGACCAGCTTGTCGGCGTGGGGCTCCAGGAGCAGCCCCCGCAGCATGTTCTCCACGCAGCTGCCGATGTAGCGCTCGGGGATGCCGCGCAGCCGCGCGTACATGCTCAGCGTCTCGCGGCCCGTCATGTGCTCCAGCAGCGCGTCAAACTGCGGGCAGTACCCGATCCTCTGCTGCACCTGGGGCCGAGAGGAGCACGCGGCACTCAGATCACGGGCAGGTCTCCGAGCTGCAGGTGCCTGGGCACCCGCAGACTTTGCTGCTCCTCTCTGAGGTTTTGCTCAGTGATGGGAACTGAGCCGCAGCTCTGAAACCATGGGTGGAACGAGAAGGAAATGCCCCCTGGAGCAGCTGGGCTGACAGGGATGGACAGACGTGTCTCTGGACAGCAACTGGGTAGGCTCACAGTGCCTCTGCCAAGCTGGTTCCTCACTGTGAGGGATCATTGTGGGGTGCCCGGGCTCTCAGGAGAAAGAAAGCGCTGGTACCTCCCCCATGTCGTGATCATTTCCAGGGACAAGAGCATGAGAGAAGGCAGTTTCAGGGAAGGAAGCAATCTGGGGTATGCCCTCAAGAAATGTTCTTCATGTCTGACTTTGTCTGGTATCCCCATTCACTTAAGAGTAGGACTTGATGGTCATTGTGGGTCCCTTCTAAATCAGAATATTCTGTGAAATTTGGGACAGTGGTAGAGGAAGGACTGGACCGAAAGCCTAACTCCTGCTCATCTCTTCCTCTTCCAAAGAGAGTGGGCAACTCACAGCAAGGAAATGCCTAGCAGGAGTTTGGAAAGGTTTGATACACTCATTTTAGAGACTATCCTCCCATATTCTCCACATTTCTAACTATGGAGGTAAACCCTTAATGAAGGGTTTGCTACCCTCACCATTTGGCCTCCATTTGTATCACATCTGTAATCTCAGTGGAGAGGAGACTGCTTCCCCATGGCCAGATAACGGAGAGCTGAGCCAGCCAAGGACACAACATCCCTGGGATATTGTCTCCACCTCTGGAACTGCAGCCATGTTCTCTTGGAGGCACCTGCAAGGTGGCTCAGCCCAGCCAAACACAGGACAGTCTGCAACACAACCCTTGCCCATGCAGCCTCGGGTACCTTCTTGATGTTGGCCAGGATGCTGTGGCCATCCACAAAGGCGTCCCCTGATGTGATGCTCTCATCACCCGTCAGCATCTTGAAGGTGGTGGTTTTGCCAGCTCCGTTGAAGCCAAGGAGACCAAAGCATTCCCCTTTGCTGACGGCCAAGGAGATCCTGTCCACTGCCAGCAGGGACTCCTGGCTGTCATAGACCTGGAGAGGACCACACATGAGCCACGTGTCACTGCCGGATGGCACAGCAAGGCAGGCAGTGGCTTTGCCAGCCCCGAGAGGACACGGCTCAGATGGCAGCAGGATGCTCAGGTTATCTTGCCTCACCTTAGTGAGCTCCTTGATGACCAGAGGGCTACTGAGAGATGACAGCAGTTCTGGTGGTGACTCCAAAACCTTCTTCCTCTCATCTGCCACGTCCCTGTCCTCTGGCAGCACAGACACCCTGTTCAGCAGGGCCACCTGAACACAGGGGGAAGACACACTCTGTGTCATCTGGCTGCTGGGGGGTGAATGGGTTCCTCCAGTGTCCCCAACCCTGGCAGGATCCACCCCTTCCATCAGCCACCTCTGGGAATGCCTCACTCCCTTTGCCAATCCATACACTTAACAGGATTGGCTCTTCCAAGCTCCAGGGATGCCCCCTGGGAAGATGATTTAGGTGATGAGGGCCTGTCTCCAGCTCACAGGGACTCCTGGGCTGGGCTTGGAGGGCACAGCTCCCTCCCACGTGCTTCACTCACCCATTTCCGCCGTCTGCAGATGCCACAGACCAGAGTTCTCAGTCTCCAGAGAAGGTTTGTCTCAATGAGGAAGAGAAGGAAGAGGAAGGAGAAACCCTGGACAGCCAAGGAGGTCAAGTAGCGCCCGATCCCAGGGGTCTCCCAGGAGAAGTAGTTCATCTGATAACTGATATCTGAGGAAAGATAGAACAAAATCAACTCCCGGGTCAATCCATGCTTTGGGGAGGGGCAGATAAACTCCAGAGGAAGCTGTGAGCCCAAAGCTTTGCCAGGCTCATCTCCATCCCACACTGGCTCCCTGCTCACAGCTCTTTCCAATGCTTCCCACAAGAGGATCTGGGTCTAGAGGGGCTCTGGCAGAAGATGCCCAGTGGAAGTAGGCAGAGGACACCAATCTTGGGATCAGGATTTCTTTACTCATCTGTGAAACTTCCCCTAGCCCACATTTTCCTCCAAATCACAAAGAAGGTGATCCAGTTAAGGAACTTTTTCCTATGTATGTCCTAATATGCTGCCAGTTTTTGTAGCTACTGCCCAGACAGAGGCCCCATGATATTGCCCAGTTCCACCATCCACCCCACACAACCCCCAGTGATGCTGTGGGGCTTGGCCAGGTGAGGACATAGAGACTCACTGAAGGCCTTGCAGATGAAGATGGCTTCAACAGAGGAGGTGCAGAACTGAATGAACTCATAGTTTTGGTAGAAGTCACTGATGCACTGGCCCAAGCAGTAATTGGGTAGGACGATGAAAACTTTATCCAGGGTTTTGGAGAGGTCCACCAAGCCCAGCTCTGAAAGAGAACAGGTGGATCAATGGATTAGAGACTGCTAGTTTGGGAGAAAAAACCCTGATACTGCCAAGTTTAGAGGGAAACCAAACACATTTTGTCACATTTAGTGGGTGACAATAGGCTATGGTAGGATTTTATGGCTATTGTGGGAACAGCCCAGGGGTGAGAGAGCCCCTTTGAGGGCTGGACCTTGTTGGTGACGGCTGGGCAGGTGCAGAGGGCAGTGACCCACCTGGGATGCTCATGATGGTGACGGCGAGGAAGGTGGCAGTGCCAGAGAGGATGTTGAAGATGGTGAGACGGGTGTAGGCTGTGGCTGCCACCGAGAAGAAGAAGCTGAGGAGGTACATGAGGGGGATGATGGCCCAGCCATAAAGGAGGAAGATCAGCATCACATCAACGAGGTGGCTGTCTTGGGTGAAGGCTTGCACGTTGAAGGCTTGGAATATCACCTGGGGCACAGCAACGTGGGGAGAAGGCACATTTGGCTTGACCTCAGGTGATGTCTCCTTGTCCCAGTGACCCAGGGTAATATTAGCACTGCACTGACCCAGACAACCCCTCATGGATGGGTCCTACCAGCAGCCCATGGCTGTCCCCACGAGAGGCCCTTTATGCGGACTGGGACGCAGAAAGGCAGATCAGGAGAATTCCTCTCCAAGATTCCACGGATTTAACATTTTCTAGTCCCAATAGCAAAGTGTTCAGCTCCCAGAGGCAACTGTCCCAGCTAGTTGGCCATAGTCCAGCTCGCAGCAGGACTAAGGGACAGCTTTCTTGCTGGTCCTTTCTACAGAGACAATGGCAGTGGCCTTGTCCTTCTCCATCCCAGAGGAGCAGCACCCAGCACTCCCACCAAGGGGAGGGCATTGGGGTGCCAGGGGTGACTCACCAACATCAGAGCACAGGGGATGAGGAAGTTGATGATGTCCCACAGCAGGGCAGAAAGCCAGAAGTTGACCACGTAAACGCCGCTGACAAACTGGACATGCTTGGCCTTGATGGCGCGTTCGCTGACCAGCAGCAGCGCGAAGGTGCTGGCGAGGGAGGCCATCCCATACAGCAGGTTGATGGCAATGGCAAACCCAGTCTGGCCTCTGTGGGGACAGAGGGACACCTTAGGGCACGGACACCTCAGCAAACCAATGCTGAGGCTACACACGGACAGCACAGAATCATAGAATAGTCTCAGACGGGACCCACAGGGATCATCCAGTCCAAGCCCTGTCCCTGCACAGACACCCCAACAATCCCACCCTGTGCATCCCTAAGAGTGTTGTCCAAACACTCCTTGGAGCTCATGGCAGCTCTGGCAACCATGACCATTCCCTGGGGAGCCTGGTCAGGGCCCAGCACCCTCTGGGGGAAGAACCTTTTCTTGATTTCCAGTCTAGCCCTCCCCTGACATAGCTTCAGCCATTCCTTTGGGTCCTGTCTCTGGTCACAGGGAACAGAGATCACCACATGCCCCTCTACTGCCCCTCTTGAGGAAGCTGTGGTCAGCACACCCACACTGGGTTTCTTGAAGAGGCTACACTCTGCCAACATGCTGAAGAAACACTCAAGGGAGACAATAAACCCCCAGGCACAGCCCACCCTGCACACAAAAACCTCACCCTGCCTTGGTGACGTCCCAGACACGGCCCCTCTGGTCTAGGTGAGGTTCAGAGACCCTGGAAGTGGGGTTTTGTGAAGAGCACAGCCACATGGCCTCCTCTACCATAAGCACCCAGGAAAAACTAACCCCAGCCAGTATCTTGAGGGGAACAGCCAACATCTGAGATGTGCATGTGGTGGAGTGGCTGCCAGGGTCAGCAGGGAAGTCATCCCCACAGCCTTACTCTCCTGACCTCCTGAGTGCACTCACAGCTACATTTGGGTCTGAGAAGCTCCAGCCTGGCTTCTCCACTGACCCCAGTACAACCAAGCCAACCTGCACCCACGGGAGCCCTGAGCCCTAGCAGGAAAGCGAGCCCTGTGCCATCATCACACATACTCCATGAGCTGGTCCTTGGCCTTCTCGGTGATGTTGCGGGGCTGGGGGTAGTTGGTGACGGTGATGGAGGCATTGGGGCCTGCCAGCAGCCTGAGGATGGCGCTGTCAGCCAGCATCAGGGCGGTGGCTGGGGAGTGGTAGGCCTGGTTGTTGAAGAGAGCCGTGACCAGTGTGCGGTTCCCCGCGCCCTCGAAGGAGGCAGCTGCAATGTAGTGCTCGTTGAAGGCTCCTCCTTCCTCAGAGGCTCGGGAGATGAGGTACTCCTCCAGCCCACCTGCTGAACACCACTGCTGTTATGGGTGGGCTTCCATCACACCACAGCTGGCTGAGGCCAACGGGAAAAGACCCCCAAGCAGACTCAGCCCTGGTGGCCCACCCTAGTCCTGATCGCAGAAACACAGATCCATAGAATCTCCTGAGTTGGAAAGGACCCACAAGAATCATCAAGTCCAACTCCTGGTCCTGCAGAGAACACCCCAACAATCCCACCTGGGAGCATTGTCCAAAGCTCTTTGAGCTCTGGGAGCATTGGGGCCACAACAGTTCCCTGGGGAGCTTGTTCCAGTGGCCACAAACATGGGGTTATGGAGAAGACAGCTCTGCTCAGGTGAGGAGAGGTCCTGCCAGTGATGCGACACTCCCACACAGGAAAGAAAAGCATCAGATATGCCACAGCTGGGACCTAAACCACCCACACCAGTGGCCCCTGGACACCCCACCAGACACCACCTGCTCCAGGGGTGCTCCCTGAGCCCTCACCCAGCACCTCCAGCGGTGACTGATGCTGGGCCTCCAGCAGGTCCACGTACTGCTCCACCAGCCTGTGTGGCAGCCCCGCAGGGCCCGACACCGAGAAAGGCACGATGGTCTGGCCGTAGGGCTCCAGGGTCAGCCGCAGCAGGGACGAGTCCCGCGGGCCCGGAAAGGTCTTGGCCACGATGAGGGCAAAGGCAGTGAAGATCAGAGGCACGAGGAACTGCGCCGCCACCATCTTCCAGTTGCGCCAGCTGTACATGGCCCGCTTCATGAACATGGCGTAGAACTGCTGGCAGCACAGGTAGAACTGCGAGGGGAGAGACCAGGTCATGGTGAGCCCTGCCAGCTGTGGATACATCACCCCATGCAGCTGATGTGGGAGATGACCCCAAACCACCCCCCATCCTGTACGCATCTGCCAGCCCACAGCAGAGTCTGCTCTCCAGCTAAGCCTATAAAGGGATTAGCAGGGCAGCTGCCTAACTCCAGCACTTGCAATTCTGTAGCTTCTGAACAAGTCACAGTCACTTTGAGATCTCAGGTGTTAAAAGAAGCTTTAGCTATGACCTTTAGCTTCCTCCACCTCCCAGCAGCTGAGGCTCCCAAACAGGATTACTGCAGGGCAGCTGTCGGCCAGAGCAACCAGGTGAGACATCTGCGAGTGCCCAGCTCACCCCCTGCAAACACCTTCTGTGCTTTTCAAACCCAACAACATCCTTCTCCCCCTCTGCCTTTGAGATGTGTCCTTGAGAAGACATGGGTTATTGATCACAGGCGCTGAGGCAGCGAGGCATGAAGGGCTGCCAGGGAACTGGAACACAAGCCTAGTGAGGGAAGGAAGATGGATTCTCTCATCTTCCTTCTGGAAAATCACATTAGATCACTGTGAAGAGCTACTCAGACCCCAAGATTAACACAAAGAGGGTGGACCAACCCTAAAAATTATTTGCAGATTCCAACTTGATCTTTCAATTTGATGTTCCAAACCACAAGCAACCATGGGGGACGCTCCACCTGGTAACCCTACTTCAAACCTCCCCCTTCACATGTCCCCTCCCCGTTGGTGCTGCACCAGCCCCCAGCACTCACCCCGGTGTTGAGCTTGATGCTGGAGCAGTCCTCAGTAATGAGCGCCCCGCTGTCGTCCGTCATGTCCGTCATGCCACTCAGGCTGCTGGAGTCATCCATGGCCCAGTCGTTGGAGCGTCTCTCATGCTGGTACTGCAGGGCAGGCAGCTGGATGGCCTGGATATCCATGCTGGAGTCCACCAGCTTCCCAACCCTGTGCCAGGAGGGAAAGCGGGTGATGAAACAGAGATCCAGACAGGATACAACTGTTCTGAGCTGGGGAAGCCAAAACCAAGAGACCAAAGCCAGCAAAGTGCCCCGGAGAGTTGTGCTGGACATCACCAGAGCACAACGGGCACTGGTCATCCCTCCACCTACCTGAGGAACACCTCCTCCATGGTGGTGACCGAGGCGCCATAGCTGGCAATGCCCAGCTCCTCCCGCCTCTGCTCCAGCTCCGTGAACAGGGCCTCAAACCTGGGTGGAGAAGGGAGATGTCAGACCTCTCTGTCAACCAACACTCATGGGAGGGGGCACTCAGGGGTAAAGACCCTCTGGGCATCAGTCCTGCAGCTGGCTGGAATCCTGTATCCAACTCCAGGGCAACCTGTGACATTGAGCACACCCCTGTCCCCGAGGGCAGATTTTGGGCTCCACTGGCTGTTTGTTCTTGCCTCAGCTATCACAGAATCATGGAAACACAAAAAGGTTTGAGTTGGAATGGACCTTACTGACCATCTCATCCCACCCCCTGCCATGGGCAGAGACACCTTCCACTGCTGCTCCATAACATATCCCAGGCTCCATATACCCCAGGCTGCTCCAAACCACATCCAATCTGGCCTTGGACACTTCCAGGGATCCAGGGGCAGCCACAGCTGCTCTGGGCACCTTGTGCCAGGGGCTCCTCACCCTCCCAGGGAACAATTCCTTCCCAATATCCCATCTAACCCTGTCCTCTGGCAGTGGGAAGCCATTCCCTGTGTCCTGTCCCTCCATCCCTTGTCCCAAGTCCCTCTCCAGCTCTTCTGGAGCCCCTTTAGGCACTGAAAGGGGCTCTGAGGTCTCCCTGGAGTCTTCTCCAGGTGAGCACCCCCAGCTCTCCCAGCCTGGCTCCAGAACAGAGAGGCTCTAGTCCTTGGAGCATCTCTGTGGTTTCCCTGGACTTGTTCCAGGAGCTCCAGGTCCTGCTGCTGGTGCCTCCAGACCAGGAGGGAGCACTGCAGGCAGGGTCTCACGAGAACAGAGCAGATGGAGACAATCAGCTCCCCTGACCTCCTCGGTCCGTACATCTGATTTCAGAGCCAGAACATCCTGCCTCATCTGTGCCACCCTCAGCACTACAGGAGGAACTGAATCCCATTTCCCATGACCAGCACTGATGCAGGGGCAGCTCCCCTCACCAGCAAGCCTGTGAGATAGTGTGTGAAGATAAGGGAACCCCCTCAGGGAGGAGCAGCAGAGGACAATGCCACTACCTGTGTGTGCTCTCCTTGGGCAGGATGAAGGACAGCTCTGCCCCGGCATTGCTCTCCATGGTGGCGTTGGGCACGTACTGGCAGATGAGGCGGGAGATCTCCCCCAGGTTGCAGTAGGGCTCCTTCACCATCACCATGTGATACCCTGCCCCTGGGGGGAGCCACGAGAGAAGGGAGAGCAGGGTCAATCCCAGCCCAGCCTGGAGGTGGGGCTGGAACAGAGAGGGATGCACAGGCACCGCTTTGCACCAGACACAGACACGATGCAAGAGCAAATGTGGAGATGGGCCTCAGGAGAGGCTGAACAGCAGGATGGGGAGCAGCCAGCCATCAGGCGAGGAGCAGTGGATCCCCTCCCTGTTCTCCATCCCCCTGCTGCTCCTCCCTGGGCAGCAAAAGACGTGGAGCACTGCCTGCTGCTGCCGTACCATATTTGCGCTTGAGGAAGAGCGAGGAGCCACAGCACTGCAGCTCGCCCTTGGCCATGATGGCTATGCGGTCCCCCAGCAGGTCTGCCTCGTCCATGAAGTGAGTGGTCAGCAGGATGGTTCTGTTGCTCCTCTGCTGCTGCAGGAGATCCCACGTAGCTCTGCGAGAGGCTGGGTCCATCCCTGACGTTGGCTCATCCAGCATCACCACCTGCACCACAGGAGATGGGTGCAGGTCAGAAAGGGCTGGGAGAGGCCCAGCAGCACAGAAGGGGACAACCTCAGGGCCCAGGAGGAGCCTTGGCCTCACAGCAATGACCTCAGGGAGCAGCTACAAGACAGCAGAGCCTGAGGGCATGGCCCTCAGAGCGAGGGTGCTCCTGCCTGTTCCCTGCTCTCCTTGCTTCTCCCACCGGCTCACCATAGATGAGGAACAGCCTCAGAGCCACTCCAAGGAGCTGCACTGGCCCCGGGTGCAAGGGGAGCCCACCAAAGCCACCTGCCTTGGAGTCCCCGATGAGGGCGATGCCGATGGACAGCTTGCGCTTCATGCCCCCGGAGAGAGCCTTGGACAGGGAGTGGCGCTTGTCCTCCAGGTTGAGGATCCTCAGGATGTGGCTGATCTCCTCAGGACACTTGGAGGCTGGGTATCCCTTCAGCTGCCAGACAGGGAAAGGGAGAGATGAGCCCACCTGTAGGGCTGCCAAACCCCATTCCCTCCTCCATACAAGGACAGGAAAGCAGGGAAGCAGAGATGGACTCCTGCCCACCCCTGCAGGAGCTGGCACAGCTGCCAGGGGTGGTTTCACGGAGCTGTGCCATCTGAGACCCTCCACTTCTCCACCAGCCTGCAACTGAGGTGGGAAGAGGATGCAAGGGCTGTTCTGCTTATCAGAAATCCTGGAATGGTTTGGGTTGGAAGGGTCCTTCAAGATCATCTAGACCAATTGCCCTGTCATGGGCAGGGATACCTTCCACTGTCCCAGGCTCCTCCAAGCCCTGTCCAACCTGGCCTCGGACACTTCCAGAGATGGGGCAGCTACAGCTTCTCTGGGCACCCTGTGCCAGGGCCTCATCACCCTCACAGGGAAGAATTTCTTCTGTATATCCCATTTAACCCTGTCCTCTCTGTGTGAAACATTCCCCATTGTCTTGTCATTCCAGCACCTTGTCCAAAATCCCTCTCTTGGAACACCTGTAATCACTGCAAGGGACTCCAATGTCACCCTAGAGCCTTCTCTTCTCTGGGTGAACAGCTCTCCCAGCTCCAGAGCAGAGATGTTCCACCCTCTGATCATTTTTGGACCCACTTGATAGATCTCACCACACTTCCTCACCTCCAGGTGCTTCCCCCAGGGCTGCCCCCCTGCTCAGTGCCAGGCTCACCCCTGCATAGAAGTGGAGGTGCTCTTCCACTGTCATGTTGTCGAAGAGGACGTCGTGCTGGGGACACAGCCCCAGGCTCCGGCGGATCAGGACCATGTCCTGGGAGATCTCGTAGCCATTGATGTAGGCCTGCCCGCCCGTCGGGGAGTGCAGACCTGTGGGGAGCAGGACACAGCAGCTCAGGGTGACTCCAGTGGCAAAGAGCCAGTGGAAATGTGGAGGATCCTGATGAGCATCCCCCCCTGCCACCAGCTTTTTGCCAAGAAACAGAGCAAGTCCGTCTCGTGCTCAGGCTGGGGTACAACAGCTTCCTCCTGCCTGCAGGATGGGCTGCAGGGCACCCACAAGTTGGAACTGAGCCCGCCAGTGCAGAAAGGAGAGGAACAGGCAGGTCAAACATGGTTCTGAGCTGTGCAGAGAGCCAGGCAGGGCCAGGGCAGAGCTCCAGGAAGGTCCCGTGAGCCCCCTGGGTTGCCAGGAGCAGCTCAGAGCAATAGAGAACAGAAAAGGACCGTCCAAGGTCACTGTGTCCATCGTGCCAAAATAGGTATCCTGGAGCCCAGCAGCTCAAGAATGACAAACACCAGTTCTATCTTATCTGCCTTATCATGGCAAAGCCTACAGAGAGCAATCCTACAGCAGGTCCAGTCTCTTCTCACGGCTCTCCAGCACAAAACCTAGCTGTCATTTCACCAACTGGCTGACCCCACTCTTTTGGAGGGCTGAGCAGAGACCCCCCACGCTCCTTCCATCTCCCTCTCACTACCCTGGCACTCCTGGCCAATAGCTCAGCAAACTGAAGGTGCTCCAAGGAAGATCAAAACCCCCTCCATGCCCTCAGAGACAGGGTCTGGCTCTTCTTTGAGGGTCAAGCCCTCAGTTCCTGCAGCAGGATGCTCCTACCTGTGAGCATGGACAGAGTGGTGGTCTTCCCAGCACCGTTGTGTCCCAACAGGACAGTGATCTGCCCTTCATACATGTTCACTGTCAGGTCCTTCACTGCCTCTTTTGTCTTGTTTCCCACTTTGAAGACCTGTGGAGATCACATCCATGAACTGGTGCTTCACTTCAGGCAAGTGCCTCAGTTCCACACAGCAGGCAAAGCCCAGGATGCTCACAGGGTGTTAGCAGTAGACAACAGGTCTAATTCAGGTTAAATTCAGATGTCAACAAGTTAAATACAGATGTCACTGCACCTCTAAGTACCCAGCACTTCATCCCACCACAAAATGCAGCCAGCTCTGGGGAAGAGCCATACCTAGCCCTAGGGCAGCACAAGGATACAGAAGATGTCTGCAGGCAACAGATTTTACAAAATCAACATTATGGTGTGTTTGTGCCCTGCTGGGCAGTCAGTACCTTGGATAGGTGCTTTATTTTGATGCCTGACACGAGGTCAGCTGGTTCCTCCTCAATGTACTGACTCTTCAGGGCTTTCTCAGGGTCCTCCTCCTCCTCCTTCTCTTTCCCCACAACAGTCCTGGGCCGCCCACACCAGTATGAGGGCTGGTGGAGGAAGGGAGAGGCAGAAATCAGGCACAGACAGAGCCCATCTCTTCTTCCCAGCCTTGGCCACCCTCCTCCTCCCACAGACACCTCCCAAGGATGTCCCAGACTGCTCTCCTTGGCTTGGGAATTACCAACCAGAACAGAGCAGCCAGGGCTGAAATGATGGAACATCTCCTCCTGCCCTCCTGCCTTCCCCCATCTCCCCCTTACAGCAGGGCTGCCTGTGATTACACAGCAGCTTTTCCCCAGCTTCATCTCCATAGAAAAAATTCCACTGAGAAGAAAAATCACTCAGGCAGAATCATTCTGCCCAGGAGAGCCAACTCTCTCCTTCCAAAACCACCCCTTCTAAAACCGCTGAAAAACTCTAAATACAGCCTGGGGTCCAGCTGCTGCAGTTACAGCCCCTTTTTATTGACCTGGCCCTCCAGGAATGAAACTAAGTGTTTGGGACCTTAAATCCTGGTGGGAATAACAATTCAGTAACTCATGGATACAAAATCATCTTTTGTCAATGGCTGCATCTCTGTTTCCCTGGTCTGACTGCAGGAGGGAGTGAGATGCTGAAGTGAAACCACTCTGGGATGAGAATTTGGAAGGGAGAAGGAAAAGCCTCTCTGTCAAATAACAAAGGGTTCATCTCCAGTATCCAAACAGAACATATCCTCTCTGCAGCCATGAAGCCACGGTGCCCACTGCAGCTGCAGCTGCAACGGGTGATGCCAAGTGCTTGGCTTGGCAGAGTGAGGGCAGCTCAGCTGACAGGGTGACAGTTGTCACCCACCCCTGGCACGTGGCAGCTGGCAGTGGGACACAGGTCATCATGCCTGCCTGCATGGCAGCACTCGGGGGTGTCAAATAGCTGGATCTGGTTGCTCCCACCTGGGGTTTCTCTCCAGTGCCTTTGTTTAGGCCTGGAGACATTTAAGAACACCCTGCATGCCAGGAAGTGCTGGGAGAGAGATTTAAAGCCAAGACGACCTTCATCCACAGTAAAAACCTATATCAGCCTTCAGAGTGGACA
>JANPWX010000513.1:277838-293123 GCA_024734555.1 Trochalopteron elliotii
TAGATGGAGGGAAAAGAGGCACGGACACCTCGAGGCTCTCCACCCCACCATGCTCCTTCCATGCCATTCTCTGCCACTGCCTGGGAAGAAATGATCCCTTCTCCAGCATCATCCCTCCATCACTACAGCCACCAAGCTACTGCCACACTTAGTAAATGCATGGCTCTGCTGGAACCAACAGCAGACTCTTTTAAATTAAAGAAATAAAAGATATATGTTGTGAAGGAGGAAATGCAATGGTTCCCATCCACTAGAACAGAATTCCTTTGGTAATGAAAGTGAGGATGGCATTTTGCACAGCCCAGGGGCACAGGCACAAGTTCAGAGAGCCCTGGTATGAGAGCAATCAGCTCTAGTAAGAAGGAAAGTGCTTCTCCCTGATGTCTTTCCACCAAGCCAGTCCCACCCCACCACAAAATCAGGCTGACAGGACGAGGATGCTCCTCTCCCAGGAACAGATGGCCCTGCTCACCTTTCCCTTCAAACATGCCGATGAGCTGTGCCCCCATGGCCATGGCCACGTTGGAGATGAGGCAGGATGCCAGCTTCTGGCTGTGGGACATCAGGTCGTAGCGGGGCGAGATGAAGAAGTAGGGGATGTAGGAGAAGAAGTAGAGGAAGCCGCCAGCAGCAGCTGCGACGTTTGCTGCCAGCACAGGGAAAAGCAGGAGGGAAAATGTCAGGATGATGCCATCCAGCACCCCTCACCAGCTTCCCATCCAGGGACGTTCCAGATTTGTGCACAAAGCATGGTTATGTGGGGGCAGGACATGCCAACATCCCACAGCAAGGCAGGAGACTGACACCAACCCCAACCCTATGGTGGGCAGCTGCAGAAGCCCCCTGCCCATCCCAGAGCAGAGTCTGGGGCCAAGCCAGCCAGATAAGGGCCCTAAGACAAGAGTGGGTCATAGTACCAGGGATTGGTCCGGATTGGAAAGGACACTAAAGACCACCTTGTCCCATGCCCTGCCATGGGAAGGACACCTTCCACTAGACCAGGCTGCTCCGAATCCCATCCAGCCTGGTCTTGAGCACTGCCAGGGATGAGGCAGCCACAGCTTCTCTGGGCACCCTGTGCCAGGGCCTGTTCACCCTCACCACCAAGAATTCCTTCCCAATATCCCACTTATCCCTGCCCTCTGGCAGTGGGAAGCCATTTCCCCTTGTCCTGTCCCTCCAGGCCCTTTCTTTATACCCTTTGAAGTTTGAGTCTGCTTTGCTTTTTCTCCCAATCCTATCTCACAGCAGGAAAAGAGTAAATAATTCTAGTGGGCACTCAAACCACCACACCAATTGGTGCTGTGACTCAGATCCAAAAATCGTTGAACCTGAGACCACTACATGACCCTTGTCCCCAGTCCCTCTCCAGCTCTCCTGGAGTCCCTTTAGGCCCTGGAAGGGGCTCTGAGCTCTCCCTGGAGCCTTCCCTTCTCCAGGTGAACACCTCCAGCTCTTCCAGCCTGAATCCAGAGTAGAGGGGCTCCAGCCCTTGGACCTGCTCTGGTTTGGGAAGCAACAATACCCACATCCCTTTCTACATACTGTGTGGAAAATGCAGCCAAAAATGGGAAGAAATGCCCAAGTCTAAGGGGTCAATAACAAAAGGAGGCAGCGTGGGGGGACTCACCTCTTGAGAAGAAGGTGCTCACCATGAAGTTGAAGGAGATGGAGGAGATGGAGAAGATGGCAAGGAAGGTGAACACCAGGGTGGGGTCACTGTTGGTGAGCACTGCTCCCTGTTCGCTCACCTGCCAAGAAAATCTTGTGAAGCCCAGAGCTGCTGGAGCTAGTCGTGGCTTTAGCAGCACAGACCTGATGTTCTCCAAGTGTTGGAGACAAACTGAGATGGGTGAGAACACCCAGAAACTCCCAGACCACTCCAGATTGCCCTTGTGTGATGCAGGGTCTAAGGGGCAGGGGACACCCTGGCCAGCACCCAGACAGCCCCTCCTGCTTCTCCTGGTGTGGGCACATCCAGAGGGGAGAGCTTCAGGCCCTCCAGAGGCTGTGGGAGCAGGGTTGTCCTGCTCTGCATGCAGTGTCCCTGGGGCTCCAATCCCCACCTCCCTCCCTGGGGAGTCACCCCTGCCATGAGTGCAACTGTGGGGCAGCACTGCCCATCTCAGTCTGGGAAACCCAAACTCCAGTCTTTGGAGGAGCCCTGGGACACCAGGACGGCCCCATGGTGGAGTGGCCCTGTCATCCCTGTGCCTTGCCCCACAGCCTGTGGCCTGGGGACAGATGCTCACCTTGACACAGAAGAGCACAGTGACGAAGAACACGGACACCAGGAGGAAGAGGAAGAACATGAGGAACCAGGCACTCCAGTGCAACCAGTTGCTGAGGCCCATCATGTGCATGTACTCCTGTGGGAGGTCACAGTGTCACCCAGGGCTGCACTTACACTCACCAGGCACAGCTGGGGCAAGGCTGAGGTGGCTTTGCCTCGTGGCACAAGCAGAGAGGTGGCAGCCCCAGGTACCATCAGAGTGGTCCTGCACAGCCACCAGCATGGCATGGTGTCTCCCACCACCCCAAACAAGGGCTGCCACCACTGCAGGAGTCCCCAGAGAGCTGAGCTGAGCCCAAACCCAGAGCAGGGTGCCAGTGGTGCCACTGGGGCCACCCAGCACAGGGCAGGACACCCAACATCTGAGGAAAGCCAAGCCCTGCTGTTGTAACCATGTAGCCGAGCTCCAGGTGCTCCCACAGCACATGCATAATGCAAAAATCTTCCTTCCAACAGGCTGAACTCCTGAATACACAAACTCAGGAACACATACATGTTGCCGTCTCTTACAGCCCAGGAGAAACACCATCCCTGTGGTCCAGCACCCTCGGGATGCACAGCCAGGAGAGCCCAGCCTACTCATGGCAGCAAGATTAGCAAGATTCTTCCCTGGGACTTGCTAATCCGCTGCCATCCTCACCTCCTGCTCACTGGCTCTACATCCAGCAGGGATTTTGTTCCTAATCTAAAGACATCATCCATTGGGAAAGGCTGCAGAGGGAGGGGAGCACATCCCAGCACTCACCTTCAGCTTCTTCTCCTTCTCGTGGACGACGGCGCGGACGATGTTGAGCGAGGTGTAGGTGAAGCTGAGCATGAGCAGCAGCGGCAGCTGGTTCTGGATGGCCAGCAGGAAGAGGTCGTTGACGTAGGCCGGGAAGGGGAAACGCTGCACCACCACAGTGATGTTCTCCAGCAGGCTGGCAGAGCTGGCATTGGCGTGGTACTGCATGATGGCCCTGTCCACTGCGTGCTGCACCGCCAGGAACCCCTCCCGGAGATAACCTGTACGGCAAGAACCACCGGGGATAGAGACGGCTCTGGGCTTTGGAGGGACAAACAGCCTTCGTGGGAAGGATTGCACGGGAAGAAGAACAGGGACTAAAACTGCAGTGCAGAGGAAAAGCCATATAACCATCACACAGGGGACTGGGGAAGGATTGATAACCACAGCAAATTCATGGAATCGCTGGTTTGGGCTGGAAGGGATTTAAAGTTTATCTTGTTCCACATCCTGCCGTGGGCAGGGACACCTTCCACTAGACCAAACCAGTATCTTGCACAACCATCACTTAGAAGGAGCTGCCAGGAAAACTCTGTTCGTGGTTGCTGTCCTGCAGCATGGCTGTGACTTTGTAATGGGGAGATTCTCTGTCACCACCACCCACAAGTCACTGGGCTTGTGTTTCACCCCTTTTTCTTAGTAAACCAAAAGAATAAACAATGCTACACAGGTTGCAGTGAGAAAAAGTATATCCTGTGACTCACACATGTGGCTTAATTTTTTGTGCATTGGAAAACACTGAAAATATTTTAATTTCCCTACAGTACCTCCCAAGTGGGAAGGGACCCACAAGGATCATGAGTCCAACCCTGTCCCCACACAGACACCCCAACAATCCCACCCTGTGCATTCCTGAGAGCGTTGTCCAAAGGCTTTTGAAGCTCTGGCAGCCTTGGGGCCATGCCCATTCCCTGGGGAGCCTGGGCAGTGCCCCAGCACCCTCTGGGGGAAGGACTTTCTCCTAATATCCAATCTAAACCTCTCCTGACACAGCTTTAGATAACAAAATAAACTTAAAATAGTTCATTTTTAGGTGGAATTGCTGCCAAGTGTTACCTGAACAGGAACTTAAGTTCTCTTACAAAACCCCAAATGAACATTTTGAACGTCAGTCAGCTAAAATGACCCACAGAGAGAGAAGATAAAAGTGGAATTATGAGTTTGGGAACTTTGATATTAACTCATGTACTGAGCAAACACTCCTGGGACTCTGCTTTATTTACACACTGTGAGCAAAACCCGTTTGCCCACTTCCTTGCCCTCACTCTCCCTGGACACTGCAATCGAACACAGAGAGAGAAATCCCACTGAGGGAAATATTCCCTTTGCCACCGCAGAAGTTCCCAAAAATCCAGTCCTAAGCCAGCACCAGCTCCAGCAATGTCCCTGCTGGCTCCTGCTCTGCCAGTGGTTTGGCTGCCCTTAAACACCTCAAACCACAGAACTGCTCTATTTACTTTTCAAGTACTTAAGCAGTACACTAAACGCCGGGCAGTTTGGATCATGAAATGAAATTTCCATTAAAAATTGAAATGGGAAAAAAATTAAAATTGAAAACTATTCATGCACATTAAAATTTATTCTTCTCCAACCCTGCTCAGCAGAGGTGCCCAGAGGCCAAGCAGTGCCCATGAAATCACAGGATAAAATTTAAATAAAGGATAGTTATAAGGAACATAACAAAATTGTAAATATAGTCCAATTATATCTAAGTAATAAACAATAATTCAACAAAATAAAAACATATGATTTAATATATAAATATTAAGAAGCTCTATAGCTATTAATTAATTAATATTTAAATATTAAATTATAATTGTGCCATTATTTGATGAATTGATTATATATGCATAAAACTGAGTATAAACATATATACAAGTACATAACCATTTAACTATTTATGTATTCATAAAGATTTATATGTAAATTTACAATTTTTAATACCTATATAAATATTTAATCACTTGCCCATATTTATATAAAATAAATATAGGCTTATAATAAAAAATATTTAATTGTTTGTCTCATACAGATATAAATTTAACGCTGGTGTAAATATAAATCAATACTTCATTACAATTAAATGAATTTTAAAATTTCTTTTAAATGAACCTATTTATTTAACAGCTCGGAGCCTGCCAGGTGCTGTAGGAAGGTGACCCCGTGTCCTCAGCCGTGCTCACCTGGTGTCCCCCCATCGGCAAACTTGGCCTCGCGGGGCCCGGGCAGCTGGAAGAGCGGGAAGAGGTAACTGGTGTGCCAGTCCCGGTCCAGGTTGGGGTTCAGCCCCGTCTGCTCGCTCCGCGGGGCATTCCTGGGGCTGTACTTGAAGCGCAGCTCATACTCCACCTGCAAGGAGTGTGAGGAAGGTCAGGGATGGGTGGGATGGACGCCAGTGACACCACAGAATCACAGAATGTGTAGGTTGGAAGAGACCTTCAAGATCATCGAGTCCAACCCAGCCCCAACACCTCAACCAGATCATGGCATCAAGTGCCACATCCAGTCTCTTTTTAAACACATCCAGGGATGGTGACTCCACCACCTCCCTGTGCAAACCATTCCAGTATTTAATCACTCTTTCAGTGAAAAACTTCTTCCTAATATCCAACCTATATTTCCCCTGACACAGCTCAAGCCTGTGTCCTCTCCTTCTGTCAGTTGCTGCCTGGAGAAAGAGACCAACCCGCACCTGACCACAGCCACCTTTCAGGAGATCGTAGAGAGTGATAATGTCACCTCTGAGTCTCCTTTTCTCCAGGCTAAACAACCCCAGCTCCCTCAGACGTTCTTCATATGGCTTGTTTTCCAAGCCCTTCACCAGCTTGGTTGCCTCCTCTGGACACATTCAAGCATCTCAATGTCCTTCCTAAACTGAGGGGCCAGAACTGGACACAATACCCAAGGTGTGGTCTCACCAGTGCTGAGCACAGGGGAAGAATGACCTCCCTGCTCCTGCTGGTCACACCATTCCTGATCCAGGCCAGGATGCCACCTGGATGGGGGATGCTGTCCCCACCTTCCCCGGGCTCACCTGGAGGGGCAGCGGGGCCGAGCTGTGCGGGAAGCGGTGCCGGAACACGACGGCGGCCAGGACGCCGCCCGAGCGGTTGTCCAGCCTGACATACTCCTCGAAGTCCCGCTCCGAGGGGAAGCCTTGAGCTGTGGAGGGGAAAACAGGGAGATGCAGGGATGGAGCACAGCAATGCAGCATGCATTGGTGCTCAGCCATCACCAGGAGCATTGCTGGGTCCATGACAGGAGGGATGTGCCGTGCCTGCTGTCAGACACGGGGGAGTTACACAGGATGGTGCCCTGTGTATGCATGCAGACATTCTTCCTCCTTTAGAGTAGGAGTCCGCTTTCCCACAGAAAATCCTAACAGTTTGGAACACCAAGTGCTAAAATTTTCTGTGCCAAAAGATTTCCAAAAATACTCTTTCATAGGGAAGCAGTGCCACCTTCTTTAACTGTTTTAGGGTGATATTTTTCTAGATGGAAACTGCAATAAAATGAGACCAAAAAGCAACACCAAATCCTGTCATTTTAGAGAAAAAAAAAGAAAAAAAAAATCAAACTATACCCTTGAATTTCAGAAAAAAATGGTGTTCCAGGAGCATGAGGATTTAGAATCAGTCACAGAATGCTTTGGGCTGGAAGGGACATGAACGACCATCCAGCTCCAAGATCCTGCCATGGGCAGGGAAACCTTCCACTGGACTGCGGAGTCTTTCATGCTATTAAAGGAATTCCTAACTGCTCTTCCCTGGAAAAGTGAAGGATAAAGATACACCAGGTGTGAAGAAGGCTTCTCCCCCATGGACACTTGCAGACATTGTGCAATCTTCTCTCTGGGTTTCACAAGTCCATCACCCACCCCATGGCATCCCTTTTCCCTGTTTCCCCACTGGACATGGGGCCTGGTGTCCTGTTCCTCTCTTCCCTGTGGTCACTTGTCCCCTGCCCTGCCCCCTGTGCCACCCACAAACCTCAGACCCTGTATAACTGAGAAAAACCACATGCTCCTCCCCTCTGGCTCTGGATTCACCTTCAGCACACTGGAATAAACACTTGCTGGAAATTGATTTGGGCTGGGAGCCTTCTGCCTCTTTGCTGAGCCAGCCTTGTAACGTGTGTGGCTGTGTGAGCTTGAATTGCTGCCTGAGCAGTTCCCAAGCAGTTTCTCTACTGGAGAGGCTGACTGGCATCTAGAAGGGCCATGGCTGCACTCAGAAAAAACACACTGTTACACTGGACCAGGCTGCTCAGAGTAAAGATTCACACCAATTTCTGGTGTGGAAGGGGCAGCCCCAGCGCTGCTCACCTCTGATGTTGATGGGCAGAGCTCTTTCCACCGCCTCGGCGATGCTGCGGACGGCGCTGCTGTTGGAGGGGACATAGGCCAGCTCCCAGGGGTTGCTGGCATGGTGGGAGGAGAAGAAGCTGGGCAGGTCATCCACAGACTCGGGGGGATAGAGGGTGGCGTTGGGGTGGCTGACGGAGTGCACGCGGTGCCGCAGCGCGATCAGGATGGCGGCAAAGAGCAGCGGCAGGCACACCTCGATCACCGTCACCAGGATCTGCCGCTTCTGCAGGGCAGGGGAAAGATACAAATATGGGCATAAGGATATAAAATATACTATGCATCTATATATACACAGACATCTAGATATCTACCATAGGTATGTATCTATACACAGATACCTATCCATATATAGTACACTGTCTCTCAAGAGATAAAAAAGAAGATGCAAACACAGAAGGTTGATGAGCACAGTCATGAGGTTCAGGGCATGAGAACACCAAGGAGCAATACCATTCTTGCATTCCACAAGGTTTCACAACCTGGGTTTTTCCAGAGGCCAGGAATGACACTGTGCTGGTTCCCACATCCTTGAGGACTCTCCAGCCAAGGTGTCCCCTACCCTAAGCATTGCTCCAGCTCAAACCAGCCTCCATGAGAGCTTTCTTCACCACGCTGCTGGGTTGAATGACCAAGGCTGGTCCTTTGCTTCTTTCCTGTGCCCTGGGGCTCTGCCATGTGCAGCAACACAGCTGGAATCAGTGCAACTTTTCCTGCTGGAGCTGAGTTGCTCCAGGCAGCTGGACATGGGATCTGCATCCCAGGATGGGGCCCAGCAGAGCCTCTGGCTACAGAATGGCTACAGCACGGCAAGCACACCCACGGGCATATCCAAGCCACCACTGCACTACACACAGTGGCTCATTTTTTTTTCACTGAGGTTCAAGCAACTGGAGAATGAATTCAAGCTCTGCACTCTGGAGCTTTATCCATCAGTTCCCCCAGGGCTACCTCTCCTGCACAATGCCCCCTACCTAGTAACACCCCCCACCAAACACAGGTTTATTACCATCCAACCCAGGTCAATTAGCATTTCAAACTGATGTCCCAGGGGAAATAGTGGAAAGTGTCCCTGCCCATGGCAGGGCAGTGGGATGGATGGTCCCTTCCAATCCAAACCATTCTGTGATTTCCTCCTGCAAACTGAGCTGCCTTCACCCCAGGCCAGGCTCAAGAGCAACACAGCACACTCAGCCACAGCAGTGACAGCTCAGAGATGTCCCTGGCCAGGGGTTCATGGCTGCTCACTCGGAGCACGTGCCTGGAGCAGCAGCAGCAGCATTAACCTTTTCTAAGGCCTCTGGCTAATGCGGGCTCCACAAGACATGGGGATTTTCCACCCTCCCTTTTGCAAAGCTGGAAAGAGGAGAACCACTAGGAAAGAGGAGCACCAAGAGCTCCTCTCACAACTTTGCTGTGCAACTGGATTTTATCCAGTGGGCAGGCTCAGGTGAGCAGAGTCTCCAGTGGGGCAGGTAGGGACGCCTGAACACAGTCTGGACATCCTGGGAAGGGAGACAGCCCTGCAGGAGCCAGGGTGAATAGGATCTTGGACAGTCTGTCAGGAGATGATACAGGGACTACCATTACCCTGTCTCTCAGCACCCACTGCCAAAGCCCAAAACACCTCTTGGGGCTTCCCCTGGAAGGAACAGTCTGATATAGCCACAGCCAGGCCTGGCAGCATAGGCAGGAGGCAGCAGCTTCGGGCAGGCAAGGAAAAAGGAGCTTTCCCAAAGCCACGCTCATAAAAGTGAACGCTGCAGATGTCTGATGGGTTTATAATGCAGCCCTGGCAGCCCAGCTGCCTCCCGCTGATTTACTATTGTACTAAACCTCTCCCTGTCTCCTGGGCTGCCTCCAGAACAGCTCTCTACCTCCCTGAACTTGCAGGCTCACACACATTCACCAGCCTTGCGGCAGAAACCATTCAAGCGTTGTATTCCAGAGGTGACAGGGATACTCATCCATAATCACCACCTCCGCCTGGCCGGAGCAGCTCTGGAGAGACACGTGTGCCTGCATCCATCCTCACAGCAGGGTGGGGGTGACTTGGGAGCTCTGTGTCTTTATCAGGAACAGGACTTTTAGCTATATCCTGGCACAGTGGACCTGAGTTACCTTGTGGCCTTGGAAAAGTCACTGAGATGTGCCCCCATCCTGGAGCACACCCAGAAAACAACGCTTTTACCCTGCAGAGGGGATGGGGGATGCTCCTGGCTGTAAATCAGCCCTGCTGCCAGTCCCTTTCATCCTCTCCAGGCCCTACTCCCTGTTTTGTGCCTGCCGGAAGGCCGGGTGCAGCCAGCACTTCCCTCTTCCTTTGGCTTATTTTTACAGCAACGCTGCAGACGGGTAATTGAAAGCGCAAAGCCAAGCTGCAGCCACCCCTGCTCCCTCCTCTTCCCCCACACTCTGCCAGGGCTGACTCCGGGTCCCAGCGGAGCCACGGCATCCGCCCAGGAACACCCACACGCTGCTTAAAGGGACAGCGGCCACGGGCAGCACCAGCCGGGACCTGCTGGCCCTGAGGTCCCCAAATCCCTCAGCACCACCCAGCTGCCATGGTGGGAGGTGGGCTGGTAGTGGGTGACAGCGGTTTTATCTTTTGAAGACCCCTAAAAGCTGCTTCTGAAAGAGAGAAAACAATGGAGGGAAAAAAACCCAGAGACCCAGTGGGTTTTGGAGGCACTGGCACTTCCAGAGGAGGCTGTGCAATGAGAAGCTCAAAAAACCTATCACGGGGTGGGGTGTGGGTTACCCTGTCCCAGGAGAATGGATCTGAGCTCATTCCCAGAGGGCAGGCGGGGGATGCTGAGGACAAGGAAACTGAGTGACCCTTAAGGTCCCACAGCCCAGCACAAATTACACCACGTGCACAAATAACCCAGTTTTCCTCCTAGAGATGCCCTGTGTGCACGGGGGAGGTTTTCTGTAGGAACTAGAGGCTGGGCAAGTTCTGATGCACCCCCATTTAGCAGTGTCAGAAGCAGCCCCCCAGGCGCAGTGCCAACCTACCTGCAGGATGTAGTTCTTCCAGAGCAGCAGCCTAAACTGCCTGAGCACAACCATCCTCCCATCAGAAGGGGTCCAGCGCTGCCACCACTGCTCCACAGGACCCTGGAGGAGAGGAGAGAGCCGTGAGTGCCAGGTGCTGGTGGAGCCGGGCAGTAGGAGGGCAGCATCCCACACCCCACCCACATCCAGCTCAGGGCAGCTCTCTGCTTCCAGCCTGGTGCCACAGAAGCTGGCTTAACCCCAAACAGGGCAAAATAACCATTGTATTCCCTCCCCTATGAGTAAGAGTCCCTGGTTTCTGGCATGGCTGTTCCCAGAGATGGAAGCTGCTGTTTCAATACCCAGCCTGGGTCCTTCCCAGCAGCAGACAGGAACAGCTTTCCTCGAGCTGCAAGAGCACAGGGTTACAGAACAGCAAACACCACCCCCAGGAAGGCCATCAAACCTCTGGCAGCCCATTATTATTTTGGGATGGGTGGAGAGTCCAAGTTGTGCCTCCACCTCCTGCCGTGTGAAGGGTTGGTTCTGCAACACTGCCGGTGCTTTCCCAGCAGAAACTCTGCTTGGAGAGGAGAGGATGAGAAAAGGGCAGGGAAGCACAAGGGAAGGTCGGTGCTTGAGAACGATCCCCCGCCACCTCCTCCCCCTCTCGGGAAGTATCCGCAATCCCTTCAAGTTGTTTGTGTCTCCATTTGCAGTGGCATTTCCCGACAGAGCACTGTTGTCCCACCAGACAACAGGCTGGGATTTTGAGCTTGCAGAGCGGCACAGAGAAGAAAGAGGCAGCGCCGGCACAAGGAGAGCCTCCTGCCCGTGCTGCAGGACCCTCGGCAGCCCTTACCGAGCAGTGCCAGCCTCTGAGCACGGCAAATCCCGACAGGATCACAGCGGGCAGCTGCCGGGGTCAGCTCCCAGCCGGTGCTCCAAAGCCTGGCAGCACTGAAAGCTGCCACAGGGACACGGACAGGCACATAACCCACGAGCAACGCCCTGGCAGAGGCTCCACAGCACGTTCTCCAGCCCTGCTTGGGATGGTACCAGCTCCTTGGATGCAGCTGGCACCCAGCAACCTCAGCAGGGGTTTCAGGGTGCCACGGTAAGAGGAGGGGAAGTTGCTGACTCAGCCTGCCGACCTTGGCTCCCGGGCTGGTGCCGGTGAACACACACAGCGAGCACACCTCCGGTGGCAACAGAGCTGCAGCAAGAGCAACCTGAGAGTCACGGAGGGCTGCAGGCACAGCAACACCTCCCTGCCTCACCTGCTCTCTGCCACCAACTCCTTGAGCTCTCCAGGAGCCTTCTCCAGCCTTGGCACACACCATCCAGCCCCAACCCTAAACCCAGGAGCCTTCTCCTGCCTTGAAATACACCTTCCCAGGCTCAACCCTAAACCCAGGAGCCTTCTCCTGCCTTGAAATACACCTTCCCAGGCTCAACCCTAAACCCAGGAGCCTTCTCCTGCCCTGGCATACACCTTCCCAGGCTCAATCCTAAACCCAGGAGCCTTCTCCTGCCCTGGCATACACCTTCCCAGGCTCAATCCTAAACCCAGGAGCCTTCTCCTGGCTTTGCAAGCACCTTCCCAGCCCCAATGCTAAATCCCTATGTGTTCTCAGAGCACAAAAAACCCACTGTCTCTGCCACTCCATGCACAGAAGACAAACTCCACAACAGCAGGGACATCTCTGTTTGAGGATCTTTCTCCAGTCAGGAAAGAGCAGAAGAGATTTTATGCTTTAGCCCGAAAAGCCCATCAGAACCCCCACCCAGAGCAAGGAGGAAAGGAATAGCAGCAATGGGGACTTCAAGCACCTCACAAAGTGCCAGGTCTCCAGCTGACCTCTGGTCCACATATGGCCAAGCAGAACACTCCATGTTGCGCCACAGCATCCCTTAGCAGGTCCCACAGGCCCACACACACACACACCCCACACAGCAGCATCTGAAACGCCCCCCAAATAAGTCTCCCCACCCCCAAGCAGAAACCTTTGTCATGCACCCCCTTGAAGAAATCCAGAACAAACCAAGGGAGTCAAAGGTGTGGCTCACTTTAAAGAGGACAAATGCTGCAGGTCAGGCAGAAGCAGGCTGTAGCCCTCACAGAGATCCCAAATCCTGCTCACCTCGCTGCACCCTCAAACTCAAGCTGTCACCCTGACTGCCCCCACGAGTCTTACATTGCTGGTGGGAAAATGTCAAGCAGCTCTTGGGTAACACAAACACTACACAAAAGCTGAAAACCCCATTATTGCCAATAAATATTTTCCAAGTTTTCAAGTGTTCCAAGAAAACTCGTTCTGGACCTTTTGCTTGCTGGAGGATGAGAGGAGAAAGAAGCTAAGTTACAAAAGTTCTTACTAGATTGGAGAGCAAAAATGGTTTTCCAGGCTCTGGAAATCCAAAACATGATTTTTTTTTTCCCAACCCAAAAGAGAAAACTTGTTTTGGGAGGTGCTGCCCGGATCAACCCTGAGATGTCCATGACCAGAGGCAGCTCAGGCAGAGCCCAGGGTCCATGTCTGGGCCCATCTTTGGCAGAAAAGAAGGGCTGAGTGCCACAGGTTGATGATGACCTTGGAGGCACCAAGGTGCCTCACAGGAGGACAGGGGCAGCACATTGGATTGTCCCCACTGGAGATGCTTCTGCCTGACCTCAAGCACTACAAGATAAAACTGAGTTTCCCACCAAGAGGCAGGGCCAAAGATCTGGGAGAAGAGAGAGGAAACTACCACCAGCTTCTGGGAGAACAACCCAGTTCCTCTCCCTCTCTGCATCTGCCCACAGCAGGAGGAAGGGTCTCCTGACTACATGAGTGTGGACACACCCTGGCCATCCCCAGGGAGGTCAGTGAGGAAGGAGCCACTCTTGCCTACCCACAGCCTGCACGAGTGGATATGAGAGTGATCCTCACCACCTGGTCCTCACCAGTCCCTGCCACAGTACCAAGCTGTGCTGGATAATGTGGTGGCACCAGCTGCCAGCCTGGACCAGAGCTGTTCTGCCAGTGGATTTAGACGAGGACAGGCTGAGGATGGGCAGGGATCAAGCCCACAGCATCCCACCTCCTGACCCACTTCCACTCCGCCTCATCCCCGGGAGGCGGCTGTGCCCGGCTGCCGCCTCAGCAGAAAGGGCCGAGCAAAGGCCACCCGCTCCTGGGAGCTGGCAGTTATTTTAGAGCACACCCCGCATTTCTGCTCTTCTGATGTCCCGTTCCCATAGAAACCAGCCCTGGAAACGGCAGACGTTGCCTTTTTAATATAAACCCGGCATTTCTTCCTGCTGCTTGACAGAGACACCGTGTCACCCCTACAAGATGAGCTGCCAGGTGCCTGCACCTCCACAGCCGTGCTGAGGAGCACATGGTGCCTGGGGTGGTGGCATCACAGACCTGGAGAGGTCAGTCCCTGGGTACTTTCCACACTGTCACTGGAGCAGGAAATTTCTCTCTGCTCCTCACAGTGTCTGTGTTGGAAACTAACCAGCCATAGCACAGCAAGGACTTTTTATGGCCACTGTTTTCAGGAAGAGGAGTGATTTCCGAGGCGTGTGTGTCCAGAAAGTCCCAGTCCTGCACAGAGCAACCAGCAGCCACCAGACCAGCCTGAGTGCTCAGTGACACACAGCTCTCACTGCTGAGGTGTTTTCACCTTCTCAGTGTTCACAGAGATCTGGGAGTCACGATACAGACAGACCATAAAAACTTCACCTTGGTTGTGCAAACACTAATAAAACTTTCAAGAGGCTGTAAGGCTGGTGGGGTGCTGGGCGCTGCAGGGACCAACGACCTCGCAGCCCTCTACAAACCCAACACCCAGTGCCCAACAGACACATGAGTCTGGGTTTGACCCAGACAGGAACTTCAGGCCTTGACATAGAGAAGAGAGCTGGGGCTGGATCCTGTTTGCAGAATGAGGGGTTGGCTTGTGTCCAGCTGCCCTGCAGTGGCAGGGGTTGGTGGGCATAGGGACCCTGATGGGCTCCATGGGTGTGTCTGCAGCTGCCTTTGTGCTGGGGCAGCAGCAGGAGACGGGGGACAAAGCTGCTGCAAGAGCTGGCCAACGCCTTTGCCTTAAAAACAACATTGCTGCTTTGCCCAGTGACTTTGCAGTTGCCCATAAAATGGGAAGCTCTGCAAACTCAGTGGCCTCATGGATTTAGCAAGAACAATGTCTGGAGCCCAACACACGGATTTTTCATGAACCCTTGTACAACCCTCCTCCTGCACTGCAGTTGCTCAGTGGCTGGGCACCCGGACATCTGTGAGCAGAGGACAGGGATATCCCTTCTGCTTCTACTTGAACACTTCCAGGAATGGGGACTCCACCACTGTCCTGGGCAGCCTGTTCCAGTGTCTGACCACCCTTTCCATGAAGAAATTTTCCCAATATCCAACCTAAAGCTGCCCTGGCACAACCTGAAGCTTTTCTCTTGTTCCACCACTTGTTTCCACGGAGCAGAGTCCGACCCCCACCTGGCTGCACCCTCCTGTCAGGGAATTGTGGACTGAGAAGGTCCCTCCTGTCCAGGCTGAGCCTCCCCAGCTCCTTCAGCTGTTCCTCATTAGAGTTGTGCTCCAGACCCTTCCCCAGCTCCGTTCCCTTCCCTGGACACGCTCCAGCCCATCAAGGTCTGTCTTGGCATAAGAGACTTTCTCATGCCGAGCCAGGGCACGCAGAGGGGCCAGCAGACGCCCCCTCGGTCCCCGCAGCCCCGTGTCCGTTTTCCGGCAGGGAGCGGTGGCTCAAGCTCCCCCGGGATGCCGGCGGGTCCCAGCCAGGCGCAGCCCCCCGCGACTGCCGGAACGCGGCCGAGCATCCCCGGCG